>JBBDGP010000619.1:1800000-2135000 GCA_037952835.1 Lithobates septentrionalis | reverse complement strand
CGGTTTAGACATTAATGGCTGTGTGTTGAGTTATTTTGAGGGGACAGCAAATTTGCACTGTTATACAAGCTGTACACTCACTACTTTACATTGTAGCAAAGTGTCATTTCTTCAGTGTTGTCACATGAAAAGATAGAATAAAATATTTACAAAAATGTGAGGGGTGTACTCACTTTTGTGTATATATATATATATATATATATATATATATATATATATATATATTATACACACACATACACACATACACATACACACACACACATACCATTATACCATCCTGCAAGATACCACTGGTGCGCCGCTTTTGCTGTAATTATTTACAGCAGAAGCCAATCTGCGAATGCCAGTCACTCAAAGTCTGCATGCACCCGCCAATCATTATAAACAAGGCAGAGTACCGTTCTGACAGGAGAAAATGGATGTATTCTGTGTTCCTGAATCAAATCCATCTCTTCCCATAGTAAACACAAACACTGGATAGGCACACAGTTAACCCTTTGATCACTCTAGATGTTTAACCCCTTCCCAGTGTCATTAGTACAGTGACAGTGCATATTTTTAGCACTGATCACTGTTTTAGTGTCACTAGTTCCTGCAAAGTGCCAAAAGTGTCAGTTAGTGTCTGCAATATTGCAGTCTCGCTATAAGTCACTGATCGCTGTCATTACTAGTATAAAAAAAATCCAGTATATATCCCATTATTTGTAGATAACGTTTGCGTAAACCAATCAATATACACTTATTGGGATTTTTTTTACCAAAAACATGTAGCAGAATACATAATTGCCTAAATTTATGAAGAAATTTGATTTTTTTTTAATTTTTATTGGATGTTGTCATGGAACGTCCCACACTCCGCTTGAGTGCTTCCGTCAGTATACCACTTCCTCCCAGTCTGGATATAGATATCAGACATTTTTTCACTCATAAGCACAAAACAAGACGAGACTTGTTTCACTGCTAACATGGACTGTTTTTATTAGAACCAAAATTACAAGTCTTTATATACCGTTAGAGGAGGTTCCCCCCTCCTGCTCATATTACTCTAACAATACAACTGTAACCTAATTAACATGAGCTATTTTACTAAATCATTTACCCAGTAGGGTAGTAGGTGACTCAGAGACGTGACCTTTGGGTTTAAGACTTTACATCTCCTAGCTCATTGACTATTCAATATACATTACCATAAACATCAACACAGGGTTAATTAGATGTGTAGAATACCCTTATAAGGTGTGGTAAGCCAGACTAGACTCATTTACATTAAACACATTATAGCAGACATCAGACAGGTGAGTGGAGTTTATATTAGCATCTCCTCACAGTATGAGTCCCAACAGTATGACTCAGTCACTATTGCTAATGTGACAAATACAGGGTCCCCAGAGTCTGTGTGTCCTAGGGGACAAGGACCCGAAGCCAAAGTAACAACACCTCAAGGGTACCCCAAATGCCAGGGCACATAATCTGTAGGCAAGAGGCTGACATTCAGTCCCCTCCAAAAGCCTCTGTCCCGGGTGAGTCTGTCACATTTCTCCCCATCAAAAGTTGACTAACAAGGTCCCAGACCTCCACCTGGTCTGGACATGCGTTAGTCAGTCAAAGTGAACTCTGTCCGCATGATCTCCTTTCTTGGCTGCAAGGAATAGTTGACCTCAGTAGGTGTGGGGAAGAAGTCAATGACTCTCTGTCCGGCTGTCAGCGCTTCAGCTGGGTGGTGTTTACCATTCCATGGCTTGGCCTGTTGCTGGGCAGAGGGGCCCACTGTCCCAGTTCCCTGAAGCTGAGAAGAAACTGTAGGTGCTAGGCAGAGGCCAGCAGCGCTCTGCCCTGTTGCCAGTGATTCAGCTGGGAGTAGCAGCTTCACTACATCAGCTTGTCACCGGAGAGAGGGGCCGACTCCCTGGATCTCCACAGTTGTTGCCGGTGCTGGGCAGAGGTTGGTAGCACTCTGCCCTGTTGCCAGCACTTCTGCTGGGGCCTTCACACCCTTTGCTCCGGCTAACCGTTGAGGCAGGAAGCTGGATTCCTCCACTCCCAAACTGTGTAGCTGCCATTGGGGAGGTGAGCCGGCTGCTTCCTGTTCCATTCCCTCATCTGGCTGCTGGGACTACATGTCTGTGGTACTGTCTCCCAGGTGCACGGATCTTTGCTGGGGAGGAAAGAGCGCTTCCTCCACCCTGGCCAACTGTTGGGGAGGGACGAAAAACACCTCCTCTCCTTTCTCCCCCTGTATCTGCTGCTGGGAAGTGATTGACACCTTCTCACCCTGAGCCTCCGAAACTGCCACAGGTGTGGGGCAGAGGTCTTGGACCCTCTGTCTGGTGACCAGCACTTCAGCTGGGGAAGTTCCTTGTAACTCCACAGATACTGCTGTTGTTGCTGGGCAGAGCAACAGTGAAGTTTGGCCGTAATACCAGCTCTTCCGCTGGAGGCTCATCAGGTTGTTCTTCCACAGCAGAAAAGTCTATTAAATCCCCTGTCTCTATAACTGGTGTCTGGGGATAGAGGTTCACCATCTCCTGTCCGTGGAACTCAGAAGATGCTATCGGTGCTGAGCAGACACAGTGAAGTTTGGCACTAATACCAGCTCTTCTGCTGGAGGCTCACCCGATTGTTCTTCCTCAGCAGAAAAGTCTATCAAATCCCCTGTCTCTGCAACTGGTGTCTGGTGAGAGAGGTTCACCATCTCCTGTCCATGGAACCCAGAAGATGCTATCAGTGCTGGGCAGAGGTTAGCAGAGCTCTGCCCTGTTGTCAGCACTTCAGCTTTGGGGATGGCAATCTCCAGATTTTCCACTGCTGATTCTCTGGAATGCTGCTGGACAGGCACATTCCTCCATCCAAGATCATGCCATGCAGAAACAGGATCATCAAGCTTAGTCAGCACTTGCTGCATCCGCCATAAGACCTCCGCCTCCATATCTGCGGGGGCAGGTTGGCAAAGCACACTATTACTCTGCCACATTGCCGACTCTTCAGCCAGGATTTCAGGGTTGTCAACTGGTATTTGCTGATAGTCCCAGGCAAAGGGAGCCCAGCCCTGGCACTGAGCAATGTCTAGCAGCCGTCTGTAGGTGATCTCCAGCTCCCATTCCTGAACGGCCAGAAACTATATATCTTCCAGTGCCCAATACACTTCCAAAATGTTCAGTAGCCCTTCTCTGAAATTCATGATTTCGTCCAACTGCCACTCCAAATCACTCCCAAGGTTAGGGTCCCCTGTCAGCTTCACATACAACAGTCCCAAGCCACCGTAGCTTAAGCCTTCCGTTGGGCTGTCATCCGCTATCCAGGGACATGCTTGGGATACATGCCACCGGAGGGCTCTGTAGCTCTCATCCAGCTTCATCTCTGCCCAGACCAGCCTGCTTAATTCAGCTGTCTGCTCCTTGTGTGGTTTTTCTCCCAAAAACTGCACCCGCAATACGTACTGTGACCAGTACCTTTCCTGGATGGAGGGGAGAACTTTTCCCTGTTGTCGCTGCTCATGGGCTAGCGCTTCTTTCCAGAGTTCGCAGTGAATAGAATCACACCACCCCAGCAGTACCTGCTCTGATGCTGGTCCTCTGTGCTGTATCTGCATCTCTCGCAACCTCCTTCTGAATTCCTCCTCCATGGTGGCTGGTATCTGTACCTCTCCTGCTATCCGGACCTTGGATCCAGGTAGAAGTTTGGATGTCCCGCTGCTTTCCACCAATGTCACGGAACGTCCCACACTCCACTTGAGTGCTTTCGTCAGTATACCACTTCCTCCCAGTCTGGATATAGATATCAGATATTCCAACCGCTCATGAGCACAAAACAAGACGAGACTTGTTTCACTGCTAACATGGATTGTTTTTTAGAACCAAAGTTACAAGTCTTTATATACCATTAGAGGAGGTTCCCCCCTCCTGCTCATATTACTCTAACAATACAACTGTAACCTAATTAACATGAGCTAGTTTACTAAATCATTTACCCAGACTAGGTGACTCAGAGACATGACCTTTGGGTTTAAGACTTTACGTCTCCTAGCTCATTGACTATTCAATACACATTACCATAAACATCAACACAGGGTTAATTAGAACAAACAACAATGTGTGGAATACCCTTAGAAGGTGTGGTTAGCCAGACTGGACTCATTTACATTTAACACATTATAGCAGACATCAGACAGGTGAGTGGAGTTTATGATATTAGCATCTCCTCACAGTATGAGTCCCAACAGTATGATTTAGTCACTATTGCTAATATGGCAAATACAGGGTCCCCAGAGTCTGTGTGTCCTGGGGGACAAGGACCCGAAGCCAAAGTAACAACGCCTCAAGGGTACCCCAAATGCCAGGGCCCATAATCTGTAGGCAAGAGGCTGACATTCAGTCCCCTCCAAAAGCCTCGGGTGAGTCTGTCACAGATATGTTTAGCAGAAAGTAAAAAAATATAACATTTTAAAGTTGTTGGTCTTTTTTTTTTGCTCTATAAACAAAAAATACAGTGGTGACCAAATACCACTAATAGAAAGTTCTATTTGCGAGTGGAAAAATGACATGAATTTTATATGGGTAAAGTGTTGCATGACCATGCATTTGTCAGGTAAAGTAACGGTCTAGTCATGAAGGGGGTAAATCTTCTGGAGGTCAAAAGGTTAAGGTCCTACCTGGGTGTGGCTCTTAATCCAACATTATTAACTAACCGGTGTAACCTGGGGGACAGGTAGCAGGTACAAAGCTCCCTGGGATGAGCAGTCTTTCAGGCACAGATACCAAATCCAGTGAAATAGTGACAAACAGTGCGGTGTTTATTTGTGATATATACAAGTCTATATACAGGTGCTGCACAGTGTTCCAAAAAAACAAATAGGAACAAAAATAGCCAAAACAAAACCTAGCCGTGTCTCGGCACTAACTAAACAATATTTACAGATCCTAACTACCAGGCTGAGCAAGCCTACAGCTTGTCAGCTTCCACATACCTTTTTGCTCTCCTACACAGAAGTTGTCTGAGGTTCCCAGGCCAAGAGCAAAGGCTGTCTGCTCAGGTGAGCTTAAATTAGCCTGGGGGAGAGGACCAAGACCTGAACTGGACCATGGATCAGAGATCCCTGAACGTGTCTGAGAGGATCCTGGGAGATGTATAAACCCCGAACAGGACTTTTCCTGGCTCTCTCTGGGATGTTCTGCTACACCGGGTATAGCATATTTGTCGGATAAAGTAATGTAGTGCCGTATCGCACAAAGTGGCCTGGTCATGAAGGGGGTTTTTATTCCGAATCAATGGATAAAACATATTAAAAAACTCACTCATGCTTTAAGCAGCACCAACATGTACAGCCTCTATGGATAATATCAGCCCTGCTGCCCACAATGCAGAGTTGGTGTGAGTTCCAAGGGACCGGAAGTAAACCAGAACGGACGTCAGATCACTGCCAGAAATGACGTTGGTATTAGCAGCGCCGCTGCTAGAAAAGTGCATACAAAAGCAAGTTTTGGATAGAGCGGGAAGGATTATACTCATTGTCCAGTTTTTAGTGTTGTTAGTGTCTCCTCAGGGCATATTCCTCTGTTGGTCATGGCCACCATTGTCACCAATGAAATTGAGGGAAAATCCAAAATTTTTGAGTTGTCATTAGAGCAAGTGAGGCAAAATCCTCCAATGGGGTTGCATGTTCCTGTGACAACTTTCTAAGATGGGAATTCCATTTAATTTGGAGAGGCTATCTTTTCCTTTTTTGTTCCATCTCCAGGACAGGACATTTGCCAGGGGACACAGGCGGGAAAAAACTAAACCAAGTTTTGGCTTTAAATACACGTTATTCTCTTAGTCAAATGACAGTTACACAATAACAATACAAAGATTAGGGGCTTTATTAAACAGGGCAAAGAGCAGTATGCATTAATGCATAGCAACTAGTCAAATTGCTTTAAATTTATTAAAGGTGAACTGGAAGGGTCTCTGTTTGCAAAACCTTTTTTACTTAAACGTATAAATAATTCAAATATTCATAAAAAATGTTCAGTTTGTAAAGCAGTAGCAGAACTGCAATGTTTGACTTATTAGCATAGCTCTACAGTGTACATTCTTGTCAACTCAACTAGCTTTGTTCAGTTATAGAAGGGAGACTAATTTACTGGCAAATCAAGACAATGCTGCTTTCTCTAGTACATATTAAAACTTGATTGCAAATAGCTAGAAGGGGTGACCAATCTTAGCTACCCAATGTACACTTGAATCTTGTTCTCAATACTGTGTAGATTCCATGTTTATTACAAAACTACATGGCCCTTGAGTCAATGTGCTAATGTACCTAAGCTTTGCCAAACTGACAATGTTTATTATTTTATAATTTGTCAGATGGCTGCTTATTCTGTCAAGTCCCATAAGAGTGTCGGAGTCAATTTAAACTCTTGTCATACTGATGCAGCTTGTAGGTCACCTAACATGAACAAATGGCTTGTTAAAATTCTACACTGGTACATGTTATATGCTTGAAATACAATGTAGGGTGAATAAATGCTATTCCAGAAGAAAACTTGAGCCTAATTTAGCAGAATTGTGCAGTTGAAAATGTTGTAACTGAAACTGCAGGTAGATTAAAAGTATAATTATTTTCAAATTGATTGTATCTGTTTTGTATTTTTTTTAATTATGTTTTTGCCCTGTGCATTGCCTACTGAAGTTTTTAGTAGCATACTTCTAACAGTTGATTGCAGTGACAGTTATCAAGTTTAGATTGTTATTATTGAGAAGTTGGATATTGCCTTCTGGCTTGTGTTTGATGATCAAAACATTTTGCTGAACTAAAGATTTTATTTCTGGATCTGAATTCTGCATTTTCTAGTTTGAAGAAATGTGTCTTTTCTAATATATGGCTCCGAGCATTACTTTATTGTGCTTTCATGTTTACCAAAAAGTTATCATTAACTTCAAAATAAAGTTTTTTAAAACGTTATACATACCCTGCTTTTTATCTTGCCATTTACTGACTGCTCTGAAGAATAAAAGTCTACTACAGGAACCGATTTGAAATGGTGCTGCCACTATCATAAACTAGTAATGACTTTATTTCTGTTTATCCCACTTTCTCTGGCTAACTATGTGAATAAATTGTATTGCTGTTTTATTGCTATTTCTTTAAACAACTTGCAGAGGTCTGAAGATGTAATTACTTTTATAGCATACATTGCTCAAAATAAATAGTATAGATAAGGAAAAGCATAAAACGGATGCCTTTATATCTTGATATACATTTATTTATAGTGTTAAATTTACTGATAGCATTTATTGTGATAGTTAAATTCAAATAACCCCTCAAGGAAACAAAAATAATTTGAATACAAACATTACAGAGCTGTTAAGGGATAATTCCTTCTGATTCCAAAGTTAATGCATAATATGTGAACACTTATAAAAGTGATGTGATTTGTAGGTGTGGCTGAAGGTTAAGATGAAAAAAGATAGTACTGAAACTGAAAGAATTGGCATTTTTGGCATTGCAGGTGGTGGATAATGTGCTGCATTTAGGAAACCTAGTGTTCATTGAGGGTAGGCAAGGAGAAGTTGATAGCAAACCCTTTGAGTATGAGCCAGGGGATGAAGATGTACTTCTGAACAGGAAATACTGTAGGTACCAGCTGAACATGAAGAGGAGTAGAATAAACATAAGAGCGAATGAGGGTTTTCTATTTCCCTTAATTTCCCAGAAATATTACAGTTGGTAAGTGCTCAGCCCCCCCCCCCACCCCAAATCATTGCAGTGAAAGTTCTCCCCTATGGACCAGAGCAATATTTAAATTTCTGGTATGTACCTATTTAGTCGGTTACGACACCGAACTGCAGTCAGGTCGAGACCCCAATGAGGACGGCTAGCATGCAGATGAGTTTCCCTGAGGTGGTTTCTGACAGTTTGTGCAGAAATTATTTGGTTATGCAAACCAATTGTTGCAGCAGCTGTCTGGGTGGCTGGTCTCAGAGGATCTTGGAGGTGAAGATGCTGAATGTGGAGGTCCTGGGCTGGTGTGGTTACACGGGGTCTGCAGTTGTGAGGCCGGTTGGATGTACTGTCAAATTCTCTGAAACGCCTTTGGAGACGGTTTATGGTAGAGAAATGAACATTCAATTTAAGGGCAACAGCTCTGGTGGACATTCCTGCAGTCAGCATCCCAGATGCACGCTCCCTCAAAACTTGCGACATCTGTGGCATTGTGCTGTGTGATAAAACTGCACATTTTAGAGTGACCTTTTATTATGGCCAGCCTAAGGCACACCTGTGCAATAATAATGCTGTCTAATCAGCATCTTGATATGCCACACCTGTGAGGTGGATGGAATATCTCGGTAAAGGAGAAGTGCTCACTAACACAGATTTAGACAGATTTGTGAACAATATTTGAGAGAAATAGGCATTTTGTGTACATAGAGCCCTGACAGGCTGACATCCCACCCCTTCAACCTCTGCAGCGATGCTGGCAGCACTCATAGGTCTATTTCCCAAAGACAACCTCTGGCTATGATGCCGAGTATGTGCACTCAATGGCGAGTCCTGTTCTGAGGGAAATCTGTCCTGGTAAACTGCTGTATGATCTTGGCCACCGTGCTGAAGCTCATTTTCAGGGTCTTGGCAATCTTCTTATAGCTTGGGCCATCATTATGTAAAGCAACAATTCTTTTTTCAGATCCTCGGAGAGTTCTTTGCCATGAGGTGCCATGTTGAACTTCCAGTGACCAGTATGAGAGAGTGTGAGCGATAACACCAAATTTAACACACCTGCTCCCCATTCACACCTGAGACCTTGTAACACTAACGAGTCACATGATACCGGGAGGGAAAATGGCTAATTGGGCTCAATTTGGACATTTTCACTTAGGGGTGTACTCACTTTTGTTGCCAGAAATTTAGACATTAATGGCTGTGTGTTGAGTTATTTGAGGGGACAGCAAATTTACACTGTTATACAAGCTGTACACTCACTACTTTGTAGCAAAGTGTAATTTCTTCAGTGTTGTCACATGAAAAGATATAAGAAAATATTTACAAAAATGTGAGGGGTGTACTCACTTTTGTGAGATACTGTATCCAGTGTAGCCTATATCTACAGTGCATTCTGTGGTGTACTGTTTCTAACACACTCCAGGAGGTGTATTAATATATACACACACACAGTCTTGTATATATTATGGAAAATTGTTATCAAATACTTTCCGTAATTTTCCTTTCCTAGCCTATCCTCACGTCAGCACACAATGGGTTAACGCCTCATCTGGCACCCACATGACCACCTTTTCCTAGCTGAATAAAAAACAGCCCCTCCCCCACTGACATGTTCGATAATCTAGCCTGCGACAGGCCACTTGGGAGGGAGTCCTGTGTTCACATGAGGATAGGCCAGGAAAGGAAAATTACAGTAAGTATTTGATAACAATTTTCCATACTCCTGGCCATACCTCACGTCAGCACACAATGTGATTTAACTAGCTTAATAAATGGGTGGGAGAGAGCACATGAAAAGAAAATTTGATAATCGCAAAAAAGCTGCCAAAGTCAAAAATTATTGATATGTCTCAAACTTTGCAGAATTTGCCGAATGCATGCCTAGCTTGTAAAGTTGAATGAAGGGCTAGCCATCTCTTATATACTCTTCACTGACATCCTGGCATAACTGCCCCAAAGGCTGCCACCCCTCAGTTCGAAGGAGCTTGCCCCTGTTCCTGAGCAGAAAGGCCCACTTCCTGCATGACAATCTAATCACCCTGGTGAACCAATAGAAGATGACTCAAGAACCTGACGGGGAAATGAAAAGGATTGTCCACTTTCCTCATGTGTTTGATCTTTGCATGTACACTGTTGGCAACTTGTGTAAGGACCTGAAGTTTTCCTCCTGTATACTCAGTAACTCCATGTGAATGCTTGAAGGGACTGCCACCAGGTTTTCCTGGAAATTGAATACCACTTGGAGAGGGACGTAGTATCACTAAAAAAAAAGACACAAAAGGGATCTTTGCAGGAAAGGGCTCAAACCTCCAACATCCTTCTGTTTGAAGCAACTGCTTTCAGAGGAAATAGATTTACCACTAGGGGCCGCAAAGGAAATGAAGCTATTGGAGCAAAGGATGCCTATATGAGCGCTTTCAGAACTAGGCCTAGGTCCCATGAAGGGAACAAGAATTTCCTTGGTGGTTGTATATGGATTACGGCCTGCATGAAGCATTTATTCGATGAAGTTGTATGCCAGACCAACCTCAAGCGCTGATTGTAAAAATGTCTAGAGCTGTCTAGAGCTGGGGACACAGGAGAGAAAACTTTACTGAGTAAACAGAATAAACTTCCTTCATATCCTTCATGGTCTTGTAGTCTTTGCCAAGGTCTGAACCACCTCGGATGAGCCTCCCTGCACCTCTAGTCCGGTCTATTCAATAGCCAGGCTATTAAGATTAGACATGAGCATGATGTTCCTAGTCGAACGTATGTTCGACTCGAACATCGGGTGTTCGCTGAACAGCGAACAATATGCGGTGTTTGCGGCAAATTCGAAAGCTGCCGACACACCGTTATAGTCTACGGGACACTAACATGAAAAATCAAAAGTGCTAATTTTAAAGGCTTATATGCAAGTTATTGTCAAAAAGTGTTTGGGGACCTGGGTCCTGCCCCAGGGGACACGTATCAATGCAAATGTTATTTTTAAAAACGGCTGTTTTTTCGGGAGCAGTGCTTTTTTTTAATGCTTAAAGTGAAACATTCATTTAAATATCATTCCTGTGGGGTGTCTATAGAATGCCTGCAAAGTGGCACATTTTTCCTGTGTTTAGAACAGTACCACAGCAAAATGACATTTCTATCGGAAAAACTGTCATTTAAAACTGATTGCGGCAGTAATGAATTGTTGGGTCTCGGCAATATAGATACAGATAATTGAAAAAAGAGCATGGGACCCCCCCGTCCATTATCAGGCCCTCTGGGTCTGGTATGAATATTAACCACTTGACGACCGCCGCACGACGATGTACGTCGGCAAAGCGGCACGGGCAGGCAAAAGGACTTACATATACGTCCTTGCCTTCCCGCGGGTGGGGGGTCGGATCGGACCCCCCCCAGTGCCAGCGGCGGTCGGATTCAGGTCAGGGGTGATCAAAGGCGAGGGGAGGCCACTCATTCGTGGCTCCCCCCTCGCGATCGCTCCTGGCCAATGACAGACTTCCTCGGCTTCTGTATTGTAAACAGAAGCGGAGGAAGTGATGTCACCTCTCCTTGAGCCGGTCTTTTCGTTCCGGCGCCGAGGAGAGAAGACATCCAAGTAAGTTTGCACAACACTACACTAACAGTAGAACACGCAGGCACACTTGTCACCCCCCCATCACCCCCAAGTTACCCCCTGATCACCCCCCTGACCCCCTGTCACACTGACACCAAAAGCAGGTTTTTTTTTTCTGATTATTGCATTGGTGTCAGTTTGTGACAGTTATAAGTGTTAGGGCAGTTAGCCCCCTTTAGGTCTGGGGTACCCCCCTTTAGGTCTAGGGTACCCCCCTAACCCCCCCTAATAAAGTTTTAACCCCGTGATCACCCCCCGTCACCAGTGTCACTAAGCGATCGTTTTTCTGATCGCTGTATTAGTAAAACAGGTGACGCTAGTTAGGGAGGTAAGTGTGTAGGTTCGCCGTCAGTGTTTTATAGCGACAGGGACCCCTATATACTACCTAATAAAGGTTTTAACCCCCTGATTGCCTCCTAGTTAATCCTTTCACCAGTGATCAGCATATAATTGTTACGGGTTACGCTGGTTAGTTAGTTTGTTTATTATAGTTTTAGGGCACCCGCCGTTTATTATCTTATAAAGGTTTAACCCCCTGATCGCCCGGTGGTGATATAAGTTAAGTTTTTAGGGTCAGATAAGGTCTGCGTCACCCCAGGCAGCGTCAGGTTAGCGCCAGTACCGTTAAAACCCACGCATGCAGCATATACCTCCCTTAGTGCTATAGTATCTGAACGGATCGATATCTGATCCAATCAGATCTATACTAGCATCCACAGCAGTTTAGGGTCCTCAAAAACGCAGTGGTAGCGGGATCAGCCCAGATACCTGCTAGCACCTGCGTTTTGCCCCTCGGCCCAGCCCAGCCCACCCAAGTGCAGTATCGATCGATCACTGACACTTACAAAACACTAAACACATAACTGCAGCGTTCGCAGAGTCAGGCCTGATCCCTGCGATCGCTAACAGTTTTTTTTTAGCGTTTTGATACAGTCGCTGACAGTCAGGAGCTTTTTTGCCTGTGAGTCTCACTAGTGTACCCCTAAATTTAGAGCCCAAAATGGCAAATTGAAGGTACACTAGTGAAGAGGCCTACACGTTTCTGAGCATGACAGATAGTGAAGAGGAAGTCACTCATCTGTCAGATTCAGGCTCAGAATACGATCCTGTAGAGGACAGCGACTCCATGACAGATAGCTCTGACAACGGAGTTGTGGTCCCTGCCAAGGTCAGGCGTACCAGACCCCGAACTTCTTCTTCTGTCCTTAAAGTGCAAGAACCGCAGGGCTCTCGTATGGAGCAGAGAAGTACTAGCGCCGCTATTCCTTCTGGTGAACTGGCAAGCACCAGCGGCCTAGTATACCCTGGTCGTACATCCAGCACTGCAGTAACACTTGGTGACGTGGCGAGTCCCATAAGTGCAGTTCAAGCTGGCGAGGTGGCAAGCACAAGTAGTGTACCGCTGCCACCAAGAAGACGAACACAGGCCCGTCGTGTCCATAATGCCTTTCCTGCTGCATTCGCCAATCCTAATTGGGAACCCACCACTTCTGCAGCACCCGTACTTCCCCCATTCACTGGCCAACCCAGAATTCAGGTGGAAACAGTTGATTTTACGCCACTGGATTTTTATTCACTGTTTTTCACCGAAGATCTCTATAGATCTATTGTGGACCAAAGCAATTTATACGCTGGTCAACACATCGCCGCTAATCCCCAGTCCTCCCTTACCAGAGATTGGAGACCAATTACGGTCTCCGAATTTAAGCTCTTTCTGGGCCTTTCCCTCAACATGGGCTTGAATAAAAAGAGTAAGTTGCGGTCATATTGGTCCACTGACTCAATTTACCATGCGCACGATGCAAGCAGATTTTGCGGTTCATGCACTTCAACGACAATGAACTCTGTCATCCTCGTGGAGACCCTGAATACGATCGGCTCTACAAAATTCGGCCCCTCGTAAACCACTTCAACCAACGTTTTGCAGACTTGTTTACTCCCCATCAAGTTGTCTGCGTTGATGAGTCCCTGATTAAATTTTCTGGCCGCTTGTCATTCAAACAGTACCTTCCCAGCAAGCGGTCCAGATACGGGGTCAAGATGTATAAGCTCTGTGACAGGGCCACAGGCTATATATGTAGTTTTATGGTTTATGAGGGCAAAGATAGTCACGTAGAGCCGACAAACTGCCCTGACTACATAGGAAGTGCTGGCAAGATAGTGTGGGACTTGGTGTCACCCTTATTCGGAAAGGGGTACCACTTGTACACGGACAATTATTACACGAGCGTGCCACTTTTTAGTCACTTGTTTGATCAGCATATTGGAGCATGTGGCACCGTGCGACCTAATCGCCGGGGGCTTTCCCCAGCGGCTTGTAGATTCCCTTCTTAGGCTGGGGGAGAGAGCCTGCTTGCAGTGTAATAATTTGCTCGCTATGAAGTGGAGGGATAAGAAGAATGTTTTCGTTCTCATCTCCCTTCATGCAGACACGACGGCCCAAATTACTACGGCGACTGGTGTTGTGGAGAAACCCCTCTGTGTCCACGAATATAACCAAAATATGGGAGGGCTGGACTTCAACGACCAGTTGTTGGCGCCGTACCTAGTTGCCCGTAAGGCCAGACGCTGGTACAAAAAAGTGTCTGTTTATTTATTTCAATTGGCTTTGCTGAACTCTCATGTGCTATACAGAGCTTCAGGACGGACTGGATCCTTCCTTACATTCCAGGAAGAGATCGTCAGAGCCCTTATGTTTCCAGACGGTGCTTCACCTCACCTTCCCCAACCAAATGCAGTAAGCCGGCTGCATGAGAGGCATTTTCAATATGTCCTCCCGAGTACCCCTACCCAATGAGCCCCCCCAAAAAAATGTTGTGTCTGCAGAAAGCGCGGATTTAGTGGTGACACCCGGTATTATTGTCCCTCCTGTCCTGGCAATCCTGGTCTTTGCATTGGTGAATGTTTTGAGCGCTACCATACACTAGTTGAGTTTTAGCGTAGGGTACAGCATTGCACAGACTAGGACACACTTTCACAGGGCCTCCCAAGATGCCATCACATTTTGAGAGACCCAAACCTGGAACTGTTACAGTTTTAAAAGTTACACTTATAAAAAAAAAAGTAAAAAAAAAAAAAAATACACAAAAAAAATATAAAATAAAAAAAACAAAAATAGTTGTCATTTTATTGTTCTCTCTCTCTCTATTTTCTCTCTATTGTTCTGCTCTTTTTTACTGTATTCTATTCTGCAATGTTTTATTGTTGTTATGTTTTATAATGTTTGCTTTTCAGGTATGTAGTTTTTTTTATAGTTTACTGTGTTTTTTACCATTTTTTTGTTTTCAGGTACGCCATTCAGCTGCAGCGCGGATTTATTTATCTTGACAGCAACAGCGTTTGCTCCCACGATACATAAAGCCGTGACTCCAGCGCTGTCGGAGGTGATTTCACCACCACAGTTACATACTTCAGCATATATGCCGAAGCGTGGGGGCAGCAGTGGGTGGAGGAGCGATTTGCTCCTGCCTTTTGTGGGAGGATGCCCCCATGCTTCGGCATATATATATTTTAGGTAGGCACAGGTTGCGTTAAATGTTTTATTTTTTACTATGTTTTTTTTTTTATTTGCTTTGCAGGTATGGTAAGTCTTACTGTTATACTGTAATGTTACTTTGTTTTTTGTTAACCATCATTTGGTTAGCAGGTACCCCATTCAGTTACATAGTTACATAGTTAGTAAGGTTGAATAAAGACACCAGTCCATCCAGTTCAACCTGAGTGAGTGTGTGTCTACAACCCTGACCCTTGTCCCTAACCCTGTACATCGCACACTCACATCAGTCCCTACCCTCAATCCAAGGTCCCCATTCATATACTAGGGCCAATTTTGGACAGAAGCCAATTAACCTACCAGCATGTCTTTGGAGTGTGGAAGGAAACCGGAGTACCCGGAGGAAACCCACGCAGGCACAGGGAGAACATGCAAACTCCAGGCAGGTAGTGTCGTGGTTGGGATTCGAACCAGTGACCCTTTTTTACTGCTAGGTGAGAGTGCTAACCACTGTACCACTGTGCCACCCTATCAGTTGCAGCGCGGATTTATTTATCTTGACAGCAACAGCGTTTGCTCCCACGATACATAAAGCCGTGACTCCAGCGCTGTCGGAGGTGATTTCACCACCACAGTTACATACTTCAGCATATATGCCGAAGCATGGGGGCAGCAGTGGGTGGAGGAGCGATTTGCTCCTGCCTTTTGTGGGAGGATGCCCCCATGCTTCGGCATATATAAACGGTGCATGTATGCCCATCATTAGAAGTGGGTGGATGAAGGGAGTATTCTAATGGTGGGCATACCCACCAATCAATATCTTTTTTTCGTTCAGCCCACAGGTTGCATGAAAAAAAGTTTACAATATATGCCCAACAAGGACCAGCAACGTACTGGTATGTTGCTGGACTTTGAGTGGTTATACCAGAATGATGCCTGCAGGTTTAGGTATCATCTTGGTATCATTCTTTTCAGCCAGCGGTCAGCTTTCATGTAAAAGCAATCCTAGCGGCTAATTAGCCTCTAGACTGCTTTTACAAGCAGTGGGAGAGAATGCCCCCCCCCACCGTCTTCCATGTTTTTCTCTGGCTCTCCTGTCCCAACAGGGAACCTGAAATTGCAGCCGGTGATTCAGCCAGCTGACCATAGAGCTGATCAGAGATCAGAATGGCTCCAACCATCTCTATGGCCTAAGAAACCGGAAGCTACGAGCATTTCATGACTTAGATTTTGCCGGATGTAAACAGCGCCATTGGGAAATTGGGAAAGCATTTTATCACACCGATCTTGGTGTGGTCAGATGCTTTGAGGGCAGAGGAGAGATCTAGGGTCTAATAGACCCCAATTTTTTTAAAAAAAGAGTACCTGTCACTACCTATTGCTATCATAGGGGATATTTACATTCTCTGAGATAACAATAAAAATTATTAAAAAACATAAAAATGAAAGGAACAGTTTAAAAAAAAGATAAAAAAAATCAAAAAAATAATAAAGAAGAAAAAAAAAAAAAAAAGCACCCCTGTCCCCCCCTGCTCTTGCGCAAAGGCGAACACAAGCGTCGGTCTGGCGTCAAATGTAAACAGCAATTGCACCATGCATGTGAGGTATCACCGCAAAGGTCAGATCGAGGGCAGTAATTTTAGCAGTAGACTTCCTCTGTAAATCTAAAGTGGTAACCTGTAAAGGCTTTTAAAGGCTTTTAAAAATGTATTTAGTTTGTCGCCACTGCACGTTTGTGCGAAATTTTAAAGCATGTCATGTTTGGTATCCATGTACTCGGCCTAAGATCTTCTTTTTTATTTCATCAAACATTTGGGCAATATAGTGTGTTTTAGTGCATTAAAATTTAAAAAAGTGTGTTTTTTCCCCAAAAAATGCGTTAGAAAAATTGCTGCGCAATTACTGTGTGAAAAAAAAATGAAACATCCACCATTTTAATCTGTAGGGCAATTGCTTTAAAAAAATATATAATGTTTGGGGGTTCAAAGTAATTTTCTTGCAAAAAAAAAATATTTTTTTCATGTAAACACAAAGTGTCAGAAAGGGCTTTGTCTTCAAGTGGTTAGAAGAGTGGGTGATGTGTGACATAAGCTTCTAAATGTTGTGCATAAAATGCCAGGACAGTTCAAACCCCCCCCCAAATGACCCTATTTTGGAAAGTAGACACCCCAAGCTATTTGCTGAGAGGCATGTCGAGTCCATGGAATATTTTATATTGTGACACAAGTTGCGGGAAAAAGACAATTTTTTTTTTTTATGCACAAAGTTGTCAGTAAATGATATATTGCTCAAACATGCCATGGGAATATGTGAAATTACACCCCAAAATAAATTATGTTGCTTTTCCTGAGTTCGGGGATACCACATGTGTGAGACTTTTTGGGAGCCTAGCCGCGTACGGGACCCGAAAACCAAGCACCGCCTTCAGGCTTTCTAAGGGCGTAAATTTTTGATTTCGCTCTTCACTGCCTATCACAGTTTCGGAGGCCATGGAATGCCCAGATGGCACAACTCCCCCCCCCCAAATGACCCCATTTTGGAAAATAGACACCCCAAGCTATTTGCTGAGAGGTATAGTGAGTATTTTGCAGACCTCACTTTTTGTCACAAACTTTTGAAAATTGAAAAAAGAAAAAAAAAATACATTTTTCTTGTCTTTCTTCATTTTCAAAAACAAACGAGAGCTGCAAAATACTCACCATGCCTCTCAGCAAATAGCTTGGGGTGTCTACTTTCCAAAATAGGGTCATTTTGGGGGGTTTTGTGCTATCTTGGCATTTTATGGCCTTCGAAACTGTGATAGGTAGTGAGGAGTGAAATCAAAATTTTAGGCCCTTAGAAATCCTGAAGGCGGTGCTTGGATTTCGGGGCCCCGTATGAAGCTAGGCTCCCAAAAAGACCCACACATGTGGTATCCCTGTACTCAGGAGAAAAAGCAGAATATATTTTGGGGTGTAATTCCACATATGCCAATGGCATATTTGAGCAATATATCATTTAGTGACAACTTTGTGCAAAAAAAAAAAAAATTGTCACTTTCCCGCAACTTGTGTCAAAATATAAAATATTCCATGGACTCAACATGCCTCTCAGCAAATAGCTTGGGGTGTCTACTTTCCAAAATGGGGTAATTTGGGGGGGTTTTGTGCCATCTGGGCATTTTATGGCCTTCAAAACTGTGATAGGTAGTGAGAAGTGAAATCAAAATTTTACGCCCTTAGAAATCCTGAAGGCAGTGATTGGATTTCGGGGCCCCGTATGCGGCTAGGCTCCCAAAAAGTCCCAAACATGTGGTATCCCCATACTCAGGAGAAGCAGCTAAATGTATTTTGGGGTGCAATTCCACATATGCCCATGGCCTGTGTGAGCAATATATCATTTAGTGACAACTTTGTGCAAAAAAAAAAAAATTGTCACTTTCCCGCAACTTGTGTCAAAAAATAAAATATTCCATGGACTCAACATGCCTCTCAGCAAATGGCTTGGGGTGTCTACTTTCCAAAATGGGGTCATTTGGGGGGGTTGTGCCATCTGGGCATTTTATGGCCTTCAAAACTGTGATAGGTAGTGAGGAGTGAAATCAAAAATTTAAGCCCTTAGAAATCCTGAAGGCAGTGATTGGTTTTCGGGGCCCCGTACACGGCTAGGCTCCCAAAAAGTCCCACACATGTGGTATCCCCATACTCAGGGGAAGCAGCTGAATGTATTTTGGGGTGCAATTCCACATAGGCCCATGGCCTGTGTGAGCAATATATCATTTAGTGACAACTTTTTGTAAATATTTTTTTTTTCAATCACTTGGGACAAAAAAAAAAAATATTCAATGGGTTCAACATGCCTGTCACGAAATTTCCTTGGGGTGTCTACTTTCCAAAATGGGGTAATTTGGGGGGGGGGTTTGTACTGCCCTGCCATTTTAGCACCTCAAGAAATGACATAGGCAGTCATAAACTAAAAGCTGTGTAAATTCCAGAAAATGTACCCTAGTTTGTAGACGCTATAACTTTTGCGCAAACCAATAAATATACGCTTATTGACATTTTTTTTACCAAAGACATGTGGCCAAATACATTTTGGCCTAAATGTATGACTAAAATTGAGTTTATTGGATTTTTTTTATAACAAACAGTAGAAAATATCATTTTTTTTCAAATTTTTTGTTTTTTTATCGTTTATAGCGCAAAAAATAAAAACGGCAGAGGTGATAAAATACCATCAAAAGAAAGCTCTATTTGTGGGAAGAAAAGGACGCAAATTTTGTTTGGGTACAGCATTGCATGACCGCGCAATTAGCAGTTAAACTGACACAGTGCCAAATTGGAAAAAGTCCTCTGGTCCTTAGGCAGCATAATGGTCCGGGGCTGAAGTGGTTAAGGGGAACCCGAACCAAAATTTAAAAAAAAAGGCCTAGGGGTCCCCCCAAAATCCATACCAGACCCTTATCCAAGTATGCAACCTAGCAGGCCACAGGAAATGAGGGGGGCACGAGAAAGTGCCCCCCCTCCTGAACCGTACCAGGCCACATGCCCTGAACATGAGGAGGGTGCTTTGGGGTAGCCCCCCCAAAGCACCTTGTCCCCATTTTGATGGGGACAAGGGCCTCATCCCCACAATCCTTGCCTGGTGGTTGTGGGGGTCTGTGGGCGGGGGGCTTATCGGAATCTGGAAGCCCCCTTTAACAAGGGGACCCCCAGATCCTCGCCTCCGCCTGTGTGAATTGGTAACGGGGTACAAGGTTGTGGGGATGAGGTCCTTGTCCAAATCAACATGGGGACAAGGGGCTTTGGGGGGCTACCCCAAAAGCACCCTCCCTATGTTGAGGGCATGTGGCCTGGTGCGTTTCAGGAGGAGGGGTGCTCTCTCATCCCTCTCTCTTGTCCTGTGGCCTGCCAGGTTGTGTGCTTGGATAAGGGTCTGGTATGGATTTTGGGGGGACCCCTACACCATTTTTTTAAAAAATTTGGCACAGGGTTCCCCTTATTTCCATATCAGATCCAAAGGGCCTGGTATGGATTTTAGGAGGACAATCACGCAATTTTTTTTTCAATTTTGATTCGGGGTTCCCCTTAATATTCATAACAGACCCAAAGGGCCTGGTAATGGATGGGGGGATCCCATGCTCTTTTTTTCAATTATCTGTATCTATATTGGCCGAGACCTGACAATTCATTACAGCCGCCATCAGTTTTAAATGACAATTTTTCCTTTAGAAATGTCATTTTGCTATTGTACTGTTCTAAACACAGTAAAAATGCGCCAATTTACAAGCATACTATAGACACCTCCCAGGCACAATATTTAAAAGGATCATTTCATTTTTATTGTTTCACTTTAAGCATAAAAAAAAAAAATATCACTGCTCCTGAAAAGAAACGGCCATTTTTAAAAATATTGTTTGCATTGATACATGTCCCCTGGGGCAGGACCCGGGTCCCCAAACACTTTTTATGACAATAACTTGCATATAAGCCTTTAAAATGAGCACTTATGATTATTCATGTTCGTGTCCCATAGACTTTAATGGTGTTCGTGTGTTCTGCTGAATTTTTTGCCTGTTTGCATGTTCTGCTGTGAACCAAACAGGAGGGTGTTCGGCTCATCCCTAATTAAGAGTCTCACTGGATTGAAGTGGTGCCATTAATGTTGGCATAAAAAATCTTGTTTGACCAGAAACAGGGTGGTGGTGCTGAATGACAACCAAGGCCTCTTCGGCAGGTGGAAAGCACTTGTATGGCATAAACGTGTTTTGACCAAATCTTCATAATCAAAAGAGACTGAAGGAAGACAAAAAGCCAAAAAAGGAAAACACCAATGGCATTGTGAATCCACCTTCTATCACTTCACCTTTGTACATTGTTACAAATACCGGAAGCTGTGTGTTCAGTGGACTCTCTATTAGAACTACCGCTGGAACGTACTATAGAGCCAATACTAGTTGAGATACTTATTTTGGTAAAATGATTTGCCTAACTGATCCTTTAGTGGAACCTGCTTTCCCAGTAAGTAGACTGCCTTTAACTGCCGGTAAGCTGCTTTCCATCCAGCAAAAAATTTGTTACGAAAAGTAACAGGAAAAGACAGACACTTGGTGCCCCCTTGGTGGACAATGTAAGCTACAGTACTGCTGTCTTGTTGTCAATCATCAACTTTACTCTGGCCCCTTGGAGAAAGATCTTAAAAGGCTTGCAATGCTAGAGAAAAACTAGACATGTGCACACTGAAATATTTTGTTTCGGAATTTTGTTTTTGTCTGAAAAATACATTTATTTAGTTACTCCTGAAATTCGTTTTTATTTATTTTCGTTAAAAAAAATGCATTCGTCTGAAAATCCGATAATATTAAGGTCGAATCTGTCATCAAAGGCTTATGGTGTCTGTCGAATGTTCTAAGAAGATTCGATGGAGCAGCTGAACTGTACGACGCCGCAATCGTACATTTCCGGTTGAATGTTCCGCCTACAAGTTATAGTAGAATTCTAATGTTGTATGACACTAGTAATAATTATGTTTATTAATTATTATTACTAGTCAACCAACATTAGAATTCTTCTATAGCCTATGGGCGGAGCATTTGACCATAAATGTCCGCTCGCGGCGACCGCTTTGTCGAATCTTTATGTCAAATCTTTTCTCTCTATGTCGAATAATCTTGGACTAATAGAGTTAGGTTAGGCACATTCAACCCTTTTTGCTATTGTCTCTATAATGTCGAATCTTTTCTCTCTATGTCAAATCTTTTCTCTCTATGTAGAATAATCTTGGACTAATAGAGCTAAGGTTAGACACATTCAACCACAGGTTTGATGGACACAGATCGCTACTGTCAGCGTCATATCGAATCTCCTATCTATATCGAAATGTTGTCGCAATGAAAACGAAAATAAAGCATTTGTTTATGTCGGATCTTTCGGTTTTCGGATTCTGTGCGTTCGTTTTTGTTTGTTAAAACGATAATGAAAATACCTGAAATTCGGCCGAAAATGCATTCGGACAAAAACGAATGTACATGTCTAAGAAAAACTGCCTTACATTTAGGTCAGTCAGAGCATCTGCATTCCACTAGGCTTCAATGGCCTTGCACTTGTCTCTTCAGACTGGCATTCGATGTCAGAGTTATTCCATCCTGGACTGAGAGGCACACCACAAAAGAGGCACACTGGTGTTCAAAACTACAGTTCTTGGTATTTTGTGCAGACACAAAGACTTTCTGATCCATAGGCAGCCCATTCTATTGACAGAGGAAGACAAATTGAAAAGCCTGGAATGGCTGCTGTAAAATGTCCCAATGGGGACAATGCAATCCCTCGCTGACATAAATGCTGCCTCCACGACTCTTCATACGCAGATTTTTATTTGCCATTTTGGAAAACCTCTTGACATATTTGGGTATGAAAAACTACTCCAAGAAGGGGTTAACTACTTTGCCTGTGTTTGTTCGCTAGTCGACTGAACTTGGAAAAGGATTTCTAGGACAAGGTTGTGATGCTTTGCCAGCTCCTGGCTTACATCTGCGACAATCAAAACATTGTCCAAGTAATGGCAGGGCCTTACCCTCAAAGACGAATTACTGCCACTACTGCCTTCAAAACATTCAAAAAGTTTCTTGGTGCCGTGCCAAAAAAAAAATGGCAAACATCTAAACTGGAAGTGACAGCCAGTCACTGCAAATCTCAGATGTCTCTGGTGTTACACACCGATTGGTATATGGAGGTATACGTCCGGCAGGTCGATTGACTCTAACTGGTCCTCATGCTGAACTATCGCCATGACTGTTTGCACGGACTCGATCTTGAACCTTTTGTTGTGTATGTACCCATTTGATTTATTTGCTATTATTGCACTGACCACTATTATATTACTTCTCGGATTTTTTCTATTTATCAGTATATGTCAGTTTATTATTGTTTTATCAACAAAGGCTAAAACTATGACCACATCAAAGAAAAAATACAAGAAGTAGAAAAGATGGATCGAATCACACTGATTAAAGATAAACAAAAACAAGACTCCAGAACCAATGTAGCACCAATCATCTTGAATTACAATGCCCAACATAAAAATGTTGAGAAGATTATTAAATGTCATTGGAATATTTTACTAACAGATACACATTTGAAATCACTCCTTTTGCAGATACCGAAATTTGTGCATTAGAGAGCTCCAACACTAATGCCCTGTACACACTGTCAGATTTTCAGACGAAAAAAGTGCGATCGGATTGTGTTGTCAGAAATTCCGATCGTGTGTGGGCTCCATCTGACTTTTTCCGTCGGAATTTCCGACACACAAAGTTTGAGGGCAGGCTATAAAATTTTCCGACAACAAAATCCGTTCGGTTAAATTCCAATCGTGTGTACACAAATCCGACACACAAAGTGCCGCGCATGGTCAGAATAAATTAAGAGATGAAAGCTATTGGCTACTGCCCCGTTTATAGTCCCGACGTACGTGTTTTATGTCACCGCGTTCAGAACGATCGGATTTTCCAACAACTTTGTGCCACCGTGTGTATGCAAGACAAGTTTGAGCCAACATCCGTCCGAAAAAAGCCATGGATTTTATTGTCGGAATGTCCGATCAATGTCTGATCGTGTGTACAGGGCATTAGAGACAATCTAGTTAAAAACATCCCAGACCCCCCCAAAATTGGCTATACGTTCTTCACAGGAAAAGGGTTCTACCCATGTAGACGTTGCTACGCTTTCACAAAGACCAAAAGACCAGCAGAAAAATATTTAAGTTCACATCTACTAGCACTGGTAACACATATGAAGTCGATGATTTTATCTGTTGCAACACAGAAGGGGCTGTCTATGCCCTCAAATGCAGCTGTGGGTTACAGTACATTGGACACACAAAGAGACCCCTGAAAGTGCGAATTAAAGTGGAGGTTCGCTAAAAAAAAAATATTAAAAGCCAGCAGCTACAAATACTGCAGCTGCTGACTTTTAATACATGGACACTTACCTGTCCAGGGAGCCCGCGATGTCGGCAGCCAAAGCCGATCCGTCCTTCAGCTCTCGGCTGCTGCCGCCGCCATCCTCGGTAAGGGAATAAGGTAGCGAAGCCGTGTGGCTTCACTTCCTGGTTCCCTACTGCGCATGCGCGAGTCACGCTGCGCGTCCTCTCTGGTCTCTGCTGTGTTCTGTGTCTCACAGAACACAGCGGTGGAGGAGAGCGTAGGCGCCTGAAGTGGCGTAGGTCACCGCAAGCTCTGCGGTGATCTATGCCAGGAAGTGGGAGCAAATACCTGTATTAGACAGGTATCTGCTCCCTCCTCCCCCCTGAAAGGTTCCAACTGTGACACCGGAGGGGGGGAGGACTCCAAAAAGTGGAAGTTCCATTTTTGGGTGGAACTCCACTTTAAGGAACACATACAAAACATTATCAAAGGATTCGATAAACACAGTGTTTCTAAACATTTTGCTACACATCATAAACAAGACCCCAAACATCTCAGATTTTGGAGCATTGAACCTTACAAGAAACATTGGAGGGGCGGGCACAAAGTCAGAACCCTTAGCCAGCTAGAGTCAAAATGGATTTTTATTTTAGATACCTTCACGCCTCGGGATCTTAATATAGAATTTGATCTTAACTTTTTTATTAGTGATTTTTAAGGCCTTTTATGGGTTGGTTTTAGGGGAGATTTTATGGCTTCCTAACCTCCCTCATTGTCAATTTAATACCCATTAATTTTAATTTTATATGATTTTATCATGATTCTATTGTATACCTTCTCCTTGCTTGACATCATTTCCGGAGTCCTACGATAAGTTATTTTATTACCCTCTGCCCCCTTTTAAATTATTTCCTATATTTTTATATATTTTATTCTCCTGTTTTATATATTCCTTTTTGGTCTGTATTTAATGTTTTAATATTTATTAAAACATACCTTTACCCTGTGCCATTATTTATCCACTATTCTAGCCAATATATTACAGTTTTGGCACCTATGTAGTTTGCTCATTATCATTTACTCTGCCCAGATATCAGTATGTTTGTATAGATACATATATTGTTTCTATATTTGTCATGTCATGGGAGCCGTGACTTGACGCTCCTATGTCCTCATTGAGCCATAACAAAATGGCCATGATCGTAGCCCCATAGAACATTCCCACAGAAAATGGCCGTTCCTATGTTTTCAATGGATGGTCTCCAAGAAAATGGCCAACCGGCAATAACACAATAGCTATTTAAAGACACTTCCATTGCCCATAATCTATAACCGATGAAGTCATGCGACGGTGATGACACGAATTGGATACGGACACCGGAAGTGACGCTCTTGCCGCGAGCTTGCCGCTCGTTGGATACAATGCACTACTGTTTTTATTGAATGTGAGTACCTGACTCTTTTTGTTTAAATAAACGCACTGAGTATTTAAACATACACTATAGAGCTTCTTTTATATTTCCCTACCTTACCTGGTTTGGCATATTCTTGAGCGTTGCCTGGCTATTCATTTGGTCCTGGAGAAAGGCATCATCCCCTAGGCTCTACACTCACTGGAACCCCCCAGGAGGAACCGTTGAGAGAGCCCTCTCTCTCTCCTCAGAGTGATCATCCATCCCCTTGTTTTCTTTGAATACTGCATACCTTACAGCAGTAAGGTAAGAAGTTAGTACACCTGCGGGTGTCATTTTGCACTGAAGAGTCACACACCAAAGTCACAATGCCACCTGTTGATGCCTGTTAGCACTTTATGGTTTGTACCTTGCACCTACTATTGGTTGGAAGATTGCATTACTTGCAGATTGTGATTCATTTGCACTATCTGCACTCTTATATACACTTTTTTTGGTTGAATTATTATTTTTCTTATGCATTGTGATTTTTTGATTATTTATACACTACAGTCACTTTATTTGCTATTATTGCACTGACCACTGTTATATTACTTCTCAGATTTTTTCTATTTATCAGTATATGTCAGTTTATTATTGGATACAACACATACTGTCATTTATCTCAGCACTTTATATTTATTTATTTATTTATTACTTTGGAGCGCAACACCATTTTTTGATTCTTTCCATATATTTTATCGTGGGTAGTGTTTGACCCACTTGGTGGCTGCTGCACCATACAAATTGTCATATTAGACTCCATAGTAGCGCGGGAATATTCACTTTACCAGCACTATGGAGACTTGTTGCAGTATAATTCTTCTACGAAATCTTGCAGTAATTCTTTCTTCTTGAGATCTGTTGGTCATGAATGAAAGGATTTGGTGATTGTACTCCCAGCTAACTATCTTTGATGTTTGTCACCCAAACCCTCCAACAAAGGAGGCCATCCTGGCTCCCACTGGAAGACATTAGATGGGCCCACCTTCAAAAGACTTTCCAAATGTCTAGCAGCATACTCTGGATTGGATTCCATGTACTGTATACAGGAAGTTTGAGCCCCCTTCATTGTGATCTGGTACATTTCAGCCTGGCCTATTAGATTTGGCCTCCTGAATCCTTCTGAAGATCGATCGATTTGAGCAAAAAGACGGCTGCTTCCTCTTGTTAGACTGTGACCACATTCTGGACATTTCTTCTGTCACTCGCTTCGTCCAGTACTTTGCCCAACAACAACCTCCTATTATGGAGAATGTTACAAAGGGCTTGTGTGGAAGCATCATGCACCCTCCAGTGGCACAACCACAAAGCTCTCATGGCTGTGACTGAATGTGCCAGCCCTAGAGCTAGGTCTATTGAAGCCTCGGCCAAAAGTCAACAACTAGGTTCCAGTCCTCCCAAACCATGTCCACTCTTGCAGGTTCCACTTGAATTAAAGGCCATTTCCTAATGCTTTAAACATCACAGCGCTGTCGCTAGTTCACATGCAAAAACCTGCCACAGTATACATTTTCTGCAAGTCTGCAGGCCAGTTCACCACAATTCTGAGTTGAAGAGGTTTTTCTGCATGCACACTTTTGAGGTGTTCCAGTGCTTTTTCAATGTGTTTAGTTATAGATAAGTTCCATAGAAAAAAAAATGCAATATGTTCTCCTTTAGTTGACTGTACTGGAACACATAGCACCGGTGTGATGTAGACCATTGGAATCCATGGTAAACACTGTTCATGCATTTTTGACTCTAATGCCCCGTACACACGGTCGGATTTTCCGACGGAAAATGTGCGATCGGAGCGTGTTGTCGGAAAATGCGACCATGTGTGAGCTTCATCTGACTTTTTCCATCGGATTTTCCAACACACAAAGTTTGAGAGCAGGCTATAAAATTTTCCGACAACAAAATCCGATCGCGTCACTTTCGACAATTGTGTGGACAATTTCGATGCACAAAGTGCCATGCATGCTCAGAAGAAATTCCGAGACGGAACTGGTAAAATTAGCGTTTGGAATGGATAGAGCACTTTCGTCAGGCTGCAATGTTTAAAATTGTTTAATACAGCGCACTCTCTTCTTTATAATGCTAGAAGAATGAAGTAGTTTTGCTGCTCATATTCACACAGACTTCTCACAAACTTATTTCTTTATTATTTATCGTGATTCCCTCAATATATTTTGATTTGTCACATCTGACAAAATTTTTTTTTTTTTTAAATTTTTGTTTTGTATTTTTTTCAAGGCTGATTTTTTTTTTTGGTTTTGTATTTGTTTCAAGGCTGATTTTTTTTTTTTTACTCCAGAATATTTTTGTGTGCGTTTTGTGTGTCAAGTTACCACAACACCATTATTATCTTGTATTATTTAATCTCAAGGAGATTGTTTGGTGTTGGTGTCTCTTGTTAATTTCACATTGTATTTTTGAAATGTACCTGCCTCCTCACAAACAAACTGTCCTTTTTGAAGGAAAACACACATAGGCAAGTATATTTGTAACAAAAATTCCTTTATTAAGGGCTCAGAACCAAACAAAGAGGGAGGCAACACTGAAGAAACAGCAGAAATTGGCGAAGCCTTGGACTCCCCAGGGCAGACATCAATTCTTTTACAGCAAAGTTGGTGGCCTGAGGAGTCCATATTTAAGGGAGTGCAGTCTGGTCCAGAAGTTCCAGAGATCCTGAAAGCAGCAGATGACATGTATGTCCCCAGGCTGTGGTACTACAAGAGGCTGCATATTTTGCCAGACCAGACTGAGCCCAGGGCCATCACTCTCTGGTCTTCCTTCCACGCTTCCTTCCACGCTCTGGCTCTGTTGTTGGAGATGTGGCAGGAGGAGGAGTAGGACCTGGAGGAGGAGGAGGAGGAGGAGGACTATGTGTGAGGTCACAAATGTGGGTTGCACATGTGATTTGGCCCCTCAAGCCCTTATTTAGAGCTTCCAAAATTAAGAACTCACACAGGAGTCATTGGCCCTCCTCCATCTGCATCATTTTGCATGCAGTTATGCCAGCAAAGTCCTCCTCTACACTGTGAGGTGTTCTGAGGGCCTCAGTAGCCTTCCAAAATAGGCCTATGGCATCCTCCTCCAGGTTACTCCTCTTCCTGCCACTTTGTCTTTGAAGGTGGAGGGTAGGGACCTGGGTATCAGGCAGCCTGCTTGGCCCGTCCCCCTCCTGGCTGAGACTTCCCTGTGTATGAAAAAGGGACATGGTTTTAGTTTTTGCTTCATCAATCACAATCATAAATTAGTACTCCAAACTAACATCTATTTAACATCATTGATTGGACAACCAGCAATATTTAGAAGAATGCTATACCTGGCTCAATCTGGACTCCTCCACATGTTGCTGCCTGGAAGGCCCAGGTTGGGAGTCAGAAGCCTCAGCTGGGGGGGAAGGAAGCGTGGAAGGAAGAGTGGAGAGTGCTGGCCTGGGTTCAGTCTGACCTGCCAGAAAATGCAGCCTGTCATAGTACCACAGCCTGGGGACATAAATATCATCTGCAGCTCCTGATCTCAGGGAATCCTGGACCGTCTTGTGCTCCCTTAGATAAGTGCTCCTCAGGCCACCAATTAGGATCTTCAAATAGATGATGTCTGCCGTGGGGATCACCGTCTTCACAAATTCCAACAAACTATCCAGCACTGCCTTCCTCTTTGTTTGGTTCTTATATTCAGGGTGGTTTATCTGCCATAGACAAGGCAGCTCCCTGAACATATCAATGAAGATTGGCATAAAGTCCTGACCCTTCAAGATATCCATTTTCACTGCAAGACACAACACAAGACAAACCCTAATGTCAGCCTAAAGTCTTCTGAACTTGTGCAAATACAGGCCTCAATCTAGAAGCAGTATAGGCCCAATGTTAAATCTTACCTTCGCTATCATAATCGGCGCTTCCGTTACTCCTTCCTCCGCTCACAGATCGTACGTACTACGCACGCGTGTTACGCTTTATAGACACTGCGCATGCGTGAAACTCCGCCCACCCCTGATGTTATTTCTAGTCTATTGCCCGCCCCTTCTCGTTCAGCGCAGTCAGGGAAGAGCACATGGCGGAGACACAGCAGGTGTCTGATAATTACACCAACGAGGAGGAGGAGGACGAAAACACGGAGCCAGAAACGTCCCGATCCAGAAGGAGACGATTTAAGGCATCAAATATGTCCTTTGGGGAGATGTTGGAGATGGTGGACATCCTGAAGAAGGCAGACTATGACGGGAAGTATAAACCTTACCCCAACCCCAATGTCCAAAAGGCCAAGATCATGGCGAAAGTGGTCAAGAGTCTGCACCAGAATTTCAGGGTAGGACGATCGAAAGATCAGCTCAGGAAGCGGTGGTCGGACCTGAAATTAAGGGAGCATGAGCAGTACAGAAGGATCAGGAGAGTGCTGCAAAAAAGTAAGTAGTTGTCCAGTGTTCCTATTCTTTATGTTTATTACGTTCGCGCTGCTCCATGTGCTTTTCTTAACTGTTGTCCAGTTTAAAATGTCAACTTTCATGTTCATGGGCACATTATTCGTTCATATAAAATATTGTTCGTTCGGCCTAAAAAACACCATTGTTTTGGCCATATGCATTTGCCAACATTTTTTATGGCCTACTTGTCTGAAAATAATTTGGTTGTGTAGATGGGTTTGTAACTAGAATGAAATGCAAACTAGATTCTGTGTAAGAAGAGGACACTCAGCAGTTTTCACATCTGGATGCTGGAGCACTAGTGTGGGAAACAAGAACACCCTTTTTATTAGGGGGTCCCACACAGGTGCTCCAGTGTATACTATAGGGGTGACTCCATTTGTGAAGCTTGTACTAAACAGGTAAAGTATTGAAGCTTGACAAAGGACAATACAAATTCTACATCTTGGAACTCTGCCAAAACAGACAATTGTACCCCACTTCCAAGCAATGTTTCATATTCCTATTTCTGTCATCAAATATCTGTGTGCTAATATACCTATTTTTTTACATAGGGGATAAAAGACTCGGAGGACACCCCTCATCTGAGGAGACAACAGACCCCCCACCTCATGAAGAAGTGGAGACCCACCAAAGCCAACAGGAGGAGGAGGAAGGAGACGTGGTGGAACTAGTCACCACAACAGGTGAGTGTCTGCGACCACAGGCTCAGGTAAGAGATGGATGCCAGCAGATTTATAATACATGGTGTGTTTTTGTTTCTATCTTTTTAGGTGATCGTGATGTTGTGGATCCAGGGCATTTCACCTCAGAAAGTGCACAGATCCTGATCAGGGAGATCATGGGGTGTAATAGGGACTTGGAAAACATCCAGAAAAGCATCAAGAATGTTCAAAAAAAATGAAGAACATCATTGATGTTTTAGGGAGAGTTTAAAACCCCTCGAAATCCCTTTTTTGTTCTTTTTGTGAGCTAAAAATGTTTACCATTTTTTGAAATATTTGTGAAAAGCCAAATTTTGAAGATTCACACGGTGTGTCAACATGTGCTATCTGCCCTCACGGGAGATCAATGTAGACGTTTTGGGGGTGCAACCCCTTCCTCAATAATAAAGTAGCTGTGAGGAAGGGGTTGCACCCACAAAACACGTCCCTGGATCCCCCATGATGGCAGCTAGCACATGTTGACATTCGACAATTTGTGTGCATCTTCAAAATCTGGCTTTTCTAGGGGTGACTTCACCCCATCTGAACGCAATATCAAACAGTTTGTAAATACTCATGTCTGATATTGCCTTCAAGTTCTACCAAATGTGAACTTTGTAAGTTCAAGATTTGTGTCTTTCTTGTTGGTTTTAAACATGCCTGTTTTATCTTAAATGGACATTTCTACTTTTTCTAATGTGACCCCAAAAATTGTTATACAACAAACATATTGGTTTGTTTTAAAAACCTTTTCTAAATGCACATGTGATTGTGCTTGGTATTAAAAAGATTGTTAATCAAGAATGTGTGGATTATTGTTTCAACGCTCCAAAACTTTTGTTGTGTTCTAATTGGTGTTTTCAGTGACAATGGGGGTTATTTCCTAAGGGAAAATCCACTTTGCACTACAAGTGCAGTTTCAAGTGCACTTCTAGTGCAAAGTGTCTTTGCCTTTAGTAAATAACACCCAACAATGCTTTGTAATGTTACACAATCACACCATTTTCAGGACTCACCACATTTCTGTCAAGGTCAGCTAAAAGAAACACAAGCAGTAAATGTCACCAAAGATTTTAGTAGTTAATTTTTTTTTTATTTGAAAAAGGTTTCAGACATTGTCTGGCATATTGATAGCCCCCCTACCCGCAAAGTATTCAAGGTATCTTAGACGGACATCACGGGCACTCAGGGGGGGCAAGCCGGGATGGCCACTTTCAAGCGCCGTCAGGGTTGGTTCATTTTGAATTCCAGTCTCAGGCCCAACTGAGCCAGCATAGTTGGCAGAATGTTGCCGTAAAAAGTTGTGTCGAACACAGCATGCCAGGATGATGTGATTCAGTTTGTACTCCGCCATGTGTATGGGTGTAAGAAATAGGCGGAACCGGCTGGCCATGATTCCAAATGTGTTCTCCACCACTCTTCTGGCTCTGGCCAGCCGGTAATTAAAAACCCTCTGGTCCGGGGTGAGGGTCCTCATCGGGAATGGCCGCATAAGATGGTCCCCCAGCGCAAACGCTTCATTCGCTACGAAGACGAATGGGAGTCCTTCCACATTGTCTTCTGGAGGTGGCAAGTCCAAGCTGTCATTCTGGAGATGCCTGTAGAACTCCGTCTGGGCGATGACTCCACCATCGGACATCCGACCATTCTTCCCCACGTCCACATACAGGAACTCGTAAGTAGCCGACACCACCGCCAACATCACAATACTATTGAACCCCTTATAGTTGAAATAGTATGACCCCGAGTTGGGTGGTGGGACGATGTGGACGTGTTTCCCATCAATTGCCCATCTGCAGTTAGGAAAGTCCCACCGCTGGGCAAAGTGGGAGACCACAGTCTGCCATTCCTGTGATGTGGAAGGAAACTGTGGAGTCAAACAACAACAAAAAATTAGTCATTTTGCACATAAACAGGGAAAGCAGATTAGACACAAACATTCTTGGCCAAAATCAAGATAACATTTATTTTAGGGAGTTTTTAAAGACCAAAGTATAAGGTACACCTATCAGATCCCCCCCCCCCCTCTCATGGGCCATTTCTAACATTATGGGGGGGAGGGCTTGGACAGGTAACCCTCTCCACTTCATTGAGAGATGAATGCCTAAATAATGTGTATTACTTTGGCCAGCCCCTCCTTAGTTACACTATTGGCAGCCCACTGGACAGGTAAGAAGTGTCATAATACAAAGATATAATTACACACTGTACACATTTGAGCACATTTGGAAATCCTGCTATTACCTATCAAGATAATAATAGGATACAAAAACTTTAAACAGTACCATTTGAAAGTATTCAGGCAGGCCCTTGCACTACATGCTTTGGGGAATACATCCATACATCTGACCACTAAAGAGATGGCTATAGTGTGTATGGGTTTTGCAAAGTCAGCAGATAGATGATTGAGGATAGATAGAGAATTGGTATCAGCTGACTTAGCAGTTGGGGGGAGGGAGGGTTCCAAATGATTTGGGGACCCCCCAAAAAAAGCCTCTGGCATTCTGCCTGAATTTAAAGCACAAATCACATTTAAAAACATTTTAGGGGGTGTTTGGGGTAAAGCACTACTATGGAGCTGATAAAATACATTGTTAAGTGACTACATGAGGTGAATATAAGGCCAGGAGACCATGCTGGGGAGGTAAGTGAAGGCAAATATGTATGAAGGAGAAAAAAAATAATTACAGAAAAATCAAGCATGCATGAGAACAAAGGGGACATTCACAGCATATTACAAACATGGTAATTAGGGAATGAGGAAAGAAATACAATATATTATCAAACATTAAATACAATAAAATGTGATATTAAAGGATAAAAATCTTACCTTAATATACTCATTCTGCAGGACCTGGATGATGGCAGAACAGGTCTCCGGGATAATGATCCCCAGAGCCTGAGGGGAGATGCCTGTCGAGAACTTGAGGTCCTGCAGACTTCTCCCTGTCGCCAAGTACCGCAGGGTGGCGACTAGCCTCTGCTCAGGAGTGATGGCTTGCCTCATGCAGGTATCCTGCCTGCTAATATAAGGGGTCAGCAAAATCAACAAACGGTGAAATAAGGGGTCCGTCATCCGGAGAAAGTTCCTGAAATCATCAGGATTATTCTCACGGATCTCACGGAGCAAAGGCATATGACAGAACTGGTCACGTTGGAGCAACCAATTCTTGGTCCATGAACTCCTCCCCATCCTGTTCATGGACTGGGCTTGTGTCAAGGTAAGGACCCCAACACCAAGCCCCCGCACAGCACGAACTCTACAAGGAATACGTATACGCAACATGGCCAGAAAATGGTCGGCTGCTCAGAACGAAGTAACAGAACGCACTGAAGAACAGCAAGGCCTGTGAAGAGCGACCTGAAAAACAGTAACTAACGAACAAGAACACAATAAAAAGAGTCACGCGTAACTCGCTGCACGCACTGAAGACCAGATACAAACCCACAAGCACAAACTGAACAGCAGAAAACGATCTGAAAAACATGAGTCTGAAAAAGCGCGAATCGTCTCTCACCAAACTTTTACTAACACGAGATTAGCAAAAGGAGCCCAAAGGGTGCCGCGCTTGGTTCTGAACTGGCCTTTTCTAGTCTCGTCGTACGTACACATAGTACACAGAGGCAGAGGATGTGATGTCATCTCTCCTTGGCTCGGGAGTTCCGTTCCAGTGCCGAGGAGTGAAGACATGTGAGTGAGTGCACAACACTACACAACACAGTAGAACATGCCAGGCACACTAAACACCCCCGATCCCCCCCCCCCAATCACCCCTCCCCCTGTCACAAACTGATACCAAGCAGGTTTTTTTTTTTTTCTGAATACTGCATAGTGCCAGTTTGTGACAGTTAGAAGTGGTAGGGCAGTGAGTATTAGCCCCCTGTAGGTCTAGGGTACCCCCCTAACCCCCCCTAATAAAGTTTTAACCCCTTGATTACCCCCCGTCACCAGTGTCGCTAAGCGATCATTTTTCTGATCGCTGTATTAGTGTCGCTGGTGACGCTAGTTAGGGAGGTAAATATTTAGGTTCGCCGTCAGCGTTTTATAGCGTAAGGGACCCCCATATACTACCTAATAAAGGTTTTAACCCCTTGATTGCCCCTAGTTAACCCTTTCACCACTGATCACCGTATAACTGTTACGGGTGACGCTGGTTATTTCTTTTATCTTTTATAGTGTCAGGGCACCCGCCGTTCATCACCGAATAAAGGTTTAGCCCCCTGATCGCCCGGCGGTGATATGCGTCACCCCAGGCAGCGTCAGATTAGCGCCAGTACTGCTAACACCCACGCACGCAGCATACGCCTCCCTTAGTGGTATAGTATCTGAACTATACTAGCGTCCCCAGCAGTTTAGGGTTCCCAAAAACGCAGTGTTAGCGGGATCAGCCCAGATACCTGCTAGCACCTGCGTTTTGCCCCTCTGCCCGGCCCAGCCCAGCCCACCCAAGTGCAGTATCGATCGATCACTGTCACTTACAAAACACTAAACGCATAACTGCAGCGTTCGCAGAGTCAGGCCTGATCCCTGCGATCGCTAACAGTTTTTTTGGTAGCGTTTTGGTGAACTGGCAAGCACCAGCCCCAGGCAGCGTCAGGTTAGCGCCAGTACCGCTAACACACACGCACGCACCGTACACCTCCCTTAGTGGTATAGTATCTGATCGGATCAATATCTGATCCAATCAGATCTATACTAGCGTCCCCAGCAGTTTAGGGTTCCCAAAAATGCAGTGTTAGCGGGATCAGCCCAGATACCTGCTAGCACCTGCGTTTTGCCCCTCCGCCCGGCCCAGCCCACCCAAGTGCAGTATCGATCGATCACTGTCACTTACAAAACACTAAACGCATAACTGCAGCGTTCGCATGGTCAGGCCTGATCCCTGCGATCGCTAACAGTTTTTTTTGTAGCGTTTTGGTGAACTGGAAAGCACCAGCGGCCTAGTACACCCCGGTCGTAGTCAAACCAGCACTGCAGTAACACTTGGTGACGTGGTGAGTCCCATAAGTGCAGTTCAAGCTGGTGAGGTGGCAAGCACAAGTAGTGTCCCGCTGCCACCAAAAAGACAAACACAGGCCCGTCGTGCCCATAGTGCCCTTCCTACTGCATTCGCCAATCCTAATTGGGAACCCACCACTTCTGCAGCGCCCGTACTTCCCCCATTCACATCCCCAACCAAATGCAGTCGGCTGCATGAGAGGCATTTTTATGTCCTCCCGAGTACCCCTACCCAACAAACCCCCCTAAAATAGATGTTGTGTCTGCAGCAAGCGTGGATATAGGCGTGACACCCGATATTATTGTCCCTCCTGTCCTGACAATCCTGGTCTTTGCATTGGTGAATGTTTTGAACGCTACCATTCACTAGTTGAGTATTAGCGTAGGGTACAGCATTCCACAGACTAGGACACACTTTCACAGGGTCTCCCAAGATGCCATCGCATTTTGAGAGACCCGAACCTGGAACCGGTTACAGTTATAAAAGTTACAAGTTTGCAAAAAAAAACACAAACAAAAAAAAAAAAAAAATAGTTGTCGTTTTATTGTTCTCTCTCTCTCTATTCTCTCTCTGGTGTTCTGCTCTTTTTTACTGTGTTCTATTCTGCAATGTTTTATTGGAATTATGTTTTATCATGTTTGCTTTTCAGGTATGCAATTTTTTATACTTTACTGTTTACTGTGCTTTATTGTTAACCATTTTTTTGTCTTCAGGTACGCCATTCACGACTTTGAGTGGTTATACCAGAATGATGCCTGCAGGTTAAGGTATCATCTTGGTATCATTCTTTTCAGCCAGCAGTCGGCTTTCATGTAAAAGCAATCCTAGTGGCTAATTAGCCTCTAGACTGCTTTTACAAGCAGTGGGAGGGAATGCCCCCCCCACCGTCTTCCGTGTTTTTCTCTGGCTCTCCTGTCTCAACAGGGAACCTGAGAAAGCAGCCGGTGATTCAGCCAGCTGACCATAGAGCTGATCAGAGACCAGAGTGGCTCCAAACATCTCTATGGCCTAAGAAACCGGAAGCTACGAGCATTTTATGACTTAGATTTTGCCGGATGTAAACAGCGCCATTGGGAAATTGGGGAAGCATTTTATCACACCGATCTTGGTGTGGTCAGATGCTTTGAGGGCAGAGGAGAGATCTAGGGTCTAATAGACCCAAATTTTTTCAAAAAAGAGTACCTGTCACTACCTATTGCTATCATAGGGGATATTTACATTCCCTGAGATAACAATAAAAATGATTTAAAAAAAAAAAAATGAAAGGAACAGTTTAAAAATAAGATAAAAAAGCAAAAAAATAATAAGGAAAAAAAAAAAAAAAAAAGCACCCCTGTCCCCCCTGCTCTCGCGCTAAGGCGAACGCAAGCGTCGGTCTGGCGTCAAATGTAAACAGCAATTGCACCATGCATGTGAGGTATCACCGCGAAGGTCAGATCGAGGGCAGTATTTTTAGCAGTAGACCTCCTCTGTAAATCTAAAGTGGTAACCTGTAAAGGCTTTTAAAGGCTTTTAAACATGTATTAATTTTGTTGCCACTGCACGTTTGTGCGCAATTTTAAAGCATGTCATGTTTGGTATCCATGTACTCGGCTTAAGATCATCTTTTTTATTCCATCAAACATTTGGGCAATATAGTGTGTTTTAGTGCATTAAAATTTAAAAAAGTGTGTTTTTTTCACAAAAAATGCGTTTGAAAAATCGCTGCGCAAATACCGTGTGAAGAAAAAAAATGAAACACCCACCATTTTAATCTGTAGGGCATTTGCTTTAAAAAAATATATAATGTTTGGGGGTTCAAAGTAATTTTCTTGCAAAAAAAAAATAATTTTTTCACGTAATCAAAAAGTGTCAGAAAGGGTTTTGTCTTCAAGTGGTTAGAAGAGTGGGTGATGTGTGACATAAGCTTCTAAATGTTGTGCATAAAATGCCAGGATAGTTCAAAACCCCCCCAAATGACCCAATTTTGGAAAGTAGACACCCCAAGCTATTTGCTGAGACTCATGTCCATGGAATATTTTATATTGTGACACAAGTTGCGGGAAAGAGACAAATTTTTTTTTTTTTTTTGCACAAAGTTGTCACTAAATGATATATTGCTCAAACATGCCATGGGGATATGTGAAATTACACCCCAAAATACATTCTGCTGCTTCTCCTGAGTATGGGGATACCACATGTGTGGGACTTTTTGGGAGCCTAGCCGCGCACGGAACCCCGAAAACCAAGCACCGCCTTCAGGCTTTCTAAGGGCGTAAATTTTTGATTTCACTCTTCACTGCCTATCAGTTTCGGAGGCCATGGAATGTCCAGGTGGCACAACCCCCCCCCCCCCAAATGACCCCATTTTGGAAAGTAGACACCCCAAGCTATTTGCTGAGAGGTATAGTGAGTATTTTGCAGACCTCACTTTTTGTCACAAAGTTTTGAAAATTGAAAAAAGAAAAAAAAAAAAACATTTTCTGGTCTTTCTTCATTTTCAAAAACAAATGAGAGCTGCAAAATACTCACCATGCCTCTCAGCAAATAGCTTGGGGTGTCTACTTTCCAAAATGGGGTCATTTGGGGGGGTTTTGTGCCATCTTGGCATTTTATGGCCTTCAAAACTATGATAGGTAGTGAGGCGTTGTCATGGACATACTACTTCCAGACCTGCAACAGGGCTCAGGCGCATCCCCACCAACAGGTTCCCAGTAACGAACAGGCGTGCGCCAATGCGCATGTGCCGATCGCAGAGATCGCACGCACAGTGATTCGGCTTTGGCGCCCAGTGGCCTTTAAGAGGGGCTTCCACAATTCAGCACTTGCTGTTTGATCTGCAGCTTCACCTGTGACCTGTTCCTGTAATCAGCATCCGATCACCTGACCTGGCTCTCTGACCACGCTGCTGTCTCCAATCCTGAACCTTGGCTTTCCCTGACTCTGATTCTGTTTACCTGCCTGTCTGATCTCCTGTTACCAGAAACCAGCCCGAACTTGACTATTCCTTGCCTGCCGAATCTGTTGAACTGATCCACTGTGTATGACCCGGCTTGTCTGACCTTGCTTCTGCCTGCTGTGTGCACCCTGCTGACCTGCATCCAGCTTACCTGCAGCCTGCTGACCTGCATCCAGCTTACCTGCATCCTGCTGACCTGCATCCAGCTCACCTGCAGCCTGCTGACCTGCATCCAGCTTACCTGCAGCCTGCTGACCTGCATCCAGCTCACCTGCATCCTGCTGACCTGCATCCAGCTTACCTGCATCCTGCTGACCTGCATCCAGCTCACCTGCAGCCTGCTGACCTGCATCCAGCTTACCTGCAGCCTGCTGACCTGCATCCAGCTCACCTGCATCCTGCTGACCTGCATCCGGCTTATCTGCTGACTTGCATCCAGCTTACCTGCACCCGGCACTCCAGTCAGTTCCAGTGTCTCCCAGTGGACATCATCTCCAGTTCCAGAGAATCCACCAGGCACTCATACCCCACTGTGCTCCTACGGTCACTGTCCTCAACTCCAGTGATCTGGGAACCAGGGCTGTACGAGAGGTCTCCCTCTGCACGTCAGGCTCACATACAAGGTACGTGTCAGTATCAAACAGCCATGCCTGAGCCTGCAAGAGGGACCTCTGCTACTGATGAAATCTGCCAATTACTTTCCGTCCTCACTCAAGAGGTGAAATCTCTTCAGGACAGCTATGAACACCTGGTGAGACAAGTGCAGTCCCGGACGAGTATTACCAATCCTTCTTCCAGTGGGTTGTCATCAGAGGCTTCCCCCGCACTCCCTGTAATGATGTTATCTCCAGAACCCAGGGTCCCAATTCCGGAGAAGTTTTCTGGGGATCGAAGCAAGTTTCGGACTTTCCGTAATGCATGTGAGCTGTACTTTTCCTTACTACCCTTAACCTTTTCGCGGGAAAACACCAAGGTGGGTTTTGTTGTCTCACTTCTGCTGGGAGATCCACAAGCCTGGGCTCATCACCTGCTGGAAGAACACCATGTTTCTCTGGACTCTCTGTCATCCTTCTTTGACGCAATGTCACTCTTATATGATGACCCCCAACGAACTTCCACTGCCGAAGCTGCTCTTAGCACGCTCCAGCAGGGCCGCAGAGTGGTCGAAGATTATATAATGGACTTTAGACGCTGGAGCGCGGATACCCAGTGGAACCATGCAGCTTTACGGCACCAGTTTCGCCTAGGCTTGTCAGAAGGACTAAAGGATGAACTGGCTCGGGTCGGTGTACCAAATTCCCTGGAATCCTTGATGACCCTAACTATTCAGATAGACCGTCGTCTTCGGGAACGCAGGATGGAGAGGGTGACCCAGCAGACTCAACCAACTTGGATGTTACCCCAAGTGCCTACGACCTCTCGCCCTGTTCCCCTTAGACCGGTCCCAGTTAATTCTGCACCAACCAAACTAAAACCGGACTTTCAGAAATCTGGGCAGGTCGGACTAATGAGACCCGCATTGTCTGCTGAGGAACGTCTACGTCGGCAACAGCTCAACCTGTGCTTGTACTGCGGGGGACCAGGCCATTATGTACATTCGTGTCCTGCCAAGTACCGTAGATCTTCATCCATCCCACCACACAGTCACCCAGCTCTCTCTACTCACCTGGCTATTCCCATCACCCTTCAGTTTTCTGGAAAGACTGTGTCTGTTACTGCAATAATAGACTCTGGTGCATGCAGTTGTTTTATTGATTTGAACTTTGCCAACCAACAACGCATTCCACTCCAGCACAGGGCTCAAGGACTGTCTGTTTTCTTGGCAGATGGATCCCGTATTAAATCTGGCCAGGTGACTCAAGAGACTCCCCCACTGCCTGTAATTACTGTCTCAAACCACAAGGAACTGCTTAAGTTTGATGCTATTGCTTCCCCTCTGTTCCCGATCATCTTGGGTCTACCGTGGCTTCAGGCCCACAACCCGCAAATTGACTGGGGCTCCGGAGAAATCAGGTTTCAGTCCCTCTACTGTCAAGAACATTGTCTGCCCTTACCTTCCAAGATATCTGGTCCTTTGCTGTGCCTGGAAGCTGACTCAGAATTACGCTCAGCAGTACCTGAACAGTATCACGAGTTCTTAGACGTTTTTAGTAAACGAGGGGCAGAGACACTTCCTCCTCATCGTTCCTACGATTGCCCGATTGAGTTACTGCCCGGAGCTGAAATCCCCTTTGGGCGAATTTTTCCTCTGTCTGAGCGGGAGTTGGAGGTTTTAAAGGAATATGTTGACGAAAACCTGAAGAGGGGGTTCATCCGGCCATCCACCTCTCCAGCTGGGGCAGGGATCTTTTTTGTGGAGAAGAAGGACCACTCATTGCGTCCCTGTGTGGACTACCGGGAGCTGAACAAGGTCACGGTCAAGAACCGGTATCCCTTACCCCTGGTACCTGAGCTTTTTCAAAGATTAAGAACTACTGTTGTGTTCACCAAACTCGATCTTCGTGGGGCCTACAATTTGGTTCGCATTCGTGCAGGGGACGAGTGGAAAACGGCCTTCCGTACCAGGTTTGGCCATTATGAATATCTGGTGATGCCCTTCGGCCTGTGTAATGCCCCTGCGACCTTCCAGCACCTGATAAATGATATCTTCAGAGATTATCTGGACATTTTCGTCATAGCCTACTTAGACGATATCCTGATCTTTTCCTCATCCTTGGATCAGCACCGGAAACACGTCAAGATGGTACTCTGCCGACTCCGTCAGCATGGCTTATATGCCAAACCAGAAAAATGCGAATTTGAGCGGCAGAGTATCCAATTTCTGGGCCTGGTAATTTCCACAGAAGGGTTCAAGATGGACCCACAAAAAGTCACAGCTGTTCTGGACTGGCCTGCACCCTCAGATAAAAAGGGGGTGCAACGTTTTGTTGGCTTCGCCAATTTTTACAGAAGGTTCATCAAAGGATTTTCTGCAATTATCTCTCCGATCACCCAGCTAACAAGACAAAACGTCCGATTCCAGTGGAATCCCCAGGCTCAAGCTGCCTTCTCTACCCTAAAGGGACTCTTTACCTCTGCCCCCATCTTGAGCCATCCGGATCCCTCTCTTCCTTACCTACTCGAGGTTGATGCCTCAGAAACAGCTGTGGGGGCAGTTATTTCTCAGCGCCAAGGACTCAAGGATCTCATGCACCCCATAGCATTCTTCTCTCGGAAGCTTTCGCCTGCAGAGAAGAATTATGATGTGGGGGACCGTGAACTTTTGGCCATTAAAGCCGCACTCGAAGAATGGCGATACCTGCTAGAGGGAGCGGCACATCCCATACTTATTTACACGGATCATAAAAATCTGGAATATTTACGAACTGCCAAACGTTTGAAGCCGCGTCAGGCACGATGGGCGTTATTCTTTTCCAGATTTTCATTTCACATCACCTACCGGCCAGGATCAAAGAACATCAAGCCTGACGCTCTCTCTCGGATGTACGATGACCCCAAAGAAACTTCAGTTCCGGACACCATCTTATCTGAGGGCAACTTTCTGCTTTTCCAGACAGACCTGATGTCCGGTCTAAAACAAGCCTCAGAGGGGGTGTCCGGTCCTCCAGGATCAATCTTGATACCCAGGGATGGGATGCTTTGGAAGGACAGCAAAATTTTTGTGCCAGAAAGTTGCCGGACAGAAGTGTTGAGCCTGTGTCACGACCACCCGCTGGCCGGACATTTTGGGGTTCACAAGACTCGTGAACTAATCCAGCGCATGTTTTGGTGGCCGAAGCTTGAGGAAGATTGCAAGGACTATGTTAAGTCATGTGTCATCTGTACCCAAAGCAAGTCTGCCAGGACCAAGTCCTGGGGCCTCCTCAGACCACTACCAATTCCTGACAGACCCTGGAGCATGATTGCCATGGACTTTGTAGTGGAACTACCCCCTTCTGAAGGACATACAGCTATCTTTGTAGTGGTTGACCGTCTGTCTAAAATGGCCCACTTCATACCCCTAAAGAGTACGCCGTCTGCTTTGGAAACCGCCCGGGTGTTCATCAGGGAGATCGTAAGGCTGCACGGGGTACCAACCAACATTGTATCTGACAGGGGAGTCCAGTTCACCTCCCGCTTCTGGAGATCACTATGCCAAATTCTGAAAATTGAACTTTCCATGTCATCTGCTTTCCACCCCCAGACTAACGGACAAACTGAAAGGACGAACCAAACCCTGGAACAGTACATCCGTTGCTTTACCTCATTTGTCCAAGATGATTGGGTAGCACTGTTGCCTTTAGCGGAATTTGCTTTCAACAATGCCAGCCATTCAGCCACAGGTCAGTCACCGTTCTTTGCGAACTATGGGTTCCATCCTGTCTTCCTGCCTAACATTATTCCAGAATCTCCTGTTCCAGCAGTACAAAGCACTGTCGAGTTCCTGGGTCGCAACAACAAGTTGTTGCAAGAAGCTATGGCCAAGGCGCAGGCAACCAACAAGAGGCTTTATGACAGGAAGAGAAGAGGTGAATTACGTCTCCAACCAGGTGATCAGGTGTGGTTATCTACCACCAACCTCAAGATGGCTTGCCCTTCAAAGAAGCTGGCACCCAGATTCATTGGCCCTTTCCCAGTTAAAAGGAAATTGAATGAGGTCTCCTATGAACTTACCCTGCCTGAGTCGCTCAAAGTGCACCCGGTGTTTCACGTGTCTCTGCTTAAACCCACAGTACCCGACCCTTTCCCGGACAGAGGAACGGGGCCACCCGGACCCGTTATTATTAATAAGGATGAGGAGTATGAGGTGGAGGCTGTCGTAGACTGCAGGAGAAGAGGTAACCAACTTCAATTTTTAATCAAATGGAAGGGCTATGGACCAGAGGAGAACTCATGGGAACCTAAGCAAAATGTGCATGCCCAAGAACTGATCCAGGCCTTCTTCCGCAGACATCCTCATAAAAGAGCTCTTTTGGGCACCCGGAGGTTGCCCTTAAGGGGGGGGCAATGTCATGGACATACTACTTCCAGACCTGCAACAGGGCTCAGGCGCATCCCCACCAACAGGTTCCCAGTAACGAACAGGCGTGCGCCAATGCGCATGTGCCGATCGCAGAGATCGCACGCACAGTGATTCGGCTTTGGCGCCCAGTGGCCTTTAAGAGGGGCTTCCACAATTCAGCACTTGCTGTTTGATCTGCAGCTTCACCTGTGACCTGTTCCTGTAATCAGCATCCGATCACCTGACCTGGCTCTCTGACCACGCTGCTGTCTCCAATCCTGAACCTTGGCTTTCCCTGACTCTGATTCTGTTTACCTGCCTGTCTGATCTCCTGTTACCAGAAACCAGCCCGAACTTGACTATTCCTTGCCTGCCGAATCTGTTGAACTGATCCACTGTGTATGACCCGGCTTGTCTGACCTTGCTTCTGCCTGCTGTGTGCACCCTGCTGACCTGCATCCAGCTTACCTGCAGCCTGCTGACCTGCATCCAGCTTACCTGCATCCTGCTGACCTGCATCCAGCTCACCTGCAGCCTGCTGACCTGCATCCAGCTTACCTGCAGCCTGCTGACCTGCATCCAGCTCACCTGCATCCTGCTGACCTGCATCCAGCTTACCTGCATCCTGCTGACCTGCATCCAGCTCACCTGCAGCCTGCTGACCTGCATCCAGCTTACCTGCAGCCTGCTGACCTGCATCCAGCTCACCTGCATCCTGCTGACCTGCATCCGGCTTATCTGCTGACTTGCATCCAGCTTACCTGCACCCGGCACTCCAGTCAGTTCCAGTGTCTCCCAGTGGACATCATCTCCAGTTCCAGAGAATCCACCAGGCACTCATACCCCACTGTGCTCCTACGGTCACTGTCCTCAACTCCAGTGATCTGGGAACCAGGGCTGTACGAGAGGTCTCCCTCTGCACGTCAGGCTCACATACAAGGTACGTGTCAGGCGTGAAATCAAAAATGTATGCCCTTAGGGGGCGTGGCCAAGGCAGGCATGTGAGAGGACGCATCTCCCACAGCTCCCAGCAGTGATCCGGTAACCGATCCTCCCCCAGCCCACATACCGACTTTATTTTGCCCTATGCAGCACGGGCACGATCCTGAGACCCCAGGGGATCATCCGCCGGCTCTCTGCACCAGAGGAAAGTTCCGAAAAGGACAAACTGAGATGACGGGCCTGGAGATCCAAGATGGCGCCGCGGCGTCCTCAGTGAAGCACACACCGCGCGGACAGGACAAGCTGAAAGACTCTTGGCCTAAAGCAAGTAAGGCACCAAAACTCACTGGTAAAGACGCACCTAGAGACATGATCTACTATGCACAGAAAATGGCTGGGACATTGGGAACGGAGCAGTCATCTAGCCAGGCTGGGACACATGCTATGCAGGCAGACATCACACAGGTGCTCTGGGGAGAGGAGGAGGGGGAGCAGTCAGCCCTTGCATCTGGGGAACCACAAAGCCCAGCGGACCCGGACGCTGTACAGCCTACTTTAGCTGACATACTCAGAGCTGTGAACAACTGCACAGCTTCAGTTAACACCTTGAAGGAGCAATTTGGGGGTCTGAGAGAAGATGTGTCATTACTAAGGCAAGATATGCAAAAGATATGGGAGCGCACCACGGCTGTGGAAAGCAGAGTCAGTGACATGGAAGACCAATTACCTCCTATAACACAAGATACCAGAACAGCACTGCAACTAGCCAGGGATGCATGCGATCATGCAGAGGATTTGGAAAATCGCTTAAGGCGAAACAATGTTCGCATAGTGGGGTTGCCTGAGAAGGTGGAGGGCAGGGACCCCACTACTTATGTTGAAAACTGGCTAATGGAACTTTTTGGGAAAAATGCATTCTCCCCAATGTTTGCGGTGGAACGTGCCCTCACGCCCTCCTCCACCAGGGGGCCCTCCAAGATCCATTCTTGCAAGAATTCTACATTACAAGGATAGAGAAGCAGTGCTGAGACATGCTCGAGAGAAGGCAAATGTTCTCCATAATGGTGTCCGGGTATCCTTCTATCCGGACTTCTCGGCAGAAGTTCAGAGGCGCAGAGCTAAATTCACAGACGTGAAGCGCAGACTGCGACTTCTGCAACTCCCATACGCTATGCTATATCCGGCGAAACTTCGGATTGTGGTGAGAGGCCAGGCACAATTCTTTGAATCCGCTAAGGACGCTTCAGTCTGGTTAGACAGAAATGAGCAGGCATTGAAACGGCAGGCTCCACAAGAAGAAGACTGAAAGGACTGAACCGGCTACTTGCAGAGGACTGGGATACTAGAAAATGTTATTCTGTTCCCTTTTTCTAGATGGGCAACCAGAACATACCCTATCCTTTATTTCCAGTGTTGACAGATGTTCCTTGGCTGGGGGACTGAATATTCCTAAGCAATGCAATGAGAGCGAATTGGACTAAAAGATGAATTTACAAATGATCATTTGCAGAAAAAAAGAGCGATGGAATGTCGCATACGTTGCTAAAGTTGCCATGTTGGCAGAATGTGCAGTTTATAGCACAGAAAAGTTTTCTTTTACACCACCCCCCATTGAAGCGGGGAAGATCCTAGCAATAAGAGTTACAAGCAGCACAAAGGATACCTCAACAGGACACGAATTCATCAAACCTACGGCAAACCTAGCAGAACCTCATTACAGAAATGGATCCACTATCTTGCACAGGTGCACACAAAGTACCGGTCAATACTACTCACCTACAAGCAGACATGGCGGACATCCCAGTAGTATCCTGGAACGTTAGGGGACTACACTCCCCATTGAAGCGTACCATGATTCGCATGTGTTTGAAGAGGTACATCCCCGGAATTCTCTGCTACCAGGAGACCCACTTGACTGCGGACACTGTGAGCTTCCTGGGATACTCCTGGGTAGGAAAGGCCTATCACTCCACGCACACCTCATATTCTAGGGGGGTGAGCGTGTTGATCCATGGCAACCTGGACTTTGAAGAAATCGCAAATGAAATTGATAGTGAAGGTCGTTATGTTTTTCTCCATTGCAGGTTGGGTACATTGACGTGTGTGCTGGCGGTGGTATATATTCCTCCCCCCTTCACGGCGGCGGTGCTTAGGTCTCTGTTGACATTTATGGATGGCAGGCCTGACGCACCGCTGTTGGTAATGGGGGACTTTAATTGCTGCTTAAATCCAGTTGAAGATAGACACCCAGGACCCGGAGCCTCTGCCCTCTCCAGGGATACCCCCCTGGCGCGGTTGTTGCAAGAGGTGGGCTGGGTAGATGTCTGGAGACATAGGAACCCTGGAGTTAGACAATTCACATGCTTTTCCAAAACCCATGGTTGTTTATCTAGAATTGACCTGGGGGTGTGCAGCTTAAACATGCTCCCGTTTGTTTTTGATATGATACATAGGCCCCGCAGTGTATCAGACCACTCACCAGTGGTTATACGGCTTATAATTGCCCCATTAGTCACATTACCTAAAGCCCCTTGGAAATTTAATGCCTTTTGGTTGAAACTGTTCCGCTCACACGAGGGGATAGTTGGGAGCATGTGTGAGTTTTTCCGCACCCAGGATCCAAATGAATCGATAATTGGGCAATGGGATGCCTTTAAGGCATATTTGAGGGGTGTGTTAATTGCTGAAATTAATAAGGTTAAACAAGACTCTTCAGCACTTAAAAATGAACTCGAAACTAGAGTACAGGAGATGGAACAATTGTATGTCACAATTATGTAAGAGGGTATTCCTGCGCTATCAGATATGGAAAGGCTAAACGTGGAGCAGCTGCGTGCACCTGTTAGGTGTCACTTTGCCTAAAGGAATGTTATATAGATAATATGGTGCCGCGCTATTCCTATTTTATGGACTTCTCCTTTGTGCAATGCAATAAGATCAATACATTAAATATAAAAAATATATATAAAAATATATATAAAAGGCCCCGGCCTAAAGGGCCAGTGATAAATATATCAAGTGTTAAGATCCAATGTGCACAATAAAAAATAAATAAATTATAGATAGTGGATGTGGGCGATAAATAAATGAACAGCCTAAAAGCCTCAAAAATTCCAATCGTGACTATCCATAGGTGTAAATATTGTGATAATGTGACAAAACCAAGGAAATTTAAATTAGCATAAATTAAATATTAATTAACAATCACAGACCAGCAAAGTGCAAGGTGTCAACACTGTGCAATCTAAATGGTTGAATTATAACGTAACATAATGTGAACCAACAAGTTTTCCGTAAAGTGCAAGCGTGCAAACAAACTTATATAAAGTGTAGTCCAAACTGGATGGTATCAAAAAATAGAATGTCCCAGCAGATGGAATATAAAAATCATACAAAAAATAGCGTCCTTAATCTTCAATAAAATATTTGTGACTTTTAGTGCTGGCATGCGCATGTAGCAGTTAAGGTGCCTGGTGACTCAAGGTTTCATGCAGCTTCGTGTATAAACACTCCAGTGAGCAGTGGCCCCTTACCTCACAGAAATGGGGCAACAGCATATGACCAAACTGGTTCTTATCTTTTTTCCGCCTAGCGGCTCCTGCGTATTCCTCACCGTCCTGGGGTGGGATTCCCTCAGATTCCCTCAGATTCCCTCAGGTATGGTCCAGGGGGGTGTGTATGAAAACAGGAATAAAGGAACCCAATAGTGTAATACCGTTTACAAGGTAACTAAGTTTATTAGATAAAAGTAGCAGGTACTCACATTTAAAATTGAACAGTGGGGTGTTTGTATCCGACGAGCGGCGAGCTCGTAGCTTTCTTTCAGTGTACTCAGCCTATCCTGTCCCTACGCGTGACGTCACACCACACGTGACTTCTTCAGGGGATTCATCCCCTGAAGAAGTCACGTGTGGTGTGACGTCACGCGTAGGGACAGGATAGGCTGAGTACACTGAAAGAAAGCTACGAGCTCGCCGCTCGTCGGATACAAACACCCCACTGTTCAATTTTAAATGTGAGTACCTGCTACTTTTATCTAATAAACTTAGTTACCTTGTAAACGGTATTACACTATTGGGTTCCTTTATTCCTGTTTTCATACACACCCCCCTGGACCATACCTGAGGGAATCTGAGGGAATCCCACCCCAGGACGGTGAGGAATACGCAGGAGCCGCTAGGCGGAAAAAAGATAAGAACCAGTTTGGTCATATGCTGTTGCCCCATTTCTGTGAGGTAAGGGGCCACTGCTCACTGGAGTGTTTATACACGAAGCTGCATGAAACCTTGAGTCACCAGGCACCTTAACTGCTACATGCGCATGCCAGCACTAAAAGTCACAAATATTTTATTGAAGATTAAGGACGCTATTTTTTGTATGATTTTTATATTCCATCTGCTGGGACATTCTATTTTTTGATACCATCCAGTTTGGACTAACTTTATATAAGTTTGTTTGCACGCTTGCACTTTACGGAAAACTTGTTGGTTCACATTATGTTACGTTATAATTCAACCATTTAGATTGCACAGTGTTGACACCTTGCACTTTGCTGGTCTGTGATTGTTAATTAATATTTAATTTATGCTAATTTAAATTTCCTTGGTTTTGTCACATTATCACAATATTTACACCTATGGATAGTCACGATTGGAATTTTTGAGGCTTTTAGGCTGTTCATTTATTTATCGCCCACATCCACTATCTATAATTTATTTATTTTTTATTGTGCACATTGGATCTTAACACTTGATATATTTATCACTGGCCCTTTAGGCCGGGGCCTTTTATATATATTTTTATATATATTTTTTATATTTAATGTATTGATCTTATTGCATTGCACAAAGGAGAAGTCCATAAAATAGGAATAGCGCGGCACCATATTATCTATATAATTGTATGTCACAGATCCTTCCGAGTTGACCAAGGAGGCATGGCAGGCGGCTCTTTCTGCATACCGCCAACTGCTGTCCTCATCGGCCGACAAGAAGAGATTCTTTGCTAGGCAGGCGTTTTTTGAGGAGGGCGAGAAAACAGGCCGCATACTGGCGAGAATAGCAAATGCATACCAGAAGTCCCCAACTATAGGTGCTATTAGGACTAAGGAGGGTAACATTGTTAACACGCCTGAAAAGGTGCTGCAGGTACTAAATGCGTTTTATGAAGATCTGTATAAGCCGGGTACATCTTACACATCTGACGAGTTAGAACAATACTTAGGACAGATAGATTTCCCTAGATTAAACAAAGATCAGAGAGGGCTCTTGGAGAATCCCCTTACAGTGGAAGAACTACAGGAGGCGGTTGGATCTTTTCCTAACTGTAAAGCGCCCGGGGAAGACGGAATTCCCATAGAAATATATAAACAGTATCCCACTGAGTTACTACCCCAGTTACTTAAAGTCTTTAATAGAGCCCGGGAGGAAGGCCACCTACCAATCTCAATGTCAAGGGCCAATATTATTTTGTTACTCAAACCTGGTAAGGATCCAGTAGATCCAGGGGCGTATCGCCCGATTTCCCTGCTACAGAGTGACGTGAAAATATTAGCGAAAGCTCTGGCCATTAGATTAAATGGAGTTATCACGTCAATCGTCCATGGAGACCAAGCTGGCTTCATGCCCAATAAATCGACGGCAGTTAATTTAAGAAGGCTATTCCTTAATATGCAATCCAAAGCAGATAATATGGGTTCCAGGGCCCTGCTGTCACTGGATGCCACTAAGGCATTTGACAGCATAGACTGGAACTATCTGTGGTCGGTCCTGCAGAGTTTTGGATTTGGCCCCCAGTTTGTTTCTTGGGTCAAGCTCCTTTATAGTCGACCGGAGGCCGCGGTGAGGGTTTCCGGCTATCTTTCCCCAAGTTTTGTGTTGAGGAGGGGTACGAGGCAGGGATGTCCCCTGTCTCCTCTCCTCTTCGCACTGGCTATTGAACCACTGGCGATCGGGATCAGGGCAAATCGGGGCATTACAGGTTTCTGCTACGGTGACATGCAGGAAAAAATCATGTTGTACGCCGATGACACCATGCTTCTACTCGGTGACACTGGCCCCTCCCTTCAGGAGGCCATGTCGACCATATCTAAATTTGGGAAGTTCTCTGGCCTGCATATAAATTGGTCAAAGTCTGCCCTTCTTTTATTAGATGGAGACGAATCACAGGAGGTGTGCGCCACTTGCCCCATTCCGATTGCCACTACTTTCAAATACCTGGGGATCCAAATCACGTCCCAGCCCCGGGACTTTATACATTTAAATATATTTCCACTCCTACAGCGCTTCAGAGACAAAATTAAGACCTGGAACTCTCTCTTAATGTCAGTAGCAGGTAGAGTAAACCTAGTGAAGATGATTCTCATGCCACAGTTACTTTATTTTCTACATAATACCCCTATGGTTATCCCATTAAAAATATTTCATATAGTAAATGCCATTTTCCGAACCCTTATTTGGAAAAATGGTCCCGCCCGAATCAAGTTAGAACATCTGCAGAGACCCAAGGACTGTGGTGGATTGGCATTGCCCAACCCATGGCTGTACTACCTGGCCTCTCAACTGCAGCATCTGATTGGTACATTTGCCCCATCACAAAACTCGTCTCACAGGCTAATGATTCACACAGTGGGTAAGGGTCCGATTCACATGGCCTTAGAAGCATTGGCCTTCACTAAACCACATAAAAAATACCCAACGTTCAGTCTTATTCAAAAGGTGTGGAACAAGACCAAATATCTCCAGAATGTAGACGGATATACGGAATATAGTCCCATCTGGCACAATGACACATATAGGGAACTAGCTAAATTACAATGCGGAGCTCGTTGGAAGCAGTTTGGAATCACTCATATAAAGCATATATTTAGGGAGGGTGTGTTGCGCACATTTTCTGATTTAAAAGAAGCGTATAATTTGCCAGCATCAATGCTATTCTACTATATGCAACTTAGACACGCAATACAGATACAGGGCCGCTCCTCAGAGTGGCACTTGTCGCCAACCCCGGTTTTCAACCTTCTAGGGGATGCTGACTCATCTAAGGGATTTATCTCTCAATGCTATGCCATCCTGCTGCAATCCGTGATGAGACATCATCCCTAGAGGGTGAGAGAGAAGTGGGAGACAGAGGTGGGACAGCTAGACGGGGATCAGTGGGAGGAGATCTTTCAGGCAGTGAACCAATGTTCACTTAATGTGTCACAAAAACTCACCCAGCTATATATACTATGGAGAACATACTATACTCCGCACAGATTACATTTAATGAACAGATTGACGGAACCAACATGTACTAGATGTAAACGTGAACATGGTGACCTGATACATATGCTGTGGAGATGTCCCAAGTTGCACATGTACTGGGCAGGAGTGGTACAAAATATCAACTCAATCTTTAATGTGAGTCTTCCACAGGACCCTAGAGCGTGTCTCTTGGGTGCTTTGGAGGAATACGAATGGGAAGGACACAACAGAGAAGCTGTGCATAGAGTACTTTTTCAGGCCAGAAGGCTGATTATGATTCACTGGAAGTCCGATAGGTCCCCGACTGTGAAGGAGTGGACTGAAAGTATTAACACGACCATAAAAATGGAAAAGTTGATTTACCAACATAGAGGTAGCATGCCAAAATTCGAAAAAATATGGGGCCCGTGGTTAGATGTACCGGGATTGGCACCTATGGAACTGGTATATGACAGGTTGTTAGGAATCAATGCCGGGTGAGACATGGATAGAGGTTAACTGTGACTGGAACTAGCTTTTAGCTGTTATATTGAGACTGTTACTTGGCTATTGAATTATGTGTTGCATAAGAGGTACTGTGTAATCCTGGTTACAATGTTTGTAATGTTTTCCCTGCAAATTCAATAAAATCTTGTTGGATTAAAAAAAAAAAAAAAAATGTATGCCCTTAGAAATCCTGAAGGCGGTGCTTGGTTTTCAGGGCCCCGTACGCGGCTAGGCTCCCAAAAAGTCCCACACATGTGGTATCCCCGTACTCAGGAGAAGCAGCTGAATGTATTTTGGGGTGCAATTCCACATATGCCCATGGCCTGTGTGAGCAATATATCATTTAGTGACAACTTTTTGTAATTTTTTTTTTTTTTGTCATTATTCAATCACTTGGGACAAAAAAAATAAATATTCAATGGGTTCAACATGCCTCTCAGCAATTTCCTTGGGGTGTCTACTTTCCAAAATGGGGTCATTTGGGGGGGTTTTGTACTGCCCTGCCATTTTAGCACCTCAAGAAATGACATAGGCAGTCATAAACTAAAAGCTGTGTAAATTCCAGAAAATGTACCCTAGTTTGTAGACGCTATAACTTTTGCGCAAACCAATAAATATACGATTATTGACATTTTTTTTACCAAAGACATGTGGCCGAATACATTTTGGCCTAAATGTATGACTAAAATTTAGTTTATTGGATTTTTTTTATAACAAAAAGTAGAAAATATCATTTTTTTTCAAAATTTTCAGTCTTTTTCCGTTTATAGCGCAAAAAATAAAAACGGCAGAGGTGATTAAATACCATCAAAAGAAAGCTCTATTTGTGGGAAGAAAAGGACGCAAATTTCGTTTGGGTACAGCATTGCATGACCGCACAATTAGCAGTTAAAGCGACGCAGTGCCGAATTGTAAAAAGTGCTCTGGTCAGGAAGGGGGTAAAATCTTCCGGGGCTGAAGTGGTTAAGTACATTTTTCAACCCTTGGGATTCTTAAAGGAATTAAAAGGCAAAGACACTTGCGCACCTGATGCTGGCAGGCCCCATCCACTCCTGGAAGTGTGTTGTTTAAACATGCATCAGCCAGCTTCATTGAATAAAGCTTAGAGACCTTTACTGTAAATTTGGACTTTTTTTTTTTTATTGTAAATAATTTTTATTTTGTAAATAAAAACCGTCATACAGATCAAAAACAAATAAAAACAAATATATCTTATACTTATTAGTCAAATACAGACTTATAAAACGAGATGATTACAACAATCTCTTTCAAACGGGGACAGAATCAAGAAGGCCATTTATGAAGCGTGATTCTACACACCATGCAGAAGCTCATCAGGACTTGAAGAAGACTGGATAAGTGGCAGTATCTGTGAGACAACTACATGGATGTGTATAAAACCCTGTTCCTAGGGCCACTGGCAAACCACCCCAATGGGCTCACACTGTGGAATTGCCTAGTAGACCCGGGACAGAGGTTTCCGCTACCGTGGCTCATACCAACATCCAACTTCTACCTATATCTTTAGCCCCCTTCCATCTGCAACCAGACTATGGTGTAAACTCACCAGCCGCCTGGTTGCAGTCAAGCCTATCCACATATGCAAACCCGTGAGTCTGCTTCACAAGAAAAGATATAATATAAAAAAGGAAAAAAAGAGTTAATAATGTGGAAAATAAGAAAAAACAAAAATGAATAAGTAGGACTGCCTACTAACGATCAAACTTCTATCCAAACTTATCTTAAATCATCTTGTAGTGGAGAGAAGAGAGACTCAGGTGAAAGCAGAGGAAAAGGAGTGAGAAGGGTAGAGTAGAGAAAAAAAGGGGGGGGGAGGAAAGGAGCAATGTATGCGGATCCAACTGTCTAAGGAGCTTGTGGTGTGACCGGAAACAAGGGAACATTACAATATTTGGCCCAAGGTTCCCAGATGGTAAAGAACATACCAGTTTTGTCATTAATTTTCGCTACAATTTGCTCCTGTGCCATAATCCACGAAACCTTCCTCTTAAAGCCCTTAAACGACACACTAGGTTTCTTCCAGGACTTTGCTAGAGACTTTAGCTCCTAATAGGATAAAGAACACTAACTTCTGTGAGGGTTTAGGAACATTCCTGACCCTTCCATTAAGCAAAGCAGTGCAGGGGTCAGGAGCGATTGTTTGCTGCAGAACGATACTAATTGTGCGAAAGACTTTCCCCCAAAAAGATCTGATTCGGGGACAGGACCACCATATGTGTAACATGGTGCCTTATAACTCACATCCCCTAAAATATAGGGGGGATGACCCTGGAAAAATAACCGAGATGCGAGCAGGTACATAATACCACCGAGTTAATACTTTAGCACTAGCTTCTATTAGGGAGATGTTTAGTATACCTTTGAAGGATCTTTCAAATCTGCAAAACCAGTCCTGTGATGTCCATGAGTTGTCTAAGTCCTCCTCCCAGGCCCGAGCATAACCAGGCTTATCTGAAGAGGATTTTAAAGCGGTGTAAATTAATGATATTCCCCCCCTCTGTACTTCAGTGTTGGAGCACCAATTTTCAAAGGGAGTTAGAGTGGGATTATTTTGGTGAAGATTACAAATTGAGTGTAGATAATGGCTGATTTGGGAAAATCTGAAGATCTCAGATTCTGGCATGTCTAATTCGTTCCGGCAATGTGTTAACGTGATCGGACCTTTTGGGGAGAGGAAGTGACCAATCCTATATAAGCCTTTATCTGTCCACCATTTAAAGGCCTTAATTACCATGCCCGGCTGAAACTCTGGGTTATGAAATAGGTGAGCAAGCGGTCTGATAGGTGAAATTAGGTTACGATGTGAGAAGAGATTCGTACACATGGCTATAGAATGTGAGAGGGTGGGGGACAAAATTGCTGGCCTAACCTTAGGATCACACCAGAGAAGATAGTCTATATTGTTCCGTGGGGTGGCCCATCTTTCTATTGAAAGCCAACTTGGCTTAGGGCCTCTCACGAGGGCCATCGATATTTGAGAAAGTTGAGCTGCCTGATAATAATGCCATAAATCCGGTAGGCCGAGACCACCCTGGCTTTTCAAGCAGTAAAGTAAACTGGAAGGGCATCTATACCCCTTTCGGCTCCAAATAAAGCGGACAATCTCAGATTGAAATTTGAGAAGGGTCTTTTTCTTAATCGGGATAGGGAGAGAGAAAGAGATATAACAAGCGTGGGAGGAGAGTCATTTTGACGGCATGAATTCTGCCTAACCAGGATAGACCACATCTAGCCCACTTGTCCAAGTCTTCTCTGCATTTACTAAACATAGGGGGGTAATTTGCACTGAAAAGTTAGTGGAGAGCTGAGTGAGTAGAGTCTTTGGGACTGAAATGTTCAACGCAACGGATTTGGAAATGTTAACCTTTAGACCCGAAATTGTACTAAAGTCTTTGAGAATCTTATGGATCATAGGGGTGGTGGTTAGAGGGGAAGTGATATAGAGGAGAAGATCATCCGCATAGAGCGCACATTTATGTTCTTTGTCTCCACATTGTACCCCCTTCACATCTGGATTTGATCTGATTGCCACAGCTAGTGACTCAATAGCTATCGCGAAGAAGAGAGGGGGGAGTGGGCAGCCTTGTCTGGTCCCCCTGCCAATAGGTAACTGTTCTGAGTGCCTCCCCATAAGACGAACCTGGGCAGTAGTAGTCGAGTAAAGGGACTTAATGTAGTTCAGAAAATAGGGGCCAAATCCCCACCTTTGTAAGATATCAGACAAATATTCCCAATTGACAGAGTCAAACATTTTATGTAAGTCTATGGAGAGGAGAAAGCCCTTCTGTTTTGGGCCCCCGTCCCAGCCAGACCAAAGCAGGGATATGACATCTATGGTTCTGCGTATTTGATCTGGTCCCTGTCTGCCAGGGATGAAGCCCACCTGATCATTATGAATGTATTTAGATATGAAGCACGCCAACCTATTAGCTAGAATTTTAGTCAGAATTTTGATATCATTATTAATAAGTAAATTAGGCCTGTAGTTACCAAGCTCACTAGAATCTTTCCCCGGCTTTGGGATAACTGATATAAATTCAGAATTAAGATCAGGTCCCAGGAGGGCTCCATCTCTGAGGTAGTTGAAAAATCTAGTTAGATGTGGTGCCAGATTGGCGGCAAATTTTTTATAATATCCGGTGGAGAAGCCATCCGGACCCGGGGCTGAACCTGTTTTAAGAGAACTGATCGTGTCCAACACCTCCTCTACTGAAATCGTGTTCTCTAATATTTCCCTATGTTTTTTGTATAAGGGTGGAAGGGATAAATCTTTAAGGAAACGGTCCCATTGAGGTTGAGAAGGGGACTCGGAGGGTTTATACAGGTTCGCATAAAATTGTGAGAAAGCTTCCATAATTTTAGTGGGATTTTGAGTCAGGTCTCCAGTTGGTGTCTTGATTTTGGGGAACGCTAAAGAGCGTTGTTTTGGGTTGAGTTTGGCTGCTAGTCTAGAGCCCATCCAGTCTGTTTGATAGTAAAACTTAGCCCCTGTCCATCTCAAGTGTTTCTCAGCAGCTGAGGTCAGAGCTAGGTTAAGAGAGGTCCTAGATTTGTCAAGGGTCTCTAAGGAGTCAGATGTGGGTAGTCTCTTGTGCGCCTTGGCTGCTGTTCTGTATTCTGATGTGAGTTTGAGAATGTTGGCTTTGTGGGCCGCTCTGAGATGCGAAGATAAGCTAATTATGTGTCCCCTAATGACCGATTTGTGGGCTGCCCATACGGTTGAGGGGGAAACTTCCTCCGTTTGGTTAGTTTGAAAGTAATCTTTTATAGCCGTAGCTATATCCAAACAGTTTATAGGATCACTAAGAAGGGACTGCTGTAATCTCCAGCGAGGAGGGCCCTTAGATGGGCCTACTTTCTGGGCCAGAACCATGACCATGGCGTGGTCTGATAGCGGGGAATCAACAATCCTAGAGCAAAGGACAAGTGGGATGGAACGCGCACGGGTAAAGATGTGGTCTATCCTGGCGAAAGAGTTGTGGGGAGACGAAAATCAAGTGCGGAGTCGAAGGCAATGTTCGAGTCCCCACCTATAAATACAATGCCTTTGAGGTGCACTTGTAGTTTCATAATCAATAGGTCGAAGAACATTCTTTGTCCTATGTTTGGTGAGTAATACGACATGAACGTAAAAAGTTCGCCATCTATGTAGCCCGAAACTAATAGGTAACACCCCTGGGGATCGACTATCTTCTCTGGTTGAGAAACATTCAGATATTTGGCGAAGCAAATGGCCACCCCCTTAGTTTTGTTTTCCGCTGAGGCCAAGAAGAATTGGGGATAGTGCTGCTGAAGAAAGGACGGCTTGTAGTTCACTGGGAAGTGCGTCTCCTGCAGTAGCAGGACGTCAGAGTGCATAGAGTGATAAGACTGAAAGATCTTTCTATGTTTAATGGGGGAATTTAAGCCCTGGATGTTGTGTGATATAATTCTAAGAGGAATTTTCCAATCATTAATGCTAGCCATAGTCCAGAGGGGAGGAAGCTATAATTCCACATCACAGCTTACCTACTCCTGATGAGCGGGAATCATACCAAACCCATGCTTGACAAGCATGATGTCCACTGGAGCCTGGGAGGAAGAGCCAGAGAAGTTCCTTGAATCCGGAAGAAACCCAACTGTAGAGCATTGGGAGAGATAGGGAGGGTGGGGGGGAGCAAAGAAAAGAAAAAAGAGAAGTGCAGTTAAAGATGTGCAGTGTGTGAAGCATAACATTGAAATATTCCACATATATGCTAAGTGTACTGAGGAGGTGGGGAACACCCACCCCTCCCAGCCCAAAGAGTAGGAAGGAATGTCGTTCCTACCCTTGTGGCCACTGAGGCCTATGCCTCCCTGAAACAGGGAGATCAAAGTAGATCCCAGGGGGGCCAAAGGTGCTCCTGGAGTCTGGTAACAGTGCACTGGGACCACCTCGGCCCCAGTTCCTTGTAAAAGCTAACCGAAGACCACAGTCGGGTCTATGCTTAAACAATGACAGAGCATATAGTAAGAGTAATTACTCTATATAAAAAAAAATAACCGTTAATAAAATGCATTTCAGAGAGAACCTTCAATCATGAGTATCAAATTGTTCCCATATATATATAAAAAAGAAGGCTGAGTCTATTGTAGCACGGGAGAGGGAGGGGGTCCTCGGATCAGGGCCCGCCCCCCCATGGGAGCACGGAAGCCCCAACAGGGGATCCCCTGACGAAAACCCCCCCCACCCCCCCGAACCCAGTGAAAATAAAAGGAGACCACATGACCAAAACCAATCCCTGAAAGATTGACTATCAATGCATCGTCCTGGGGAACATAAGGAAAAATAAAAAAAAGGGCCCTAAACAGGGGGGCCAAAAAACATCAATGTCCCGGGACCAGTGGAAAAAAGAAAAGAATAGGAACAAAAACATTCTTCGGTGGGTCCAAAATCAGGCGTCAGCCACCCTTGGTGAATCCTTGATCCAAATAAAGAGGTCAAAGAGTCAATGGGGAAATTTTCTTTCGACCTCTTGGTGCTTTGTTTGAGCCAGGATGGTTGAAGAGGGCTTGCTGGAGGGGGTCTTTTGGTGGTGGAAGAGTGACCCCTACTCGATTGTGGGGCTGTAGGATCTTGCGGGATGAGGCCCAGCTGGAGAAGAAGCCGTTCTCCCTCAGCGAAGGTGGAGAAGCTGCAATTTCTGCTTTTATATGTGAAGTTTAGCCTCAACGGGAACGACCATCTGTAGGGAATCTCTTTCTTTTGCAGGAGCTGTAGTAGAGGTTTCAGAGCCCTCCTCTTCTGTACCGTGTAAGGGGACAGATCTGCAAAGATCTGAATCTTGTGGCCAAGAACAGTTAAGTCCTTCAGGTTTCTAGATTTCTGCATGACTTCCTCCTTAACAGAGTAGTAGTGGGGCTTAACTATTATGTCCCTTGGGAGTCCATCTTTACGGGGAGGTTGCAGAGCTCTGTGAGCCCTATCGAGCTCTAAACGGTGCTCCGGGATCTCAGGGACAAGATCTTTAATGAGGACTTTGATGACAGAATGAACCTCTTTTCCCGCTTCTGGTACCCCCCTAACTCTGAAGTTATATCGTCTTTATCTGTTCTCCAGATCATCGATCTTTGCGAAGGCTATCTCAAGTTGATCCTGTACGTCTTGCAGTCTTGCAGTATTCTGATTGATCCTGGCCCCAGCTTGATCTGCTTTTTTCTCCATATTGTCTAGTCTGAGCCCAAACTGCTGCATGTCAGCATGTATGGAGGAAGTAATATGTGCTGCGTTTTGTGCTAGGCTTTTTGAAAGCAGCTGTGAAAAGGCCTCCATCATGGAGGGAAAGTCAGTGGGGATGGGTGAGGCTTCCTGGGCCTCACTGACAGATAGTAAGAGGCCTGTATGTGGATCCATCATGGGAGTGGATGGAAGGCCTGCTTGTAGGCTTAAAAGGAGGGATTCAGTGGATGCAGGTGAATGAGCCTGCCGTAGTGGGGAGCCCCCCATACCTGGAGATTGCGGTGGGTCACAGTCCTGGTCAGCTATGGACTCCTCTGCTGCTGCAGCCACGCTGTGTCTCGGAGGAGCAGCAGCCATCTTGGCTTGATAGGCTTCTCCTGGCCATCCCTGTCAGCATCAGTCGGTTCCTGGGGGTGTCGTGCACCCGGGGGTGCCGTTATCTGGCTTAGTTTGTCGCTCTTTCAGCGCTGGAGGGACGAACGGGGCCGGGGTGGAGCGGAGCTTCAGAGGCTAGCGGCCATCTTGGAGGCTTCCGCGCATGCGCTCGTAAATTTGGTCTTTTTATCACAACTCTCCCATTCTTCATCAATGAGCTTTTAACTCCGTCATTATGGGAAAAGAAGTTCTTCCTTTTTCACATTTGGAAATATCTGCGTGTGTTTGCGATGGTTGGGCCTGGGTCTTGCCTGTTCCTTATCCATTGGCATTTGAGGCAATCCATGGTTATTAATGGCCAATGTTTGCTACAGGGCTGGGCAAGGCATTTTCTATTGCGCTGATGCAAATGCATCTGAGCCATTGCCACATGAGCTGCTTGAGGAGCATGAAAGCCACCCTGTGCGGGAATGTGAGGAATGCATATTGTCCTGCTCAGGAATTGACCAGTGGTGGGTCTTAGATTTTCTGGAGTGTTTGCGTTTAGGGCTTCTGCTCCTAAAATCATACAGAACACCATACTGCATTCCTTGAGCACTCTTTTGACGCTATGTCCCACGCTGCCTCCTTGTACCTTTGTTATTCTTCTCTGCCACTGAAAGGTGTGGTGAGCTCATATGTGAAAAAAATAAAAAAATAAAAAAACATATCATGGAAAAAAAACATAATTCTGTCACCAAGAAAAAAAAAAACAGGTACCTTGTCTCTTTAAGACCCATCCACTTTTATCTACTTAGTTAAGCAGCAGCAGGTGAGGTCAGACAATCTTTCAGAGGCAGACAGGAGACACAGAATCTGAGACAAAACCAGTCAGACTGTCTAACCCCCGGGAACACACAGCACAGCAGGGGAGCAAACAGCAACAAGTCTTTACCACACAAGAAAAAACTGGCAGGACCGCAGAGAGAGGAGAGAAACCAATTCCTCTGTCGGCTCTAATGCCGCGTACACACGGTCGGACTTGGTCGACCACGCCCCCTAAAATGTCACAGTCCCAGCATGCCCAGGGCCTGTGACATCATATGGGGGCGGGGTCTCCGCCTATATAAGTCACAACGCAGCCCTCGGAAACCAGTCCAGCCGGAGAGAGCGTCGTGTCAACATCTGGGGGAAGAGAAGAGAAGAGAAGACAAGAAGCCCAGCAGCTCAGAAGTCCGGACCTCTGCTGGCAAGAGAGCTACCTGAACACAGCAGAGGAGCCGGCCGAAGAACTGGAACACCGGGAGAAGAGAGCGGAGAAGAACCAACCGGACGCCGGGAGATGATGAAGCGGAGGGACCCCCGAAGACGGAAGAAGACCCCCCCCGGAGCAGTTTAATAAATTATTTTAAAAACCTGTGTTGTGTTTTATTATTAACACTTTTTACCTAGGTGAATGGGTAGGGGTACCATGTACCCCATATTCATTCACATAGGGTGGGGGGGCCGGGATCTGGGGGCCCTCTTATTATAGGGGGCTCCCGGATTCCGATAAGCCCCCCGCCCGCAGACCCCGACAACCAACGGCCAGGGTTGTCGGGAAGAGGCCCTTGTCCTCATCAACATGGGGACAAGGTGCTTTGTGGTGGGGGGGCACCGTAAGGCGCCCCCTCCCCCAAAGCACCCCCCCATGTTGAGGGCATGCGGCCTGGTACGGTTCAGGAGGGGGGGGGGCGCTCGCTCGTCCCCACCCCCTTTCCTGACCGGCCGGGCTGCGTGCTCGGATCGGGGTCTGGTATGGATTTTGGGGGGGACCCCCACGCCGGTTTTTCGGCGTAGGGGGTTCCCCTTAAAGTTCCATACCAGACCTAAGGGCCTGCGACGGGGCTCGCAAGGTTTCAATCTCGCCAAAAAAAGCGGCGAGATTGAATTCCTTTTCTAGTCCCGTCGTACCCGAGTCACGTTCAAAATGAACGGACTTGTCCGTGTGTGGGAAAGTCCGTTCATTCTGAAAGTCCGGCGGAAGTCCGTCGGGAAGACCGGATTCCGGAAAGTCCGGCCGTGTGTAGGCAAGTCCGGCCGTTCAGAAAGTCCGGCGGTAGTCCGCCGGAAGTCTGGCGGCAAGTACGTCGGACCTAGCTTTCTAGAAAGTCCGACCGTGTGTACGCGGCATAAGACTGTTTTTTATTCTTTCTATCTCAAATAAAAATTTTGTGTGGATTATATTTGACATTACAAAGTCCAGAACATATGCATACTCTTTGGATAAAACATTGCATCAAACTGACATACAACGTGGTGTTAAATAAAAGATTAGAACTGACTTCGCTCAGAGGCCAGTTATAGATACATACAAGTATTAAGTCAGAACTTTACACCTCTACTGTCCGGAGGTTCTAAGACTGTTTAAGCTGCTGCTTGGTGACCGGCGGTCGCTACCCTGTGCCACCCATCTCCCTGCCCTCTGTGACATCATCCACCGCCGCTCTCAGACTAAAGACAAAGCCAGGAGAGCGGCACGCTGCCTATACAAGACACAAAAACCCCAATGGTGACATTGCAGAGCTTACTAATACCACACCTTTAAAATATTTGTGCTATCTAAGCAACTTTGCCCGCAACCCAGCACAAGGGATACCCAGTTTCAGGATGCAATGCTGTCCAACATTCTGGGTCTTCCAACTCAATGAGAGGCTGAACATGGAGGGGCAGTGCGGTAGGGGGGATATCCTTGCAGCAAACAAAGTACTTACCATTGCAATGCACAGGTGGCCTGGAGCAGACCAAAAAAAAAAAAGCACACGGCAATGGGGGAGGAGCTGTATTTTATTCAGCTAGGAAAAGGTGGTCATGTGGGTGCCAGAGAGGCTTTAACTCCTTGTGTGCTGACATGAGGTATGCCCAGGAAATATATATATACTCTGCATCCAGTGTAGCCTATAGCTACAGTGCATTCTGTGGTGTACTATGAAATCAATGGATGGTGCTGCGCTCTAATGCCGCGTACACACGGTCGTACTTTTCGTCTACAAAAGTCAGACAGCCTGTCCGACAGACTTCCGGCAGACTTTCGGTGGACTTGCGGCGGACTTGCGGCCTACTTTCTAACGAACGGACTTGCCTACACACGACCACACAAAAGTCAGATGGATTCGTACGTGATGACGTACACCGGACTAAAATAAGGAAGTTCATAGCCAGTAGCCAATAGGTGCCCTAGCGTGGCTTTTTGTCCGTCGGACTAGCACACAGACGAGCGGATTTCGGGGTCCGTCGTAGTTACGAAGTAAAGTTTTAAAGCATGTTTCAAATCTAAAGTACGTCGGATTTGAGGCTAAAAAAGTACGTTGAAAGTCCGGAGAAGCCCACACACGATCGGATTACCAGCCAGCTTTAGTCCGTCAGCGTCCGTTGGACTTTTGTAGACGAAAAGTACGACCGTGTGTACGCGGCATTAGTAAAACTTCATAAATATATAAGTGCTGCGTGACTGATATAAAGTACTAAATAAACTCCAAAATATTGCAATAAGAATAAAATGATGAAACAGAGCGAATTCTACATGGTGTACAATCTAAAAGTGCAAAATGCTCATGAATAATATATCGACTAAAATATAAAAAAAAGTACAAATGGTGCAAAAAAATAACATATAAGGCCCATTTCACACTGAGGCGCTTTTCAGGAGCTTTCACTCTAAAAAAAAGCGATGGCAAAGCTCACAAAAACCTATTTTCATTAAAATCAATGAATGCTTTCACACTGGGGCAGTGCGCTGGCAGGGTGGTGAAAAAATGCCCCTCTAACACCAGACTTGGACTTCCTCAGGGCAATGCAGTTAGGAGCATACTTCCGCTCGAAAATAAAAATTTACCCAGAGATACGGGGACTATCGGGCTTTGAACAGAGATGTTTAGATGGAGAGAGTATAAGGCATTCCCTATCATATTTCTACGAATTATTAACAAGCCTGGAAGCACCCCAAGATCTTAATTTTATTCAAGCCTGGGAGAGGGAAATGGGGATATTGTTCTCCCAAAGACAGAAGGATAAAATTTTAAAATCTATCGATAAAACATCAGTCGCAAGCAGGTATCAGGAGGGAGGATATAAAAATCCTCACCAGATGGTATAGAACACCATCCGTGCTACATAAAATATTCCCACAGGTTCCAAATGTATGTTGGCGCTGTGGGAAGTCAGAGGGCACGATGTTGCACTTTTTTGGGAATGTGAGAAGATCAGGGAATTTTGGAAACTGGTCGAGGAAACGGTTAAGGATATTACAGGTGTGTCTCTTGGAGAAAATCTGTCAGCATTCTTATTAAATGATGTCCCCATGTCGGTGGAAAAATATAAAAACTCCCTGCTTTAACACCTTCTCACGGCAGCGAGGGCCTGCATTCCAGCTTTGTGGAAAAGTATAGTCCCGCCGTCTAGAGTACAATACTGGGCTAGAATAACAGAAATCCAACAAATGGAGAATCTGACTTTGATGTTGAAAGAACAGGATGAAAAATATTGGAAGATATGGGCTCCCTACCTAGCTTTTAGAAGTGGAGAACATGAGATGTAGGTCATGTGCGATCGGATGGGAGGGGGAGGGGGTGCCCCCTTGCTTTTTTTTTTTTTTTTTTCTCCTTTTTTTTCTGTTTGTTGGGGCTTTAGAGGGTGGGCGTAGGGGTCAGGGTTAGGAAAAGAGAAAAGGAAATTATATGTGCTTATTGAGTAGATAAGACTGAGCTGTATTGATTATGAAATGAATAATGTTTTTATAGTTTGGAAATATGGGGATGTGACAAGTTGTAAGAGAAGATATGAAGAATATGTTAAAAGCTCTTTGTGGATTGTAACATATAATATGCAAAAATAAAGAAATAAAAAAAAAATGCCCCTCTTCATTGAAATGAATGGAAAGCATTTAAAAAGCGCCTGAAAGGCTCCTCAAAAGCACCTGAAAAGCTCTTCAAAAGTGCTCAGTGTTTTACTGGCAGTTTACAAGCACCTCAGTGTGAAAGTGGCCTAAAATATAAACAATTAGTAATCTAAAGTGCAAAATGCTCATACAGTGAATATCTTCTAATGTGCAAGAAAAAGTGCCAATAGTGCCAAATAATAACATCTAAAACAGTGCTATCAAACACTGAAGAAAGTGCTAGTATCAAAGGGACACAAAGAGCAAGGATGATGGGGTAGAATCCAAAGTAAACATAAATCTTCAAATAGTCACTGGTAAATAAAGTGCAAAACAAATGGTGGTGTGCTGGTGTGAATAAACGGTGTTTTTTCTTCGGTGTGATCACAAATCAGAGTGAAGTGGCTCCTTACCTTACTGCTGTAAGGTTACAGCTAGGGATGAGCTTCGAGTTCAAGTCAAACCCATGTTCGACTTGAACATTGCATGTTCGACCGTTCTACGAATTGCAAACGTTATGGGCCGTTCGCGCCAAATTCGAGTGGCGCGTCACGGCCCATAATTCACTGCGGCATCGCAGTGCATTGCTGGCTGATGATTGGCCAAGCATGCACTATGACCCGCATGCTTGGCCAATCACAGTGCCGTCTGCACAGAGTGCCGTAATTGGCCAAAGCCAGGGTGGCTTTGGCCAATTATGGCTCAGGGGGTTTAGTACACACTCCACACTATATAAGGCTGCCTGCGTGGTGGCCTTGTGTAGGGTGTTGCGGCGGTGGAGACAGAGAGATATTGTAATTTGATTTAAGTTACATAGAGTAGGCAGGCGAAAAAAAACAATGCAAATCAATTATTTTTGATTGATTTGCATTGTTTGATTTTTCACGTTTGCATATATTTCACAGGTCATATCACATATGATTAGAGATATTTTTTACTTCACTTTTATGCTATTTATTTTTGTTTATGCATTGGTTCATTTTATTTCATTTTATCTTGTTCCATGCAAGTTTATTCACTCTTAAACATCACTTGTTTATATAGATTGTAAGCGCACTTTTTTTATATAATTTTGGATTTTGTACACGGATATTGGTGTTTTTATCAATGCAGCTATCAGTCTGTTCTTCAATTAGGCTCCGTAGCGTGGTTTTTTCCAATTTATTTAAATTGTGCAACTAAAGCTACCTGAAGAAAATTGGTGGTGTTTTCTGATCCTATTAGTACCGCAGGCAGCTGCAGTATTTACAGTTAGTGTAGTGTGTCCTCTGCACAGTGTGCACCTAAAGCTACCTGAAGACAATTGCTGTTGTTCTGATCCTATTAATACCACAGGCAGGCAGCTGTAGTATTTACAGTTAGTGTAGTGTGTCCTTTGCACAGTGTGCACCTAAAGCTACCTGAAGAAAATTGGTGGTGTTCTTCTGATCCTATTAGTACTGCAGGCAGCTGCAGTATTTACAGTTAGTGTAGTGTGTCCTCTGCACAGTGTGCACCTAAAGCTACCTGAAGACAATTGCTGTTGTTCTGATCCTATTAATACCACAGGCAGGCATCTTCAGTATTTACAGTTAGTGTAGTGCGTCCTCTGCACAGTGCGCACCTAAAGCTACTTGAAGAAAATTGATGGTGTTCTTCTGATCCTATTAGTACCGCAGGCAGCTGCAGTATTTACAGTTAATGTAGTGCATCCTCTGTACAGTGTGCACCTAAAGCTACCTGAAGACAATTGCTGTTATTTTGATCCTATTAATACCACAGGCAGGCAGCTGCAGTATTTACAGTTAGTGTAGTGCGTCCTCTGCACAGTGTGCACCTAAAGCTACAGTACTTGAAGAAAATTGGTGGTGTTCTTCTGATCCTATTAGTACCGCAGGCAGCTGCATTTTTTACAGTGAGTGTAGTGTGTCCTCTGCACAGTGTGCACCTAAAGCTACCTGAAGACAATTGCTGTTGTTCTGATCCTATTAATACCACAGGCAGGAAGCTGCAGTACTTACAGTTAGTGTAGTGCGTCCTCTGCACAGTGTGCACCTAAAGCTACCTGAAGAAAATTGATGGTGTTCTTCTGATCCTATTGGACCGCAGGCAGCTGCAGTATTTACAGTTAGTGTAGTGCGTCCTCTGCACAGTGTGCACCTAAAGCTACCTGAAGACAATTGCTGTTGTTCTGATCCTGTTAATACTACAGGCAGGCAGCTGCAGTATTTACAGTTAGTGTAGCGCATCCTCTGCACAGTGTGCACCTAAAGCTACAGTACCTGAAGAAAATTGGTGGTGTTCTTCTGATCCTATTAGTACCACAGGCAGGCAGCTGCAGTGTTTACAGTTAGAGTAGTGCATTCCCTGCACAGTGTGCACCTAAAGCTACCTGAAGAAAATTGGTGGTGTTCTTCTGATCCTATTAGTACCGCAGACAGCTGCAGTATTTACAGTGAGTGTAGTGCGTCCTCTGCACAGCGTGCACCTAAAGCTACCTGAAGACAATTGCTGTTGTTCTGATCCTATTAATACCACAGGCAGGCAGCTGCAGTACTTACAGTTAGTGTAGTGTGTCCTCTGCACAGTGTGCACCTAAAGCTACCTGAAGAAAATTGATGGTGTTCTTCTGATCCTATTAATGCTGCAGGCAGCTGCAGTATTTACAGTTAGTGTAGTGCTTCCTCTGCACAGTGTGCACCTAAAGCTACCTGAAGAAAATTGGTGGTGTTCTTCTGATCCTATTAGTACTGCAGGCAGCTGCAGTATTTACAGTTAGTGTAGTGCGTCCTCTGCACAGTGTACACCTAAAGCTACCTGAAGACAATTGCTGTTGTTCTGATCCTATTAACACCACAGGCAGGCAGCTGCAGTATTTACAGTTAGTGTACTGCATCCTCTGCACAATGTGCACCTAAAGCTACCTGAAGACAATTGCTGTTGTTCTGATCCTATTAATACAACAGGCAGGCAGCTGCAGTATTTACAGTGAGTGTACTGTGTCCTCTGCACAGTGTGCACCTAAAGCTACCTGAAGAAAATTGGTGGTGTTCTTCTGATCCTATTAGTACTGCAGGCAGATGCAGTATTTAGAGTTAGTGTAGTGCGTCCTCTGCACAGTGTGCACCTGAAGCTACCTGAAGACAATTGCTGTTGTTCTGATCCTATTAATACCACAGACAGGCAGCTGCAGTATTTACAGTTACTGTACTGTGTCCTCTGCACAGTGTGCGCCTAAAGCTACTTGAAGAAAATTGGTGGTGTTCTTCTGATCATATTAGTACCACAGGCAGGCAGCTACAGTATTTACAGTTAGTGTACTGTGTCCTTTGCACAGTGTGCACCTAAAGCTACCTGGAGACAATTGCTGTTGTTCTGATCCTATTAATACCACAGGCAGGCAGCTGCAGTATTTACAGTTAGTGTACTGTGTCCTCTGCACAGTGTGCACCTAAGGCTACCTGAAGACAATTGCTGGTGTTCTCATACTAATAATACTACAGGCAGGCAGTTGATTCTGCTAGCTGCAGTATCAGTATTTATATACATCCCAGCTTTGTGCAGCTACATCTCACTGCAGGCCATTATTATGTCTGAAGGCCAACAAGGAGAGGCCGACAGTCACAAGCCAATAAAAGAGGACAAGCAGGCTCTGTGTCTAGAGGCAACAGTGCTGGTCGTGGAGAAGGTGCATCCTCATCAGCACGTGGCCGTGGGACACGCTTTCTTTTTTTCGACAGCTGGCCCTGTTGAGCCGCAACATGCCGAAGACTTGGTAGAGTGGATGACCAAGCCGTCCTCATCCTCCTGATTCCCAGGCTCAGGGTACTTTGTCTGTCAAAGCAGCTGCCAACGCGGCCTCTTCCCTCGGCTCAATGGCATCAGTCACTCCTTCGCTAGCCCCACCATGTCCTCCTGAGGAGTTCCCCGAACTGTTTGACCACAGTGTTGGGTACATGCTCCAGGAGGATGCCCAGCGTTTCGAAGGCTCCGATGATGGTACCCAGCTAGAGGAAGGCAGTAACGTGAGCCCAAAGAGAGGGGGTGCCCAAGAAGGACAGCAATCTGGCAGTCATGTTCCCCCAGCTGCAGCATACTGCCAGCTTTGCTTCAGTGATGAGGAGGGAGGGAATGATGAGGTCACTGACTCCATATGGGTGCCTGATAGGAAAGAGGAGGAGGAGGAGGCACATCTCCAACGAGGCAGGATGCCCTCCAGGGGCCAGCTTAAGGGCAGCACACCGACTGCATCACACCGCAGAGCTCCGCATGTGCAGGGCGCTGCTGTCTCTGCGCGTTATTCCAAAAGTTCTTTGGTGTGGGCCTTTTTTGAGACAAGTGCATCAGATCCCACCGTATCTCGTGTGGCCAAAACATCACCCGCTTGGGCACCACATGCTTGACCAGACATATATCGACCTGCCATGTAGTTTGTTGGCAAGTGTACCTAAAAGACCCACACCAAAGAACAAAGCGGACCTCTCCTTGCTCCTCATCAGCTGGAATCTCCAACCCCACTATACCTTCAGTCCTCTCTGAAACCTGCACTGAGAGGAATGAAGGTGTAGAATTAGGTGTGTCACAGCCAAGTACTTGGCTATCGTTACACCAACATCAGAGTGTACCAGGCAAATTTCCCTGCCCCAGCTGCTGCACCACCGAAAGAAGTTCGCTCCCAGCCATCCACATGCCCAGCAGTTGAATGCTAGCTTGGCTAAATTTCTAGCACTTCAACTGATGCCTTTTTAGTTGGTAGACTCTGACCCCTTCCGTGAGTTTGTGGAATGTGCGGTTCCTTAGTGGCAGGTTCCCAAATGCCACTTTTTCTCATGGAAGGCGATTCCGTCTCTCTACCTGCATGTGGAAGGCAATGTCTTTGCCTCACTGGACAGGGCGTTCAGCAGTAAGGTGCATATTACCGCTGACTCATGGTCCAGCAGGCATGGACAGGGATGTTACCTATCTTTCACCATGCACTGGGTGACTCTTCTGGCAACTGGGAAGGATGCAGGACAGTGTGCAGTAGTGTTGGAGGTTGTTCCGCCACCACGCCTCGAAAATTCTACTAGTGGTAATTCTGCCACACCTCTCTCCTCCACCCCCTCCTCTTCTTCTTCCTCCATGGCCTCTTCCTGTGCTGATTTGTCCTCGGAACCAGCGGTGTTCCATAGGCGTTCAAGGGGCTACGCAAGCACGCAGGCAAAAGATGTCATGCGGTGCTTGAGCCAGTGTGCTTGGGGGACAGGACAGGAGGCTCTGCAGGGGCAGGTTCAGAGGTGGTTGACGCCACGCCAGCAAAGGCACCAACCTCCTCTCTGCCCTTCCGGCAGGGACAACTGATCCATGTGCCCTGTTTGGCTCACATCCTTAACTTGGTGGTGCAGCAGTTCTTGGGTAGGTACACGGTCTTACAAGATGTCCTGAGGCAGGCCAGGAAAGTCTGTGTGCATTTCCGCAGGTCATATAATGCCAGTGCTTGGCTGAGGAATTTAACCTGCCCAAGAACTAATCTGTGACATGCCCACCAGGTTGAACTCAATGTTGGCCATGCTTCAGCAGCTGCACGTGCAGCAGAGGGCCAGCAATGAGTACCTACGCGACTATGGCACCAGGACAGGGTCAGGGGACCTTGTTTTTTTTCCCCCACGCCAGTGGGCTATAATCAGGGATGCATGCACTGTCCTGTCACCGTTTGAGGAGGCCACAAAGATGGTGAGCAGTGACAGTGCATGCATCAGTGACACTGTCCCTCTTGTCCACCTGTTGGAGCACACGCTGCATGGAATAATGGACAGGGCACTTGAGGCAGAACAGAGGGAGGAAGAGGAGGACTTACTTACCTCTCAAACCCCCCTTTATCCAGACAGTGTTCCTGTGTGCCCGCCGATCACACAGGAAGAGGACGAGGAGGAGGAGTATTGTGTCAGTATGGAGGTGGAGCCTGGCACTCAGCATCAGCAGCAGTCTTCAAGGGATCATTTACAGTCCGAAGAAACCCATGAACTTGTACGTGGCTGGGAGGAGGTGGCTGCGGATCATGTCGTCCTTAGTGACCCAGAGGACTCTGAATACCGAATGCCTCAGCAAACCTACGCTGCATGGCCTCCCTGATCCTGCAAAGCCTGCAGAAGGATCCTCGTATTTGTGGTATCAAGGGGAGGGATGATTACTGGCTGGCAACCCTCCTTGATCCACGTTACAAGGGTAAGGTTGCGGACCTTATCTTGCCATTGCAGAGGGAGCATCGGATGAAACATCTTCGGGAGGCCTTGCAGAAAGGTTTGTGCAACGTGTTTCCAGAGCCTGAGAGGTTACAATTTCCTGGTCCTCCCGGACAATGTGTTGCTGAGGCTTCATTCAGTCACAGAAGGAGCGGTGGAGAAGGTGGCCGTCTGACCGATGCGTTCAGACAGTTTTTAGTCCGCAGACCCAAGGTCTGATCGGTTCCAGCAACCATCGCCAGCTTCTGATTCACATGGTGCAGGATTACCTAGGGGCAAGATCAGACTTGGACACCTTTCCCACTGAAAATCCTCTGGGTTACTGGGTCTTGAGGATGGATCACTGGCCAGAGCTTGCACAGTATGCAATTGAACTACTGGCCTGTCCTGCATCCAGCATTCTTTCGGAACGCACATTCAGTGCTGCTAGAGGCTTTGTAATCGATCACAGGGTGCGCCTGTCCACTGAATCGATCAATGACCTTCATAAAAATGAATCAGTCTTGGATCACCAGCTACCAAGCACCTGATGCTGATGTAACCCATTGATTTTTTTTTTAATGTGAGATCCTTTCAAGACTGCCTATGCTGATGCTGAGTGACTATCCTGTTATGCTGAGTGACAATCCTCTTCCTCCTCAATTTTCATGCTGATAGCTTATAAGAACATTTTTGGTTCTGGGCACCGCCAAAAGTGGCCAAGGCCCAATTTTTCTGCCCCTGTTTAACAGGGGCATGTAATTACAATTTTTGATGCAATACTTTGCAGCAGGGCTAATTCCTGCGCTCCAACTATAGCATCTTTGAGGGGTTGCAGTGTTATGGCACCAGTGCCTAAGGCCCAATTTTTCTGCCCCTGTTAAACAGAGACATGTAATTATAATTCTTGATCTAATATTTCACAGCAGGGCGCATTCCTGCGCCCACAAAAAGTAACTGTGAGGGCTTACAATGTTGTGGCAACACCACCACCACCAAAGGCTCAATTTTTCTGCCCCTGTTCAACAATGGCATGTCATTACAATTCTTGATCTAATATTTCACAGCAGGGCCCGTTCCTGCGCCCACCAAGAGTAACTGTGAGGGCTTACAGTGTTGTGGCACCACCAACACCTAAGGCCCCAATTTCTATAGAGTATATAGGGCAGGCCCCTACTTACAAACGACTCCTACTTGCAAACGGAAGGAGATAACAGGAAGTGAGATGAAATCTACTCCTAGGAAGGGAAATTCTCTCCTGTAAGAGTTAATATGGGAAAAATGTGTCTTCTCTTCACTGATGCTTTATCACCAATCCTTGTTTCACTAAAAACCCCAAATTTTTAAAAACATTTGTCATTGGGACAGAAAGTGAGGTGAAATCTTCTAAAGAGGTGCACAGACAGAAAAACAAATGTTACAGGGGTTATAACCCTTCCCTATGTTTTCCAAAAGGCTTAAAAATAGATTTTTTGGCTGGAGCTACACTTTAAAATATACCAAAATTACAAACAGATTCTACTTAACAACAAACCTACAGTCCCTGTCTTCTTTGCACTGCCTGTATACTGCTCATCAGAGTATATAGGGCCTTGGGGCCCCACACCTTTCCTTTTTTTAATTTGGGTGGGGGGTTCCCCTTAATATCCATACAAGACCCAAAGGGCCTAGTAATGGACTGGGGGGGGTAACCATGCCGTTTGTCTCACTGATTTTCTCCATATTGCCGGGACCCGACATTACATTAAAGCCGCAAGCAGTTTTAAATCCTTTAAAAATGTCATTTTGTGCAGGGACTGTTCTAAGCCCGGGAAACACACGCCACTTTACAGGCATACTATAGACACCCCCCAGGTACAATATTTAAAGGAATATTTCACTTTTTTTCACTTTAAGCATCATTAAAATCACTGCTCCCGAAAAAACTGCAGTTTTTAAAACTTTTTTTTGCATTGATACATGTCCCCGGGTGCAGGACCCGGGTCCCCAAACCCTTTAGGACAATAACTTGCATATTAGTCTTTAAAATTAGCACTTTTGATTTTGAACGTTCGAGTCCCATAGACTTTAATGGGGTTCTAAAGTTTGCGCAAACTTTCGGTCCGTTCGCAGGTTCTGGTGCAAACCAAACCGAGGTGTGTTCGGCTCATCCCTAGTTACAGCGTAAAATTAGCCAGTGGTAGCCCGGGGTACTGTAATACTGTAAGTCACTCTGAGTATATCCTGTAAGTGGTGGTGTGATGTTCTGGTGAGTGTTTCTTGCTGGGATAAATCTCCTTTGTATAGATCAAGTGGCAATAGAAATCCTCTCCGATGAGCACATCAAATCATATAAAGAGAAAGAACGGGGGATCCAATAATGAAGTATATGTGACGAACCTAGCCGGGACAGAGGCTTTTGGAGGGGACTGAATGCGGGCCTCTTGCCCACCGATTATGGGCCCTGGCAATTGGGGGAATGGTGCTCTCTGTGAGCTGTGGGCCTGGGGACCCTGGAGGTGGTGTTACTTTGGATTCGGGTCCATGTCCGCCCAGGACACACAGACTCTGGGAACCCTTTATTTGCCATATTAGAAATAGTGACTGATTCATACCGTTGGGACTCATACTGTTAAATGCTAATGTCATCAACTTCAGTCATCTGCCTGTTGTCTACTATAATGTGTTTATTGTAAATAAGTCTAGTGTGGGCTCTTAAGAGTTTTTTCACCCATTGTTGTTTGTGTTAATTAACTCTGCTACTGTGTGAAGCTCGGTGACCACCAGTCTGTCTCTTAGTCACCTAGGCTGGGTAAAGGATTAGATAATTAGCTCATGTTAATTAGGTTAGGTTTTAGTCATCCTGCTGTATATATTTGTGTGAGATCTCAAATAAAAGTCTATTCCTGATGTACTCCAAGACTGGTGTTGTCTAGTTCTTGGGGGTTCCTATAGCCAGATCCATTGGACTCGTGTTCCAGGACTTAGGAAGCGATATACTGACGGAAGCACTTGTTATGAAGCTTGGAATATTGAAGTATTTCTCCTTTGATTCTATTACACAGTGGGGGGATCTTCTGCCCTGTTTTAAGGCTAACCCCCTCCAGGCGGCTCCATGGTCTGGAAGGAATGCATTGTTCTGTGTTTGACTGTTTGTTTATGTACTTTAATTACCCCCTGGGGCTTCTGTGTGTCATTACACATATCAGTCCTCCTATTCAAGCTATCGGACCAATCCCTGCTGACCCTGTTTCAAGTCCTCATTTGCATGGCCAAGAGGACCTAATTGAGGACTAAAGTGTACTTTACAATTGACCAATAGGAAAGTGGTTGTTGGGGGCGGGGCATTCAAACTGCTGTGTATAAAAGTGTGTTATGTGCATCCAATAAAAGTGAGATTCCTGTTTGAACTTACATACAGCTACCTGGTGTTTTTTCTGAGCTATCACAACTGGATTCGAACGGCACATAGCTGTAGTTCGATTCCCGGAGCATCGGATGACCGAACCATCAGACGTTACTATCTGCAATCTGATTCAATAGCCACAGAGGAGTGTCGGGAGAGTGGAACCGAGTGAGCAAGGGCTCGTTACATTGGTTGGCAGCGGTGGGATTTGCTCTCCAGTTATTGGGACACTCCAAACCACCACAGTGAATGACCAGCGATGCAGCCTGCAGGAGAGCCATGCTGAAAGACTTACTTCAGAGCCGTAGCGGGACCGGTGGGATCGTGCTTCCTTGCTGTGAACACATTAAAACCATCACCTGGATCCAAGGTCCAAATAGCAGGAGAGGAGAGGTACAGATACGTCGTCATGGAAGAGGAATTCAGAAGGAGGTTGCGAGAGATGCAGATACAGCACAGAGGACCAGTATCAGAGCAGGTCCTGCTGGAATGATTTGATTCTATCCGCTGCGAACTCTGGAAGGAAGAGCTAGCCCGTGAGCAGCGACACCAGGGAAAAGTTCTCCCCTCCATCCATGTAAGGTACTGGTCACAGTATGAAGTATGAATGCTGTTATTGGGGGAAACAGAGTTAAGCAGGCTGATCCGGGCAGAAATGCAGTTGGACGAGAGCTACAGAGCCCTTCAGTGGTATGTAGCCCAAGTGTGCCCATGGACAGCGGATGACAGCCCCATGGAAGACTTTGACTACGATGGTCTGGGATTGTTGTATTGGAGGCTGTCCAGGGACCCTGACTTTGGGAGTGATCGAGAGTGGCATTTGGAGGAAATAATGGAGCACAGAGAGCGAAAACTGAATGTCTCGGAAGTGCACTGGGCACAGGAAGATTTGGAGTTTCTGGCCATTCAGGAATGGGAGCTGGAGATCGCCTACAGACAGCTGCTAGACTCTGCACAGCAGCAGGGTGGGGCTCCCTTTGCCTGGGACTATCAGGAAATACCAGTTGACAACTCTGAAATCCTGGCTGAAGAGTCGACAATGTGGCAGAGTAACAGTGTGCTTTGCCAACCTGCCCCTGCAGCTATGGACGCGGAAATCTTATGGCAGATGGAGCAAGTGCTGACTGACCTTGATGAACCTGTTTCTGCATTGGATGATCTTGGATGGAGGAATGTGCCTGTCCAGCAGAATGCCAGAGAATCAGCAATGGAAAATCTGGAGATCGCTATCCCCAAAGCTGAAGTGCTGACAACAGGGCAGAGCTCTGTTAACCTCTGCCCATCACTGATAGCATCTTCTGGGTTCCACGGACAGGAAAGGGTGAACCTTTATCCCCAGACACCAGTTGCAGAGACAGGGGATTTGATAGACTTTTCTGCTGAGGAAGAACAACCTGGTGAGCCTTCAGCAGAAGAAGAGCTGTTATTAGGGCCAAACTTCACTGTGCTCTGCCCAGCACCAACAGCAGTATCTGTGGAGTCACAAGGAACTTCCCCAGCTGAAGTGCTGACCACCGGACAGAGGGTCCAAGACCTCTGCCCCACATCTGTGGTGGTTCCAGAGGCTCAGGGTGAAAAGGAGGTGGTCACTTCCCAGCAGCAGATCAGGATACAGGGGAAGAAGGGGGAGAAGGGGGTGTTCGTCATCCCTCCCCAACAGTTGGCCAGGGTGGAGGAAGCGGTCTTTCCTCCCCAGCAAAGATCCCTGCACCTGGGAAACAGTACCACAGACATATTGTCCCAACAGCCAGATGAGGAATGAAAAAGGAAGCAGCTGGCTCACCTCCCCAATGGCAGTTACACAGTTTGGGAGTGGAGGAAGCCAGCCTCTTGCCCCAATGGTTAGCCAGAGCGGAGGATGTGGAGTCCCCAGCAGAAGTGCTGGCAACAGGGCAGAGTGCTGCTGGCCTCTGCCCTCAACTAACAGAAGAGGGAGTTCCTGTGGTAGCGGATGGGACTTCGGTCTCCACTGACACAACCCCAGAAAATGGTGCGACACTGAGACAGGAGGATGTCAGCCATGCTTTGCAAGCACTGGGGGATTTTCATCTACTAAAAGTGGATGGGACTTCAGTCCCCACTTGTATACCCCAGGGATGCTGGGCAGTCGGCCCAGATCCCCAACAGCATAATGGGGTGAGCCCAGTCACCCTGTCTTCTCTCCAGCGGCTGAAAGGACTCCAGGGAGAAGGGCCAGTCCAGGCTTGTCCCCAGTGGCGGGCGTGTTCTCTGAGAGAGGCAGAGGTTGGCTGGGTAAGTAATGCTCTGTATCAAACAATTTGTTTGGGGTACTGTGTGGGTACAGGCATTAGGGGACTGGAACTATGGACTAACTTCGGAGTAAAACCCGTCTGGGGTCTCCTCTTGTGTTAGTCATCTGCCGACAAGGGAGAAATGTGACAGATTGAGCCAGGACAGAGGCTTTTGGAGGGGACTTAATGCTAGCCTCTTGCCAACCGATCATGGGCCCTGGCATTTGGGGAACATTGCTCTTTGGGAGCTGTATGCCAGAGGACCCTTGAGGTGGTGTTACTTTGGATTCAGGTCCATATCCCCCAAGAGACACAGACTCTGGGAAATTGTATTGGCCCTTTTAGAGTGTGACCGATTCATACTGTTGGAACCTTAAGACTACTTTTCCAACATCCTCGAGTTGACCTGTTTGGGGTCCCACTGTGGCTGTTGGACTGTTTTCCAGGGGGAGTATTGTCATAAAGCTTGGAATACTGAAGTATTTCTCCTTTGATTCTATTACACAGTGGGGGGGATTTTATGCCCTCTTTTAAGGCTAACCCCCTCCAGACGGCTCCATGGTCTGGAAGGAATGCATTGTTCTGTGTTTGACTGTTTGTTTATGTACTTTAATTACCCAATGGGGCTTCTCTGTGTTATTACACATATCAGTCCTCCTATTCAAGCTATTGGACCAATCCCTGCTGACCCTGTTTCAAGTCCTCATTTGCATGGCCAAGAGGACCTAATTGAGGACTAAAGTGTACTTTACAATTGACCAATAGGAAAGTGGTATTTGGGGGCGGGGCGTTCAAACTGCTGTGTATAAAAGTGTGTTGTGTGCATCCAATAAAATTGAGATTCCTGTTTGAACTTACATACAGCCTGCCTGGTGTTTGTTCTGAGCTATCACAACTGGATTCGAATGGCACATAGCTGTAGTTCGATTCCCGGAGCATCGGATGACCGAACCATCAGACGTTGTGATCTGCAATCTGATTCAATAGCCACAGAGGAGTGTTGGGAGAGTGGAACCGAGCGAGCAGGGGCTCGTTACAGCACTCAAGCGGAGTGTGGGACGTTCCGTCACAGTATATAACACTAATCTTTGTTTAGATCACAGCCAAAATGTGATACTCACATAAAAACAGGTAAAAACTATTAAAACACAAAACGAGCAGCGAGCTCGTGGACTGACGTAACTTCCAGTGCCTGTGTATTTCGAATGGAGGTGTGACCACACCGAAGAAAAAACACCATTTATTCACATCAGCACACCACCATTTGTGTTAATTGGAAACCAGCACCTTGTTTTTTTTGCACTTTATTTACCAGTGACTATTTGAATATTTATCACATCAAAAATGGCAGCGATACATATATAAACATAACCCTAGCGGTCTCCGGTCTGCAATATCATACCCAAAATGACCGCTTTAACAGCAAACTTCAGTCTGCAATATCACTCCCAAAATGGCTGCTGTAATTATCATAATGACATGCAAATCACAAAGCATTATAAATAGGAATTGAGGCAAGCTCTATGCACGCTCCAGATGACGTCAGAGTGACGAAACGCATAGGGCAGAGTCAGCATATGTCCTTGCATCGTTTCCGGCTACAGGCGCTAGTGTCAGCAACATATGCTTGTATTGTTCCCATTGAATGTGAGTACCTTTCCATGTGTTTGTATAATAAACAGTTTGCTACAGTATTACACTATTGGGCTCCCTCTCTCTTTTCATGATGTTCAATATATGATGGAATCTTCTCGTAACCAACAATAAGGATGGTTGTATACCTTATATTGCTACACAGTGGCACATACTGTGGATGCCTTAGACCCCAGGAGGGGAAAAGTATCTGGTGAGTGCAGTCATAATAGGAGCACGAATAAGACACGCATGGTGTGATCACCCATTGAGAAGTTTATTAGATTACAAAATTGACTTTTTCACTGGCACAAGAGCACTTTAATGATTTCAAATGTTTTTTGGATTATTGTTTTAATAAGAGCATAAGACTAGTAGTGGTTTTTCGATGGCACAATTAGCACTTTATTGATCCATTATATATTTGCACCATTATTACAGATTAGCTATTACTGACAAATTGGAAGTTTTATACGCTGGAGGATCTATCCAGCTTTATATATATATACTTTTTCGCATTATCATTTGGTTTAGATCGTAATTTTATGGTGATAAGTAGATAAAGGTAAATATGTTTTCGGTATGTCAAGTACTTAATCATATCTAAACATCACCTGTTCACTTCATGGTTTTGTATTATATATACTTTTTATTCAACACATTAGAAATTATATATATATACTCTGCATCCAGTGTAGCCTATATCTAAAGTGCATTCGGTGGTGTTCTGTTTCTAATACTTGAGGCGGTGTACACAGTATCTGTCATGAAGCTTGGAATACTGAAGTATTTCTCCTTTGATCCTATTATACAGTGGGGGGGTCTTCTGCCCTGTTTTAAGGCTAACCCCCTCCAGACGGCTCCATGGTCTGGAAGGAATGCATTGTTCTGTGTTTGACTGTTTGTTTATGTACTTTAATTACCCCCTGGGGCTTCTCTGTGTCATTATACATATCAGTCCTCCTATTCAAGCTATCGGACCAATCCCTGCTGACCCTGTTTCAAGTCCTCATTTGCATGGCCAAGAGGACCTAATTGAGGACTAAAGTGTACTTTACAATTGACCAATAGGAAAGTGGTTGTTGGGGGCGGGGTGTTCAAACTGCTGTGTATGAAAGTGTGTTGTGTGCATCCAATAAAAGTGAGATTCCTGTTTAAACTTACATACAGCCTGCCTAGTGTTTGTTCTGAGCTATCACAACTGGATTCGAACGGCACATAACTGTAGTTCGAATCCCGGAGCATCGGATGACCGAACCATCAGATGTTGCGATCTGCAATCTGATTCTATAGCTGCAGAGGAGTGTCGGGAGAGTGGGACCGAGCGAGCAGGGGCTCGTTACAGTATCTAATACAGTGTGCACAGTTTCTACTACTTTTCTGGTGGTGTACATAGTATTTAATACAGTGTGTACAGTTTCTAATAGACTTCAGGTGGTGTACACAGTATAAAATACAGTGCAGCTGTTGTACAGTTTCTAATGCAGTGTAGGTGGTGTACACAGTATCTAATACAGTGTGTACAGTTTCTAATACACTTCAGGTGGTGTACACAGTATCTAATACAGAGTGGACAGTTTCTACTACTTTTCTGGTGGTGTACACAGTATCTAATACAGTGTGCACAGTTTCTAGTACACTTTTGGTGGTGTACACAGTACACAATACAGTGCAGCCGTTGTATAGTTTCTAATACAGTGCAGGCAGTGTACACAGTATCTAATACAGTGTGGACAGTTTCTACTACACTTCTGGTGGTGTACACAGTATACAATACATTGCAGCCGTTGTATAGTTTCTAATACAGTGCAGGCGGTGTACACAGTATCTAATACAGTGTGTACAGTTTCTATTACTTTTCTGGTGGTGTACACAGTATCTAATACAGTGGGGGTTATTTATGAAAGGTAAATCCACTTTGCACTGCAAGTGCACTTGGAAGTGCAGTCGCTCTAAATCTAAGGGGCAGATATGAAATGAGTGGAAGCTCTGCTGGTTTTATCATCCAATCATGTGCAAGCTAAAATGCTGTTTTTTATTTTCCTTGCAGATCCCCCTCGGATCTACAGTGACTTTACTTCCAAGTGCACTTGCAGTGCAAAGTGGATTTGCCTTTAGTAAATAAACCCCAGTGTGTACAGTTTCTACTACACTTCTGGTCGTGTACACAGTACAAACTACAGTGCAGCCATAGTGCAGTTTCTAATACAGTGTAGTAGGTGTACACAGTATCTAATACAGTGTATACAGATTCTTGTACCCTTCTGGTTGTGTATACAGTACACAATACAGTGCAGCAATAGTACAGTTTCTAATACAGTGTAGTAGGTGTACACAGTATCTAATACAGTGTGTACAGATTCTAGTACCCTTCTAGTTGTGTACACAGTACACAATACAGTGCAGCAATAGTACAGTTTCTAATACAGTGCAGGCGGTGTACACAGTATCTAATACAGTGCGGACAGTTTAAACTACACTTCTGGTGGTGTATGCAGTATATAATACAGTGCAGCCGTTGTACAGTTTCTAATACAGGGCAGGCAGTGTACACAGTATCTAATACAGTGTGTACAGTTTTTAATACAGTGCAGGATGTGTACACAGCATCTAATACAGTGTGTACAGTTTCTACTACTTTTCTTGTGGTGTACACAGTATAAAAAACAGTGCAGCTATTGTACAGTTTCTAATACAGTGCAGGCGGTGTACACAGTATCTAATACAGTGTGTACAGTTTCTACTACACTTCTGGTGGTGTACACAGTACACAATACAGTTCAGCCATAGTAGAGTTTCTAATACAGTGCAGGCAGTGTACACAGTATCTAATACAGTGTGTACAGTTTCTAATACACTTCAGGCGGTGTACACAGTATCTAATACAGTGTCTACAGTTTTTACTACTTTTCTGGTGGTGTACACAGTATCTAATAAAATGTGTACACTTTCTACTACACTTCTGGTGGTGTACACAGTACAAACTACAGTGCAGCCGTAGTACAGTTTCTAATACAGTGTAGGTGGTGTACACAGTATCTAATACAGTGTGTACAGATTCTAGTACCCTTCTGGTTGTGTACATAGTACACAATACAGTGCAGCAGTAGTACAGCTTCTAATACGGTAAAGACGGTAAAGGGACTTCGCGCTTCAAATCTATCACATGAATAGGTGACGGTACCCAGATGAAGTCACGAGCGGTGACGTAACGCGTAGGGCATGGCAGAGAGCAAGACGTAACCGGAAGTCAGTAAGGAGGCGCCTCGGACGCCGCTCCAGATTTTCTCATGCTTATATGCTGTTTTTAAGATGTTTTTAATGTAAGAGACCACCCTTATTCTTTAATAAATATTACTTTGGTCAATATACTACACCATTGGAGGCTTCTCTCTCTTCCCTCATCCCCTATCCCACCGGATTGGTGGAGCCCAAGGTGGGCAACCCCTCCTTCCCTCCTCTCTCCTCCTCTCTATTTGTATAGGCATGTGTACGCCGGGAGGATTATCTAACCACTAGAGGCACATCACCCGGATCACCAAATGTACTGCACCACACAGGACCTTCTTAAGCAGACATTTGATGCCTATATTTGCTTTTTTAAGGTGAGAGGTTAGAGTGCCCGGATTCACCGGACCCCCCATTAAAAGATTATCTGTATTGTCCCACATACTGGATCCCAACTACAGTCACATATTATTTTGAACTTTTATTCAAGGAGAGAACATTATGAACTTTTCACCTATGAAGAGCATCTGTGTCATTAGCACATTCGGATTATTTTGTTGACTATTGTGTGTGTTTATTCACCATTGTGTTTACTCACAGTTGATGTTTATGTTTATAGTCACTATAGCTGCACTTTTTATAGGTCACAATTACCGTCACCTATTCATGTGATAGATTTGAAGCGCAAAGTCCCTTTACTGTCTTTAGTCTGTTGAGTGTAGTGTGAACACTTTTGACTTTGCTGCAGTCCTGAGAGACATCATCACTTTACATTCACGCATATTATTTTACATATCTTCATTTGCTTTGTCTATATACTCACTATATATCTTTATTTAGATCTAGACACATTCCTTTACTCCTTATAGCGCGAGGGACATCACCACATTTATTTGACAGCTTCTAATACAGTGCAGGCGGTGTACACAGTATCTAATACAGTGTGTACAGTTTCTAATACACTTCAGGCGGAGTACACAGTATCTAATACAGTGTGCACAGTTTCTAGTACACTTTTGGTGGTGTACACAGTACACAATACAGTGTAGCTGTTGTACAGTTTCTAATACAGTGCAGGCAGTGTACACAGTATCTAATACAGTGTGGACAGTTTTAACTAAACTTCTGGTGGTGTATACAGTATATAATAAAGTGCATCCGTTGTACAGTTTCTAATACAGTGCAGGTGGTGTACACAGTATCTAATACAGTGTGTACAGTTTTTACTACATTTCTGGTGGTGTACACAGTATAAAATACAGTGCAGCTATTGTATAGTTTCCAATACAGTGCAGGCGGTGTACACAATATCTAATACAGTGTGTACAGTTTCTAATACACTTCAGGCGGTGTACACAGTATCTAATACAGTGTCTACAGTTTTTACTACTTTTCTGGTGGTGTACACAGTATCTAATAAAATGTGTACACTTTCTACTACACTTCTGGTGGTGTACACAGTACAAACTACAGTGCAGCCGTAGTACAGTTTCTAATACAGTGTAGGTGGTGTACACAGTATCTAATACAGTGTGTACAGATTCTAGTACCCTTCTGGTTGTGTACATAGTACACAATACAGTGCAGCAGTAGTACAGCTTCTAATACGGTAAAGACGGTAAAGGGACTTCGCGCTTCAAATCTATCACATGAATAGGTGACGGTACCCAGATGAAGTCACTTCTGGTGGTGTACAAAGTACAAAATACAGTGCAGCAGCAGTACAGTTTCTAATACAGTGCAGGCCGTATATACAGTATCTAATACAGTGTGTACAGTTACTAATACACTTCAGGCGGTGTACACAGTATCTCATACAGTGTGTACAGTTTCTACTACTTTTCTGGTGGTGTACTCAGTATCTAATACAGTGTGCACAGTTTCTAGTACACTTTTGGTGGTGTACACAGTACACAATACACTGCAGCCATTGTACAGTTTCTAATACAGTGCAGGCAGTGTACACAGTATCTAATATAGTGTGGACAGTTTCTACTACACTTCTGCTGGTGTACACAGTATACAATACATTGCAGCCATTGTACAGTTTCTAATACAGTGCAGGCGATGTATACAGTATCTAATACAGTATGTACAGTTTCTACTAAACTTCTGGCAGTGTACACAGTATACAATACAGTGCATACGCTGTACAGTTTCTAATACAGTGCAGGCGGTGTACACAGTATCTAAGCCAGTCTGTAAAGTTTCTACTACTTTTCTGGTGGTGTACACAGCATTTAATACAGTGTGTACAGTTTCTACTACACTTCTGGTGATGTGCACAGTACAAACTAGAGTGCAGCTGTGGTACAGTTTCTAATACAGTGTAGGCGGTGTACACAATATCTAATACAGTGTGTACAGATTCTAGTACCCTTCTGGTGGTGTATACAGTATATAATACAGTGCAGCTATTGTACAGTTTCTAATACAGTGCAGGTGGTGTACACAGTATCTAATACAGAGTTTACAGTTTTTACTACATTTCTGCTGGTGTACACAGTATACAATGCAGTGCAGCTATTGTATAGTTTCTAATACAATGCAGGCGGTGTACACAGTATCTAATACAGTGTGTACAGTTTCTACTACACTTCTGGTGGTGTACACAGTACACAATACAGTGTAGCAGCAGTACAGTTGCTAATACAGTGCAGGCGGTGTACACAGTATCTAAAACAGTGTGGACAGTTTCAACTACATTTCTGGTGGTTGTAATAGTATATAATACAGTGCAGCCATTGTACAGTTTCTAATACAGTGCAGGTGGTGTACACAGTATCTAATACAGTGTGTACAGTTTCTAATACAGTGCAGGCGGTGTAAACAGTATCTAATACAGTGTGTACAGTTTCTACTACACTTCTGGTGGTGTACACAGTATCTAATACAGTGTCTACAGTTTCTACAACTTTTCTGATGTTTTACACAGTATCTAATACTGTGTGTACAGTTTCTACTACTTTTCTGGTGGTGCACACAATACACAATACAGTTCAGCCGTAGTACAGTTTCTAATACAGTGCAGGCGGTGTACACAGTATCTAATACAGTGTGTACAGTTTCAAATACATTTCAGGTAGTGTATACAGTATCTAATATAGTGTGTACAGTTTCTACTACACTTCTGTTAGTGTACACAGTATAAAATACAGAGCAGCCTTGTACAGTTTGTAATACAGTGCAGGTTGTGTACACAGTATCTAATACAGTGTTTACAGTTTCTAATACACTTCGGGCAGTGTACACAGTATCTCATGCAGTGTGTACAGTTTCTACTACTTTTCTGGTTGTGTACTCAGTATCTAATACAGTGTGCACAGTTTCTAGTACACTTTTGGTGGTGTACACAGTACACAATTAAGTGCAGCCATTGTACAGTTTCTAATACAGTGCAGGCAGTGTACACCGTATCTAATACAGTGTGGACAGTTTCTACTACACTTCTGGTGGTGTACACACTATACAATACATTGCAGCCATTGTACAGTTTCTAATACAGTGCAGACGGTGTACACCGTATCTAATACAGTGTGTACAGTTTCTACTAAACTTCTGGTGGTATACACAGTATACAATACAGTGCATACACTGTACAGTTTCTAATACGGTGCAGGCGTTGTACACAGTATCCAAAACAGTGTGTACAGTTTCTACTACTTTTCTGGTGGTGTACTAAGTATTTAATACAGTGTGTACAGTTTCTACTATACTTCTGGTGATGTACACAGTAAAAAGTGCAGCCGCAGTACAGTTTCTAATACAGTGTAGGCGGTGTACACAGTATCTGATACAGTGTGTACAGTTTCTAATACACTTCAGGTGGCGTATACAGTATCTACTACAGTGTGTACAGTTTCTACTATGTTTCTGGTGGTTTACACAGTATCTAATACAGTATGCACAGTTTCTAGTACGCTTTTGGTGGTGTACACAGTACACAATACAGTGCAGCCGTTGTACAGTTTCAAATACAGTGCAGGCAGTGTACACAGTTTCTAATACAGTTTGGAAAGTTTCTACTACACTTCTGGTGGTGTACACAGTACACAATACAGTGCAGCAGCAGTACAGTTTCTAATACAGTGCAGGCGGTGTGCACAGTATCGTATACAGTGTGCACAGTTTCTAGTACACTGTTGGTGGTGTACACAGTAAACAATACAGTGCAACTGTTGTACAGTTTCTAATACAGTGCAGGCAGTGTACACAGTATCTAATACAGTGTGTACAGTTTCTACTACACTTCTGGTGGTGTATACAGTATACAATACATTGCAGCCATTGTACAGTTTCTAATACAGTGAAGGCGGTGTACACAGTATCTAATACAGTGTGTACAGTTTCTACTAAACTTCTGGTAGTGTACACAGTATACAATAAGGTGCATACGCTGTACAGTTTCTAATACAGTGCCGGCGGTGTACACAGTATCTAATATAGTGTGTAAACTGTTTACTACACATCTGGTGATGTACACAGTACAAACTAGAGTGCAGCTATAGTACAGTTCCTAATACAGTGTAGGCAGTGTGCACAGTATCTACTACAGTGTGTAAAATTTCTAATACACTTCAGGTGGTGTATACAGTATCTAATACAATGTGCACAGTTTCTCCTAAACTTCTGGTGGTGTACACAGTAAAAAATACAGTGCAGCCATTGTACATTTTCTAATACAGTGCATGCTGTATATACAGTATCTAATACAGTGTGTACAGTTTCTTCTAAACTTCTGGTGGTGTACACAGTATACAATACAGTGCATACGCTGTACAGTTTCTAATACAGTGCAGGCGGTGTACACAATATCTAATACAGTGTGTACAGTTTCTACTACTTTTCTGGTGGTGTATACAGTATCTAATACAGTGTGTACACTGTCTACTACACATCTGGTGATGTACACAGTACAATCTAGAGTGCAGCCGTAGTACAGTTTCTAATACAGTGTAGGCAGTGTACACAGTATCTAATACAGTGTGTACAGATTCTAATACACTTCAGGTGGTGTATACAGTATCTAATACAGTGTGTACAGTTTCTCCTACACTTCTGGTGGTGTACACAGTATAAAATACAGTGCAGCCATTGTACAGTTTCTAATACAGTGCAGGTGATGTACACAGTATCTAATACAGAGTGTACAGTATCTAATACACTTCAGGCGGTGTACGCAGTATCTCATACAGTGTGTACAGTTTCTACTACTTTTCTGGTGGTGTACACAGTATCTAATACAGTGTTCACAGTTTCTAGTACACTTTTTGTGGTGTACACAGTTCAAACTAGAGTGCAGCCATAGTACAGTTTCTAATACAGTGCAGGCGGTGCACTGAATCTAATACAGTGTGTACAGTTTCTAATACACTTCAGGTGGTGTATACAGTATCTAATACAATGTGTACAGTTTCTACTACACTTCTGGTGGTGTACACAGTATCTAATACATTGAACCCATTGTACAGTTTCTGATACAGTGCAGGTGGTGTACACAGAATCCAATACAGTGTGTACAGTTTCTAATACACTTCAGGCGGTGTACATAGTATCTCATACAGTGTGTACAGTTTCTACTACTTTTCTGGTGGTGCACACAGTATCTAATACAGTGTGCACAGTTTCTAGTATACTTTTGGTGGTGTACACGGTACACAATACAGTGCAGGCAGTGTATACAGTTTCTAATACAGTGTGGACAGTTTCTATTACACTTCTGGTGGTGCACACAGTATACAATACATTGCAGCCATTGTACAGTTTCTAATACAGTGAAGGCAGTGTACACAGTATCTAATACAGTGTGTACAGTTTCTACTAAACTTCTGGTGGTGTACACAGTATACAATACAGAGCATACGCTGTACAATTTCTAATATAGTGCAGGCGGTGTACACCGTATCTAATACAGTGTGTACAGTTTCTACTACTTTTCTGGTGGTGTACACAGTATCTAATACAGTGCAGCTATTGTATAGTTTCCAATACAGTGCAGGCGGTGTACACAGTATCTAATACAGTGTGTACAGTTTCTACAACACTTCTGGTGGTGTACACAGTACACAATACAGTGCAGCAGCAGTACAGTTCCTAATACAGTGCAGGCAGTGTACACAGTATCTTATACAGTGTGCACAGTTTCTAGTACACTTTTGGTGGTGTACACAGTAAACAATACAGTGCAGCCGTTGTACAGTTTCTAATACAGTGCAGGCAGTGTACACAGTATCTAATACAGTGTGTACTGTTTCTACTACACTTCTGGTGGTGTACACAGTATACAATACATTGCAGCAATTGTACAGTATCTAATACAGTGAAGGCGGTGTACACAGTATCTAATACAGTGTGTACAGTTTCTACTAAACTTCTGGTGGTTTTCACATTATACAATACAGTGCATACGCTGTACAGTTTCTAATACAGTGCAGGCGGTGTACACAGTATCTAATACAGTGTGTACACTGTCTACTACACATCTGTTGATGTACACAGTACAAACTAGAGTGCAGCCATAGTACAGTTTCCAATACAGTGTAGGCAGTGCACACAGTAGTGTGTACAATTTCTAATACACTTCAGGTGGTGTATACAGTATCTAATACAGTGTGTACAGTTTCTCCTACACTTCTGGTGGTGTACACAGTATAAAATACAGTGCAGCCATTGTACAGTTTCTAATACAGTGCAGGCTGTGTATACAGTATCTAATACAGTGTGTACAGATTCTAATACACTTCAGGCGGTGTATACAGTATCTAATACAGTGTGTACAGTTTCTCCTACACTTCTGGTGGTGTACACAGTATATAATACAGTGCAGCCATTGTACAATTTTTAATACAGTGCAGGTGGTGTACACAGTATCTAATACAGTGTGTACAGTTTCTAATACACTTCAGGCGGTGTACACAGTATCTCATACAGTGTGTACAGTTTCTACTACTTTTCTGGTGGTGTACACAGTATCTAATACAGTGTGCACAGTTTCTAGTATACTTTTGGTGGTGTACACAGTACACAATACAGTGCAGCCATTGTACAGTTTCTAATACAGTGCAGGCAGTGTACACAGTTTCTAATACAGTGTGGACAGTTTCTACTACACTTTTGGTGGTGTACACAGTATACAATACATTGCAGCCATTGTACAGTTTCTAATACAGTGAAGTTAGTGTACACAGTATCTAATACAGTGTGTACAGTTTCTACTAAACTTCTGGTGGTGTACACAGTATACAATACAGAGCATACACTGTACAATTTCTAATATAGTGCAGGCGGTGTACACAGTATCTAATACAGTGTGTACAGTTTCTACTACTTTTCTGGTGGTGTACACAGTATCTAATACAGTGTGTACAGTTTCTACTAAACTTCTGGTGGTGTACACAGTATACAATACAGTGCATGCGCTGTACTTTTTCTAATACATTGCAGGCGGTGTACACAGTATCTAATACAGTGTGTACAGTTTCTACTACACTTCTGGTGATGTACACAGTACAAACTAGAGTGCAGCCATAGTACAGTTTCTAATACAGTGTAGGCGGTGTACACAGTATCAAATACAGTGTGTATAGATTGTAGTACCCTTCTGGTTGTGTACACAGTGCACAATACAGTGCAGCAGTAGTACAGTTTCTAATATAGTTCAGGCGGTGTACACATTATCTAATATAGTGTGGACAGTTACAACTACACTTCTGGTGGTGTATACAGTATATAATACAGTGCAGCCATTGTACAGTTTCTAATACAGTGCAGGCAGTGTACATAGTATCTAATACAGTGTGCACAGTTTTTACTATACTTCTGCTGGTGTACACAGTATAAAATACAGTGCAGCTATTGTATAGTTTCTAATACAGTGCAGGTGGTGTACACAGTATCTAATACAGTGTGTACAGTTTCTACAACACTTCTGGTGGTGTACACAATACAGTGCAGAAGCAGTACAGTTTCTAATACAGTGCAGGCGGTGTACACAGTATCTTATACAGTGTGCACAGTTTCTAGTACACTTTTGGTGGTGTACACAGTAAACAATACAGTGCATGCGCTGTACTTTTTCTAATACAGTGCAGGCGGTGTACACAGTATCTAATACAGTGTGTACAGTTTCTACTACACTTCTGGTGATGTACACAGTACAAACTAGAGTGCAGCCATAGTACAGTTTCTAATACAGTGTAGGCGGTGTACACAGTATCAAATACAGTGTGTATAGATTGTAGTACCCTTCTGGTTGTGTACACAGTGCACAATACAATGCAGCAGCAGTACAGTTTCTAATATAGTTCAGGCGGTGTACACATTATCTAATACAGTGTGGACAGTTACAACTACACTTCTGGTGGTGTATACAGTATATAATACAGTGCAGCAATTGTACAGTTTCTAATACAGTGCAGGCGGCGCACACAGTATCTAATACAGTGTGCACAGTTTTTACTATATTTCTGCTGGTGTACACAGTATAAAATACAGTGCAGCTATTGTATAGTTTCTAATACAGTGCAGGCGTTGTACACAGTATCTAATACAGTGTGTACAGTTTCTACAACACTTCTGGTGGTGTACAAAGTACACAATACAGTGCAGCAGCAGTACAGTTTCTAATACAGTGCAGGCGGTGTATACAGTATCTTATACAGTGTGCACAGTTTCTAGTACACTTTTGGTGGTGTACACAGTAAACAATACAGTGCAGCCATTGTACAGTTTCTAATACAGTGCAGGCAGTGTACACAGTATCTAATACAGTGTGTACTGTTTCTACTACACTTCTGGTGGTGTACACAGTATAAAATACAGTGCAGCCATTGTACAGTTTCTAATACAGTCCAGGTGATGTACACAGTATCTAATACAGTGTGTACAGTTTCTAATACACTTCAGGCGGTGTACACAGTATCTCATACAGTGTGTACAGTTTCTACTACTTTTCTGGTGGTGTACACAGTATCTAATACAGTGTTCACAGTTTCTTGTACACTTTTTGTGGTGTAGACAGTTCAAACTAGAGTGCAGCCATAGTACAGTTTCTAATACACTTCAGGTGGTGTATACAGTATCTAATACAATGTGTACAGTTTCTACTACACTTCTGGTGTTGTACACAGTATCTAATACATTGCAGCCATTGTACAGTTTCTGATACAGTGCAGGTGGTGTACACAGAATCTAATACAGTGTGTACAGTTTCTAATACACTTCAGGCGGTGTACACAGTATCTCATACAGTGTGTACAGTTTCTACTACTTTTCTGGTGGTGCACACAGTATCTAATACAGTGTGCGCCGTTTCTAGTATACTTTTGGTGGTGTACACAGTACACAATACAGTGCAGCCATTGCACAGTTTCTAATACAGTGCAGGCAGTGTACACAGTTTCTAATACAGTGTGGACAGTTTCTACTACACTTTTGGTGGTGTACACAGTATACAATACATTGCAGCCATTGTACAGTTTCTAATACAGTGAAGGTAGTGTACACAGTATCTAATACAGTGTGTACAGTTTCTACTAAACTTCTGGTGGTGTACACAGTATACAATACAGAGCATACACTGTACAATTTTTAATATAGTGCAGGCGGTGTACACAGTATCTAATACAGTGTGTACAGTTTCTACTACTTTTCTGGTGGTGTACACAGTACAAACTAGAGTGCAGCTGTAGTACAGTTTCTAATACAGTGTAGGCGGTGTACACAGTATCAAATACAGTGTGTATAGATTGTAGTGCCCTTCTGGTTGTGTACACAGTGCACAATACAGTGCAGCAGCAGTACAGTTTCTAATATAGTTCAGGCGGTGTACACATTATCTAATACAGTGTGGACAGTTTCAACTACACTTCTGGTGGTGTATACAGTATATAATACAGTGCAGCCATTGTACAGTTTCTAATACAGTGCAGGCGGTGTACACAGTATCTAATACAGTGTGTACAGTTTTTACTACATTTCTGCTGGTGTACACAGTATAAAATACAGTGCAGCTATTGTATAGTTTCCAATACAGTGCAGGCGGTGTACACAGTATCTAATACAGTGTGTACAGTTTCTACAACACTTCTGGTGGTGTACACAGTACACAATACAGTGCAGCAGCAGTACAGTTCCTAATACAGTGCAGGCAGTGTACACAGTATCTTATACAGTGTGCACAGTTTCTAGTACACTTTTGGTGGTGTACACAGTAAACAATACAGTGCAGCCGTTGTACAGTTTCTAATACAGTGCAGGCAGTGTACACAGTATCTAATACAGTGTGTACTGTTTCTACTACACTTCTGGTGGTGTACACAGTATACAATACATTGCAGCAATTGTACAGTATCTAATACAGTGAAGGCGGTGTACACAGTATCTAATACAGTGTGTACAGTTTCTACTAAACTTCTGGTGGTTTTCACATTATACAATACAGTGCATACGCTGTACAGTTTCTAATACAGTGCAGGCGGTGTACACAGTATCTAATACAGTGTGTACACTGTCTACTACACATCTGTTGATGTACACAGTACAAACTAGAGTGCAGCCATAGTACAGTTTCCAATACAGTGTAGGCAGTGCACACAGTAGTGTGTACAATTTCTAATACACTTCAGGTGGTGTATACAGTATCTAATACAGTGTGTACAGTTTCTCCTACACTTCTGGTGGTGTACACAGTATAAAATACAGTGCAGCCATTGTACAGTTTCTAATACAGTGCAGGCTGTGTATACAGTATCTAATACAGTGTGTACAGATTCTAATACACTTCAGGCGGTGTATACAGTATCTAATACAGTGTGTACAGTTTCTCCTACACTTCTGGTGGTGTACACAGTATATAATACAGTGCAGCCATTGTACAATTTTTAATACAGTGCAGGTGGTGTACACAGTATCTAATACAGTGTGTACAGTTTCTAATACACTTCAGGCGGTGTACACAGTATCTCATACAGTGTGTACAGTTTCTACTACTTTTCTGGTGGTGTACACAGTATCTAATACAGTGTGCACAGTTTCTAGTATACTTTTGGTGGTGTACACAGTACACAATACAGTGCAGCCATTGTACAGTTTCTAATACAGTGCAGGCAGTGTACACAGTTTCTAATACAGTGTGGACAGTTTCTACTACACTTTTGGTGGTGTACACAGTATACAATACATTGCAGCCATTGTACAGTTTCTAATACAGTGAAGTTAGTGTACACAGTATCTAATACAGTGTGTACAGTTTCTACTAAACTTCTGGTGGTGTACACAGTATACAATACAGAGCATACACTGTACAATTTCTAATATAGTGCAGGCGGTGTACACAGTATCTAATACAGTGTGTACAGTTTCTACTACTTTTCTGGTGGTGTACACAGTATCTAATACAGTGTGTACAGTTTCTACTAAACTTCTGGTGGTGTACACAGTATACAATACAGTGCATGCGCTGTACTTTTTCTAATACATTGCAGGCGGTGTACACAGTATCTAATACAGTGTGTACAGTTTCTACTACACTTCTGGTGATGTACACAGTACAAACTAGAGTGCAGCCATAGTACAGTTTCTAATACAGTGTAGGCGGTGTACACAGTATCAAATACAGTGTGTATAGATTGTAGTACCCTTCTGGTTGTGTACACAGTGCACAATACAGTGCAGCAGTAGTACAGTTTCTAATATAGTTCAGGCGGTGTACACATTATCTAATATAGTGTGGACAGTTACAACTACACTTCTGGTGGTGTATACAGTATATAATACAGTGCAGCCATTGTACAGTTTCTAATACAGTGCAGGCGGTGTACATAGTATCTAATACAGTGTGCACAGTTTTTACTATACTTCTGCTGGTGTACACAGTATAAAATACAGTGCAGCTATTGTATAGTTTCTAATACAGTGCAGGTGGTGTACACAGTATCTAATACAGTGTGTACAGTTTCTACAACACTTCTGGTGGTGTACACAATACAGTGCAGAAGCAGTACAGTTTCTAATACAGTGCAGGCGGTGTACACAGTATCTTATACAGTGTGCACAGTTTCTAGTACACTTTTGGTGGTGTACACAGTAAACAATACAGTGCATGCGCTGTACTTTTTCTAATACAGTGCAGGCGGTGTACACAGTATCTAATACAGTGTGTACAGTTTCTACTACACTTCTAGTGATGTACACAGTACAAACTAGAGTGCAGCCATAGTACAGTTTCTAATACAGTGTAGGCGGTGTACACAGTATCAAATACAGTGTGTATAGATTGTAGTACCCTTCTGGTTGTGTACACAGTGCACAATACAATGCAGCAGCAGTACAGTTTCTAATATAGTTCAGGCGGTGTACACATTATCTAATACAGTGTGGACAGTTACAACTACACTTCTGGTGGTGTATACAGTATATAATACAGTGCAGCAATTGTACAGTTTCTAATACAGTGCAGGCGGCGTACACAGTATCTAATACAGTGTGCACAGTTTTTACTATATTTCTGCTGGTGTACACAGTATAAAATACAGTGCAGCTATTGTATAGTTTCTAATACAGTGCAGGCGTTGTACACAGTATCTAATACAGTGTGTACAGTTTCTACAACACTTCTGGTGGTGTACAAAGTACACAATACAGTCCAGCAGCAGTACAGTTTCTAATACAGTGCAGGCGGTGTACACAGTATCTTATACAGTGTGCACAGTTTCTAGTACACTTTTGGTGGTGTACACAGTAAACAATACAGTGCAGCCATTGTACAGTTTCTAATACAGTGCAGGCAGTGTACACAGTATCTAATACAGTGTGTACTGTTTCTACTACACTTCTGGTGGTGTACACAGTATAAAATACAGTGCAGCCATTGTACAGTTTCTAATACAGTCCAGGTGATGTACACAGTATCTAATACAGTGTGTACAGTTTCTAATACACTTCAGGCGGTGTACACAGTATCTCATACAGTGTGTACAGTTTCTACTACTTTTCTGGTGGTGTACACAGTATCTAATACAGTGTTCACAGTTTCTTGTACACTTTTTGTGGTGTAGACAGTTCAAACTAGAGTGCAGCCATAGTACAGTTTCTAATACACTTCAGGTGGTGTATACAGTATCTAATACAATGTGTACAGTTTCTACTACACTTCTGGTGTTGTACACAGTATCTAATACATTGCAGCCATTGTACAGTTTCTGATACAGTGCAGGTGGTGTACACAGAATCTAATACAGTGTGTACAGTTTCTAATACACTTCAGGCGGTGTACACAGTATCTCATACAGTGTGTACAGTTTCTACTACTTTTCTGGTGGTGCACACAGTATCTAATACAGTGTGCGCCGTTTCTAGTATACTTTTGGTGGTGTACACAGTACACAATACAGTGCAGCCATTGCACAGTTTCTAATACAGTGCAGGCAGTGTACACAGTTTCTAATACAGTGTGGACAGTTTCTACTACACTTTTGGTGGTGTACACAGTATACAATACATTGCAGCCATTGTACAGTTTCTAATACAGTGAAGGTAGTGTACACAGTATCTAATACAGTGTGTACAGTTTCTACTAAACTTCTGGTGGTGTACACAGTATACAATACAGAGCATACACTGTACAATTTTTAATATAGTGCAGGCGGTGTACACAGTATCTAATACAGTGTGTACAGTTTCTACTACTTTTCTGGTGGTGTACACAGTATCTAATACAGTGTGTACAGTTTCTACTAAATTTCTGGTGGTGTACACAGTATACAATACAGTGCATACGCTGTACTTTTTCTAATACAGTGCAGGCGTTGTACACAGTATCTAATACAGTGTGTACAGTTTCTACTACACTTCTGGTGATGTACACAGTACAAACTAGAGTGCAGCCGTAGTACAGTTTCTAATACAGTGTAGGCGGTGTACACAGTATCAAATACAGTGTGTATAGATTGTAGTGCCCTTCTGGTTGTGTACACAGTGCACAATACAGTGCAGCAGCAGTACAGTTTCTAATATAGTTCAGGCGGTGTACACATTATCTAATACAGTGTGGACAGTTTCAACTACACTTCTGGTGGTGTATACAGTATATAATACAGTGCAGCCGTTGTACAGTTTCTAATACAGTGCAGGCGGTGTACACAGTATCTAATACAGTGTGTACAGTTTTTACTACATTTCTGCTGGTGTACACAGTATAAAATACAGTGCAGCTATTGTATAGTTTCCAATACAGTGCAGGCGGTGTACACAGTATCTAATACAGTGTGTACAGTTTCTACAACACTTCTGGTGGTGTACACAGTACACAATACAGTGCAGCAGCAGTACAGTTCCTAATACAGTGCAGGCAGTGTACACAGTATCTTATACAGTGTGCACAGTTTCTAGTACACTTTTGGTGGTGTACACAGTAAACAATACAGTGCAGCCGTTGTACAGTTTCTCATACAGTGCAGGCAGTGTACACAGTATCTAATACAGTGTGTACTGTTTCTACTACACTTCTGGTGGTGTACACAGTATACAATACATTGCAGCAATTGTACAGTATCTAATACAGTGAAGGCGGTGTACACAGTATCTAATACAGTGTGTACAGTTTCTACTAAACTTCTGGTGGTTTTCACATTATACAATACAGTGCATACGCTGTACAGTTTCTAATACAGTGCAGGCGGTGTACACAGTATCTAATACAGTGTGTACACTGTCTACTACACATCTGTTGATGTACACAGTACAAACTAGAGTGCAGCCATAGTACAGTTTCCAATACAGTGTAGGCAGTGCACACAGTAGTGTGTACAATTTCTAATACACTTCAGGTGGTGTATACAGTATCTAATACAGTGTGTACAGTTTCTCCTACACTTCTGGTGGTGTACACAGTATAAAATACAGTGCAGCCATTGTACAGTTTCTAATACAGTGCAGGCTGTGTATACAGTATCTAATACAGTGTGTACAGATTCTAATACACTTCAGGCGGTGTATACAGTATCTAATACAGTGTGTACAGTTTCTCCTACACTTCTGGTGGTGTACACAGTATATAATACAGTGCAGCCATTGTACAATTTTTAATACAGTGCAGGTGGTGTACACAGTATCTAATACAGTGTGTACAGTTTCTAATACACTTCAGGCGGTGTACACAGTATCTCATACAGTGTGTACAGTTTCTACTACTTTTCTGGTGGTGTACACAGTATCTAATACAGTGTGCACAGTTTCTAGTATACTTTTGGTGGTGTACACAGTACACAATACAGTGCAGCCATTGTACAGTTTCTAATACAGTGCAGGCAGTGTACACAGTTTCTAATACAGTGTGGACAGTTTCTACTACACTTTTGGTGGTGTACACAGTATACAATACATTGCAGCCATTGTACAGTTTCTAATACAGTGAAGTTAGTGTACACAGTATCTAATACAGTGTGTACAGTTTCTACTAAACTTCTGGTGGTGTACACAGTATACAATACAGAGCATACACTGTACAATTTCTAATATAGTGCAGGCGGTGTACACAGTATCTAATACAGTGTGTACAGTTTCTACTACTTTTCTGGTGGTGTACACAGTATCTAATACAGTGTGTACAGTTTCTACTAAACTTCTGGTGGTGTACACAGTATACAATACAGTGCATACGCTGTACTTTTTCTAATACAGTGCAGGCGTTGTACACAGTATCTAATACAGTGTGTACAGTTTCTACTACACTTCTGGTGATGTACACAGTACAAACTAGAGTGCAGCCGTAGTACAGTTTCTAATACAGTGTAGGCGGTGTACACAGTATCAAATACAGTGTGTATAGATTGTAGTGCCCTTCTGGTTGTGTACACAGTGCACAATACAGTGCAGCAGCAGTACAGTTTCTAATATAGTTCAGGCGGTGTACACATTATCTAATACAGTGTGGACAGTTTCAACTACACTTCTGGTGGTGTATACAGTATATAATACAGTGCAGCCATTGTACAGTTTCTAATACAGTGCAGTCGGTGTACACAGTATCTAATACAGTGTGTACAGTTTTTACTACATTTCTGCTGGTGTACACAGTATAAAATACAGTGCAGCTATTGTATAGTTTCCAATACAGTGCAGGCGGTGTACACAGTATCTAATACAGTGTGTACAGTTTCTACAACACTTCTGGTGGTGTACACAGTACACAATACAGTGCAGCAGCAGTACAGTTCATAATACAGTGCAGGCAGTGTACACAGTATCGTATACAGTGTGCACAGTTTCTAGTACACTTTTGGTGGTGTACACAGTAAACAATACAGTGCAGCCATTGTACAGTTTCTAATACAGTGCAGGCAGTGTACACAGTATCTAATACAGTGTGTACTGTTTCTACTACACTTCTGGTGGTGTACACAGTATACAATACATTGCAGCAATTGTACAGTATCTAATACAGTGAAGGCGGTGTACACAGTATCTAATACAGTGTGTACAGTTTCTACTAAACTTCTGGTGGTGTTCACATTATACAATACAGTGCATACGCTGTACAGTTTCTAATACGGTGCAGGCGGTGTACACAGTATCTAATACAGTGTGTACACTGTCTACTACACATCTGTTGATGTACACAGTACAAACTAGAGTGCAGCCATAGTACAGTTTCCAATACAGTGTAGGCAGTGCACACAGTAGTGTGTACAATTTCTAATACACTTCAGGTGGTGTATACAGTATCTAATACAGTGTGTACAGTTTCTCCTACACTTCTGGTGGTGTACACAGTATAAAATACAGTGCAGCCATTGTACAGTTTCTAATACAGTGCAGGCTGTGCATACAGTATCTAATACAGTGTGTACAGTTTCTAATACACTTCAGGCGGTGTATACAGTATCTAATACAGTGTGTACAGTTTCTCCTACACTTCTGGTGGTGTACACAGTATATAATACAGTGCAGCCATTGTACAATTTTTAATACAGTGCAGGTGGTGTACACAGTATCTAATACAGTGTGTACAGTTTCTAATACACTTCAGGCGGTGTACACAGTATCTCATACAGTGTGTACAGTTTCTACTACTTTTCTGGTGGTGTACACAGTATCTAATACAGTGTGCACAGTTTCTAGTACACTTTTGGTGGTGTACACAGTACACAATACAGTGCAGCTGTTGTACAGTTTCTAATACAGTGCAGGTGGTGAAGTGAAAAAACATAATTTTTAAATGAGCTGTGATTTTTTTATTTTTAAAGTGAAAGCATAAAATGAAAAAAACCTTCCAATGTAGTGCCTGGGGTGGCATATCTGTACCATGTCTAGAATCTTCTGCAGCAATAATTGCATTTATAAAACAAAAAAAATGAAATTTTTCCTGCAAGCTGGCTTTTTTTGCTCAGCAACAGCTGGGGAGCCAGTGTGTATGATGAGGCCACAATGTAGTGCACTGGGAACAAAATTGGTCTTTGGGTGTCAGTGGCGCCTTCCCACCATAACCCTATAGAGGTAATCTTGATGAAAGCAAGAATTGGCCTTGCTGCAAAAAATTGCAATGATATGCACCTGTCAAACAGGTGCAGAAAAATTGGTCTTTGGGTGTCAGTGGCACCTTCCCACCTCAACCTTATAGAGATACTCTTGATGAAAGCAAGAATTGGCCTTGCTGTAAAAAACTGCAATAATATGCACCTGTCAAGCAGGTGATGGAACAGATGAGGAAACAGATGAGGAAGATTTAGTAAGCCAGTCCACCACCTCCTCTGCATGCTGTGGCTGGATAGCATGAGCAAACTCACTAAACAGAGGAAATGATACCCTGCCTGTGGACTGACCACCATGTCCACCTTTGCCTGTGGACACATTTGCTGCTGCCCCCTTACAGTGCCAAGGGAATGTCTGCCTCTCCTTGTTGTCCTCCCAGACATTATTGGGAGGGAGGGGGCGGTGCTTATAAGCAAATGTAAAGAAGAAGTGGAAATCTGTACGTAGATGCACTTTAATCAATGTAAAGTGGTGTTTGGTGCACTTTAATTTGAGTACTCACACTACACAGACACACTCCAAGGATACACTATAATATACTGCAATATAATGAGCCAAGCGTACAGTGATGCTGTACGTGGCATTAAACTGGCAGTAAAGCACACAGAACTCTATGGCATTAAACTGGCAGTAACGCACAAACTATATGGCGTTAAACTGGCAGTAATGCACACAGAACTATAATGCGTTAAACTGGCAGTAACGCACACAGAAGTAAATGGCATTAAACTTGCAGTAATGCACAATACTATATGGCGTTAAACTGGCAGTAACGCACACAGAACTATATGGCGTTAAACTGGCAGTAATGCACACAGAACTATATGGCATAGGGGGTTCTGTTAGGGCTGGGCTCAGCCCTTCCTTCTCTGAGCTGGCCACTCAACTGTCAGCTAATTGCCAGCCCCCATCCCTCTCCACAGTTACCCAGCTGTTGATGATCCTGCTCGTCAGTCCTGCCCACTTAAGCCGTCCAGTCCAGAGGAGCTCTGCCTTCGCCTTGGTCACATCACTGGAAACTATCTCCTGTGTTCCTGATTAAAGACTGGCTTTGCTGACATACCTTCTGGCTACAGATCCTGCTTGCTGCTCCACTACTTGATCCCTGACTCCTGGCCGGTTGCTGAACTTTGGCTATGTTTTGTCTACCTTTGTTTTTTACTTTTATTATTAAACAAGTGTGATTTAACTGTACGTCTGTCTTGGTCTGATTTCATGGCTTCTGACAGTAGGCAAAGGCAATGAATTCAGAAGATACAGTCAATCCACTTGTTGGTAATATTTTCTCCAGATTGAATGATCTGGATCACCGCATGGATCAGTTCGCCATGGCGTTACAAATGCTCCTGAGTCGCACGGCTCACCTGGAATCTCTGTGGCCACCCCGGTACAACCTATGTTGCAGGCCGACCCTGCTGCTGCACCAGTCTCTGTGCAAGCACCCACCTCAAGTGTTACCTCTATAAGGGGTATATCTGGTTCCGCTCCACTTCCCCAGCGATTTAGGGGCGATCTAGTCCATTGCAGAGGATTTCTCAACCAGGTTGAGATATACTTTGAGATGCTGCCCCAGGCGTTTCCCACGGACAGAAGCAAAGTAGGTTTTGTGATATCTTTGCTTTCTGAGAGAGCCTTGGCCTGGGCAAACCCTCTATGGGAGACGCAAAAACCTGTTGTCTTGAACTACTCTGAGTTTGTGGCTTCATTTAAAAGGGTATTTGATGTTCCCGCCTGCTCCTCTTCTGCTGCCAAGTGCCCCATGTTCATAAAACAGAGTACGAGAACTGTTGCTGACTACGCCATTGAATTCCATACTCTGGCAGCAGGGACTGCGTGGAACAATGAAGCCCTCATGGTTGCTTTTTCTCATGGTCTCTCGGGTACCATCAAGGATGAGATAGCAGCCCAAGATATACCCACTGAGCTAGAGAAGTTGATGGGGTTTGCCATGCTCATTGACTCCAGACTCAGAGAAAGACTCTCTTTTAAGGAGCGCTTGCGGAAGCCTCCTGTACATTTGTCTCAGGGCTTTGCAGTTCCACCCATGCCTCCCTCACCTCCCATGCCTCCTGGTACTGAGTCGGTCAGTGAAGGTGAACCAAAGCACTTGGGTTTCACGCGTGCAAGAACCTTTAGGAAGAGGGAGAGATTGTGCCTTTATTGGGGCCAGACAGGTCACTTTTTGAAGTCTTGTCCTACCCGTCCAGTGAACGCCCAAACCTTGAGGTCCTGTCATGGACAGACCTTAGGTGGCATTGTTTCCTCCCCAGTTATCCAGAAGGATAAACCGCTGTTTTTAGTTACCCTTTCTTGGGCTGAGTTGTCCATGGAGATACAGGCTCTAATCGACTCTGGGGCTGCAGGCCTGTTCATTGATGCTGCCTTTGTATTGAAGCACTCGATTCCGCTGCAGCTGCATGACACTCCACTTGCCATTGAGGCTCTTGACAGGAGACCTCTACAGCCTGCCCATATGACTCATGAGATGGTTCCGTTGTCCATGGCCGTAGAGGCTCTTCACAATGAGATAATCCAATTCCAAGTTATTTCCTCACCCAAGTTTCTGCTTGTTATTGGTTATCCTTGGTTACAGAGGCACAACCCCTCTTTTGATTGGCTCCGTGCTGAGGTTCTCTCATGGTCACCACAATGCAGTGAGACATGCTTCGAGAAGGTAGCCAAGGTCCTGTGTACCTCTTCACTCTCCTCCCTGCCAGAGGAGTACCGCAATTTTAGCGATGTCTTTGACAAATGTCAAGCCGGTAGTTTGCCTCCACACCGGCCGTATGATTGCACAATTGACCTTCAACCTGGTGCCATACCCCCTGGTGGCCGGGTTTTCCCTTTGTCAGTCTTGGAGGATAAGGCCATGCAGGAGTATGTTGCAGACGCACTTTCTCGAGGTTTCATCTGCAAATCCTCATCTCCTGCTGGTGCTGGTTTCTTCTTTGTGAAGAAGAAGAGTGGTGAACTGGGACCTTGTATTGATTATAGGGGTCTCAGTCATCTCACGATTAAGAATGCCTATCCGATTCCATTGATTACAGAGTTATTTGACCGCCTCAAGGGAGCAACGGTTTTAACAAAGCTTGATTTGAGAGGGGCATACAATCTCGTGAGGATTAAGGAGGGTGACAAGTGGAAAACTGCGTTTAATACCAGAACAGGCCATTATGAGCACCTCGTAATGCCTTTTGGCCTTTGTAATGCCCCGGCAGTTTTCCAGGAATTTATTAACGATGTCCTCCGAGATTTGTTGCAGTTATGTGTGGTGGTTTATTTAGATAATATCCTCATATTTTCCAAGTCCCTGGAGAGCCACCATACAGATGTCTGTCGTGTGCTTCAGAAACTAAGAGAGAACAATCTCTATTGTAAACTGGAGAAGTGCGAGTTCCATCATGAACAGGTTAAATTCCTGGGCTATGTCGTTTTCACTGCTGGTTGTTCGATGGACCCAGAGAAACTTTCGGCAGTCCTACAGTGGCCCCGACCCATGGGTTTACATCCTTTGCAGCATTTCCTGGGCTTTGCCAACTATTATCAGAAGTTTATTCGTAACCTCTCGTCTCTGGTCAAGCACCTGACTGATATGACCAGAAAGGACAGTAACCCACAGAGTTGGTCTCCGGAGTCCATTAAGGCCTTTGAGAGTCTCAAGGCTGCCTTTGTTTCTGCTCCTGTGTTGGCACATCCTGATCCTACATTACATTTTATCCTTGAGGCTGATGCTTCTGAGACTGGTGTTGATGCCCTTCTGTCTCAACGTCCTACCTCTGAGAGCACTATGCATCCTTGTAGCTACTTTTCCAAGAAATTGACACCTGCGGAGTGCAATTACGAGATTGGTGACAGAGAGCTGTTGGCGATCATTTTAGCCCTGAAAGAATGTAGACATCTCCTTGAAGGTACCACTGTGTCGGTTCTCATTCTTACTGACCATAAGAATCTCACATTGACGGGGGCGTGACCGGAAGCCGCACTGAATGGCAGCTTGATTCCTCTGCTCTCTCTCAGCCCGGGAAAAAACGGCGCATAGGGGACTCCACACAGCACTCATATGGGCAAATCCAGGACCACCAGATCCGCGGCAGCCAGGGGATCATCCTTACCCCCTCCGGGACCCTCCTCAGACCTCCGGTCCTTCTTTCCGCCATCGGACATGCCACAGACCGGAACAGCCAAGATGGCGCCGGATCCCTCTGCGGCCTACCTTCAGAGATCCGCCCGGAGCTCTCCAACACCTCATCTACCGCAGCGGACATCTATGGACCCCGGATCTGCTCCACTAGACAGCACAACCGGACTCCGTAATCCGGGAGCGGTGAGTCCCCCATCCGGATCCCCGCCTCATGAGGCAACGCAGCATGGCCCCCAGGACATCATGACGCCCTCCCTCCCCCAGCAGTACACTCAGTGCTCGGAAGCGTTCCCCCGCTTGCTGAGAACAGCATCAGACCCATGTCTGCACAGCACTGAACCGGACTCCCCAACCTCCTCAGTCCTCTCTATGGACTTTCCGGCCCTGCCGGCCCCCATGCACCCAACCAGCTGCATCATTCCGGAACCCGCTGCGAGCACAGCATCCCATAACCACACAGAGCCTGCTTCACCACCACCAAAGGCCCAAAAAATGGCGCTCCCACAGGCACTTGACTTGCCCAGAGACTGGACAATACCACAGGCCACCTATGCCCAAAAAGTGAGTCTACCCGGCCCCCGCTTCCAGAGAACGGATGCAACAGGGACCAACCCATCTGCCCAGACTCCAACCTGGAGTGAACCCTGGGACTCCCCACCAGGAACTGCACACCAGGCTTTAGACCTCACCGCATCAGGCCCCCCACCTTTACCCCCCCGCACACCCACGGCGCAGTGGTCCGCATTATCAGAGCACCCCCAACCAGCACCCCCACAATGGCAAACCTATTTGCAAGCAATCCCCACTAAAGAGGATTTCCGACAGTTAATAGAGGACGTAAAGTCCACGTGTCGCTCGGAAATACAAGTGCTCCAGTCAGGCCTCAAACACCTAGCCGACAGAGTTGAAATGGCTGAAGAAGAGATCCAAGAGACCAAGCTTGCAGTCCACAGAACCCAACTCCAGGGAGCAGACCATCACACCATGCTAAGAGACATGCAGCGTCATGTGGAAGACTTGGACAACCGAGGACGCAGGAACAACATACGGGTGAGAGGAATTCCAGAAGTTGAAGGCCCAGAGGACATTCAACATATTCTACAAGACGTGTTTAACAATCTCTTGGGAGAGCCAGTCACCAAGCTCATAGAAATGGACAGAGCCCACCGAGCTTTGCGACCCAAGAATACCACTACGCAACCAAGAGACATTATCTGCAGGATTAACTCCTACCCCCTGAAAGAGGACATTATGCGACAAGCTCGCCTAGCACGCAGAGTGACTTACAAAAATGCTCAGGTGCAGCTATACCCTGATCTCTCATGGATCACATTACAGAAACGAAGACTCCTTCAACCACTACTACGCATTCTACAAGAAGAAAATATCCCCTACCGCTGGGGTTTCCCCTTCAGCCTTACAGCCAAAAACCAAGGCAAATCTGCGGTTCTACGTTACCCGGAAGACCTACAAGCCTTCTGCAATACAGTGGGAATATCCGTCCCCCGTCTCCCAGATTGGGACCTGATCACCAATCCACCCGCACCACCCGCAACATGGCAGAAAGTTTCCTCATCCAACAGATCCCGAAACAAAGATGCCTCACGCAAGAGTACCAAGCACGGAAATGGCTGACTTCAGATGTACCGACAGCATCTTCAGGATGCCTTCCAATAGCCTTTAGTGATCGCCAGACAATACTGGTGAATTTGCCCTGGACATTATAGTTTACTTAGTCCCCCCCTTGTTGCGCCCTCAGTTTATATTTTAGTTTACATTACGGGCACATCTCCGCGGAGATTCGAGAGAGTAGGAGATATCACTCTTGACCACCCCCCCTTGGTTAGCTGATAGCAGTTGTAGTTATTTCACAGTTCGTGTTTTCTATGACCAAATTAGGGCTTCCTTGCATCCACCCGACGGGTCCTTCTGGGCCGCAGCTGGGAGGATCCTTGGAATCCCGTATTGACCTAGGCCTTTCTGCCTCTCGAGGTCGTTTGATATTGGACCGAATTTATACCCTTATGATTTGTACTAATCACATGTTTTTCTTTCTTCTTCTCTCTCCCTTTCCCCCCCCCCTCTCTACCCGTCCCCCCCCCCCACCCTTCCACCATTGAGTGACTCAACGGAAAACCCGTGGAATCCACCTGGCTCCTCCCTCGGGGCAGGTGCACAGCCAACCCACCGCCTTCTGAACATCCTCTCCACATCAGGTAAGACAACCACCCACCCCAGACTAACACTATGGCTAAGATCCTATCTTTAAATGTTCACGGCCTAAATTCTGATAAAAAGAGACATCTGGCGATGAGGGAATTTAAACAATCTGGAGCAGATATTGTTTTTGTCCAAGAAACGCACTTTGATAAAGGGGGCTCATTTTCATTCGCTTCCAAACATTTCTCCCAAATATACCACTCTTCAGGCCCACATAAACGGGCAGGGGTCGCCATCCTCATTAAAAATGGATCCCCCTTTAAATGTACGGCACAATATAGCGATCCACACGGCCACTTTGTCATCCTTCAAGGACAGTGGCAAAAACAGGCACTTACTCTCTGCACCCTCTATACCCCCAATATTAAACAATATAACTTCCTGACTAAAGTATTTACCCGACTCTTTAAATCTGAACACGAGATACTAGTAGTGGGGGGCGATTTTAATCTAACTCACTCAACAACTGCGGATCGTCAGGTGGTGGGCCCCAGGGCAACACCGGCTCGGGCCCTACGGGACTCGAAGCTCTTCCGCAGACTCTCCAGACGCTATGCTCTCTTCGACGCCTGGAGGGCTCTCCACCCTGGCGACCGCCAGTACACGTTCTACTCAGCCCCCCACCAAATACACTCACGCATCGACTACTTCTTCTTAAATAATACTGCGCTTAGACACACAAAAGAAGCAAAGATACTGCCGATCTCATGGTCTGACCATGCACCTATATCACTTAAATTAGAACTAGGTACCACCGCCCATAGGCCATACAATTGGAAATTAAATACATTCCTCCTCCAGCATATCCCATCGAAAACAGAATTAATAACTACTCTCACCCACTATTTTGCAGAGAACAATACCCCTGACATATCTACATCCACACTATGGGAAGCCCATAAGGCCGTGATCCGAGGCAGATGCATGGCACTGTCCTCTGCTATGAAAAAGGATGCCCTGGCCACAAAACTTCAAACCGAAAAAGAACTTAGGGCTTTAGAAAACCAATTACAACGGTCACCAACCCTAACCCTTCTTAAAAAAGTCGTAAAACTGCGAACAACATTGAGCGATTTGGCAATGGGACGGGTAGAAAAAGCCATCCTCAGACTAAGACAGTTGTACTATGATAAAGGCAACAAAGCACACTCCTTACTAGCGAAAAAACTATGCGATAACTCTCACATATCCACACCACACCAAATTAAGACTAAATCAGGCTCCCTACTATCCCACCCTAAGGACATCGCTGATACCTTTGCGAACTACTATCAGGACCTTTACAATAATCCTAACATCCCTAGTAATCCCGCCCCTCCAGACCTTCTCCACCGAATGCAGCGCTATTTGGCGGAGAGTGGAGTTCCACAGCTCCAAAACTCTGACCTGACAACCCTAAACATGCCAATCACTGAAGAGGAAATAGAACAGACCATAAAGACTCTCCCGTCCCGCAAGGCCCCCGGACCAGACGGACTACCTTACGAATACTACAAAGCAGTTCTCCCCATCCTATTACCACATATGTGCAAACTTTTTAATGCCTTCTACCGTGACTCCCCCATCCCATCAGACATGCAGCGCTCATGTATCACTCTGATCCCTAAACCAGAAAAAGACCCTACCCTATGTGCCAACTATAGACCTATTGCCCTGCTGAACTCAGACCTGAAAATTTTCACTAAACTACTATCAATTCGGTTAAACACAATCCTCCCATCCCTAATTCACAAGGACCAAGTGGGCTTTGTCCCCCTCAGGCAGGCAGGAGACAACACCAGGAAGGTGATTGATCTGGTGGATGTGGCGAACAGGGAGAAAACGGCAGCTCTGCTACTCAGCCTAGATGCCGAAAAGGCCTTTGACCGACTTGGGTGGCCCTTCCTGTTCGCCACACTACAACACGTAGGATTTCGGGGACCGTTCCTGAGAGCCATTAAACATCTCTATACAAATCCCTCCTCACAGGTCAGAACTCCCTTTGCCATCTCTCCAGCTTTTTCGATAACAAACGGCACCTGACAGGGATGCCCACTATCACCCCTGTTATTTGCATTATGTGTCGAACCCTTGGCGGCCTCTATCCGAGGCAATCAGGATATTCGGGGGGTCTCTGTTAGGGGGCGGGAGTTCAAGATCTCGTTGTTTGCAGACGATGTGATCCTTACCCTGACCCAACCCAGAGTCTCCCTGCCAAATCTTCACGCAGAACTGGACAAATATGGAGCCCTGTCGGGCTATAAAATGAATACCTCTAAATCAGAAGCCCTTCCAATCAACATCTCGGACACGGAAACAACACACCTGAAAGCAAACTTCACATATCACTGGAAAACCACTTCCTTGAAATACCTAGGGGTACACATCACTACAAAATTTAACACTCTATATCAGGAAAACTTTCCCCCCATATACCGCTCCATCAGAGCCCTGTTAGCATCATGGAAAAAACATCACATCTCCCTACTAGGTCGGATCGCGTCGATTAAAATGACAATCCTCCCGAAACTGCTCTACCTTTTCCAAACTCTACCCATCCCTGTCCCCCAAAGCCACCTGAGTAAACTACAATCTGACCTTTTTAAATTTACCTGGAACTACAAAAGACATAGGGTGCCCCGGTCGGTAATGATGGCGGCACGCTCAGATGGAGGTCTCGCGTTCCCCAACCTCATTAAATACTATCAAGCCACCCAACTACGAGCTATAGCCTCCTGGTTTACTCAACGGTCCTATAATAGGTGGACAGAGATTGAAAAAATATGGTTAGCCCCGACCCACCCTAATAACCTGCTATGGAACGCGAGGGCGGAGGTCCCCCCCGAGCGCTTACTGGGAGCCGTGTCCCATCTTCGCCGACTGTGGTACAAATTATCAAATGTGCATGAATTGTCCTCAGAAAAATCGGTCCTAACATCCTTCATTTATAACCCCAAAATTCCAGACAGCCTTACTCGCCAGATGTCTCACCCGTGGTCGTCGCGGAACCTTTTCCACTACAGACACATAGTAGACCCTAGAACCCGCAGACTATTGCCCTACTCTGATCTCCAAACCAAATATGACCTTCCACGTCAGGCCTTCTACAGCTACCTGCAAATACGCCATTACGCCCTGTCCATAGCGTCTGACCTACAGTTCTCCCCTCCAACGCCTTTCGAAAACCTAATCATGGGAGGCACAGCCCAGAAGGGCCTAATCTCTGATATTTACAAAATAATAAATGCCTACCCATTAGAAACTAAAGGTAAGCATGCTTACATGATCAGGTGGGAGAAGGCCCTCGAGGAGGAACTGCCCATGGAACAGTGGCAGACGATATGGACCCAGGCGGCAAAAAGTTCCCTTTGTACCCTATACAAGGAGAATGCCTATAAAATCCTCCTATACTGGTATATGACCCCAGACACCCTCCACGCCATATACCCCTCCAGTTCCGACCGCTGCTGGCGATGTCAGAAAGAAAGGGGAACACTCCTTCACATATACTGGAGCTGTCCATTGATTACCCCCTATTGGACTGAGGTCCACCAATTGCTGACCGGTCTTTTGGAGGTTCAGGTTCCCATGACTCCCAAGTTCTTTCTTCTAGGAGTCCTACAACTAAAAATCCCTAAGACATACAAAAAATTAATGCGTCATATTCTCACAGCGGCGCGCTGCCTTATCGCCCTAAATTGGAAAAAAACCTCCCCCCCCACTCCTGAGGCCTTATACGCCAGGATTAAAGATGTGGAGTTGATGGAAAAGATGACGGCCAGAATACAGGACAGGCTGGAAGCACATAACAAAGTATGGGAGCTGTGGCACCGTCGGGAGGACCCGCCTTGAACAAGTAAACAAATCAATGTAATAACCACCTCCCCCCCTCCCCTTCCTTACCCTTCTTCCCTACTCCCCCCTCTTTCTTTCTTTTTGTACTGAATGTTTTAATGACTTGTACGGTTTTGAACGATGGTATACACTATGTAATCTTGTAATACAAATATAACAATAAAATGTTATTTAGAAAAAAAAGAATCTCACATTCTTGTCTGAGGCTAAATGCCTCTCTCCCAGAACGGTGCAATGGGTCTTTTTCTTGTCTAGTTTTGATTACATTGTCTCATTCTAACCCGGTACTAAGAATGTAAAGCTGATGCTTTGTCACAACTAATTTCCTCCACTTCCAAGATGGAGTTCCGGTTCCTGTGATTCCTCCTGATTGTATTCTGGCTATGGTTCGCACCAGTCTCACTTCTCCTTTGGGTGACAAAATTCTTGCTGCTTAGATCAATGCTCCTCCTGAGAAACCTTGTGACCGCTGCTTTGTACCAGAGAGTCTTCCTACTGCCGTGCTCCAGACTTACCATTCTCCCAAGGCAGCTGGCCACCTTGGGCAGAATCAACTCGTTTGGTCCATTTCCCAACAATTCTGGTGGCCTAGTCTACGTGCTGATGTAACTGTAACTTTGTAGCTGCCTGTTCCGTATGTGCTCAGAGTAATAGAAATTGCAAAATTGGAACTAACCTTGAGCTGATCCTAGGAGCCACTGCCACATCCCATTATACAAGAGAAAGACACAGAAACTAGGTACCCCAAGGGGATAGTATGGGCAGTGGATCAACAAGGATCAAAGAATGCAGAAGAAGTACAAAATAAGTTTACATAAAAGTATCAGATTTTATTAATACAAACCGTACAAAATACATACTAACATCTAAAAACAACAATACAATCGGAGCAATTGATGTCAGAAATAAAGCTGCTATGATGTAGGCGGTAAACCACAGAGGCCAATAAATGGTCAAAGAGATTGTGGAACTGCTACAAAATACCCTACATGTTTCAGAAAAACACAAAAAGATTCCTTTCTTTTTATGGTGTGTACTTCCTTCCTCAGGGGTTTTAGGCAAGCAGATTGTTATATTTCTAAAAAGAAAAAATATTTGCGTATATATGTATAAGTAAATATGTTTTGCATCTGCATAGGCAATAAAGGAAATGGTAAACATTGATCAGAAGACTTCAATTCACAGAAAAAGACAGAAAAGACATCAAGTTAAATAGTCCAAAAAAGTACTCACAAAACATCTGTCTCTCTATTATAACAAAGGTATACACAGTGATGTTGCGAGATGGAACTCCCACGCCCATAAATCCTGACTTGGTTTACTATCCATTCCGGTTACTGAACTTTGGCTATGTTTTGACTACATTTGTTCTTTTTACTTTTATTATTAACCAGTTACCAACCAGCCCATAGTCAAATGACGGCTGCAGGGCGGTTGGATAAAGGCAGTCCTCCCAGTTAAATTCAAAGGTAGGGGTGATAGACAAAACAGAAAAATCTCGTTTCTGTATAGGACTGAGTAATACTCCACAACACCTTCCAGTGGGCCTCCTACAACCCATACCCAATGGAGAAAGGCCCTGGACCCACCTGTCTATGGATTTCATTGTGGAGTTACCTAACATTCCGGTTACTGAACTTTGGCTATGTTTTGACTACATTTGTTCTTTTTACTTTTAATATTAACCAGTTACCAACCAGCCCATAGCCAAATGACGGCTGCAGGGCGGTTGGATAAAGGCAGTCCTCCCAGTTAAATTCAAAGGTAGGGGTGATAGACAAAAATCTTGTTTCTGTATAGGACTGAGTAATACTCCACAACACCTTCCAGTGGGCCTCCTACAACCCACACCCAAAGGCCCTGGACCCACCTGTCTATAGATTTCATTGTGGAGTTACCCAACTCTCAAGGCAACACTGTTATCCTTATGATGGTTGATCGGTTCTCAAAGATGTGTCATTGTATTCCACTAAAGAAGTTGCCCACTTCTAAGGAACTTGCCTCCATTTTTGCTCAGGAGATCTTTTGCTTACATGGGCTACCCAAGGTGATTCTCAGGGGTAGTCAGTTTGTGTCCCGGTTCTGGCGAGCCATTTGTGCACAGTTGGGAATTCAGCTTGCTTTCTCCTCTGCATATCACCCGCAGTCTAATTGGGCCGCAGAATGAGCCAATCAGTCCTTGGAACAATTTCTACATTGCTATATTTCTGACCATCATAAAAACTGGTCAGACGTATTACCATGGGCATAGTTTGCTTACAACAGTGCCTTGAATTCTGCTTTCCGATTGTCCCCGTTTATGGCGTATTATGATTTCCAACCTATCCATGTTGCCTGACTCATTTGTTCCGCAGAGTATTCCTGCGTTAGAGGAGCATCTACGTGGTCTTCATTCTACTTGGGCACAAGTCCAGGAGGCTTTGGGTCATGCTAATGATAGGTACAGAGTCCAAGCTGACCGCAGACGCCTGCTTGCGCCTTCCTACCAGGTTGGGGACAGGGTCTGGCTGTCATCTCGCAACCTCCGACTTCGTGTTCCCTCACTGAAATTCGCACCTTGGTTTATTGGGCCTTTCCATATTCTTCACAGGATTACCCAGTGGCTTAAGCATTAGACCTTTCTTCTAATATGCGTATTTCTAATTTATTTCTTGCCTTCTTATTAAAACCTTGGGTCTGCAACCACTTTACCACCTCGGTGCCATGTCCTCACCCTGTACAGGTTGAGAACCATGAGGAGTATGAAGTACAGTCCATTTCTCCCCACAGTTACCCAGCTGTTGTTGATCCTGCTCGTCCGTCCTGCCTACTTAAGCTGTCCAGTCCAGAGGAGCTCTGCCTTTGCCTTGGTCACATCACAAGAAACTATCTCCTGCGTTCCTGTTTAAAGACTGGCTTTGCTGACATCCTTTCTGGCTAAAGCTCCTGCTTGCTGTACCACTACTTGATCCCTGACTCCTGACTTGGCTTACTATCCATTCCGGTTACTGAACTTTGGCTATGTTTTGACTACATTTGTTCTTTTTACTTTTATTATTAACCAGTTACCAACCAGCCCATAGTCAAATGACGGCTGCAGGGCGGTTGGATAACTCTGGGAGCACGTACTATGACATGATCCCAGAAAACCACTCCCACACGCCCCCTGGGGTGCGCACAGGGGAACATCCATGACCGCCAGGTCCAGAGGAGCCGGCGCATCACAGATCACGGTGATCGCGGCCGTTTACCGAGCGATCACATGTAAACAAACCGGCGTCATGTCATGACGTCGGTTCCTCCCTCCTCTCTGTTTACCGATCGGTACAGATGGGGAGGAATCTGATGGCAGCAGCGCTGTGGGCTGGGTGTCTAATGGTTCCCACAGCGATGCTCTGTGACATGTGCAGTCACAGCCATGGATCCATCCATCCATGCTCAGCCATCCCTCCATGCTCAGCATTACCCTGCACTACTCTGCAATACTCTGCAATTCCCTGTGCAATACTCTGCAATTCCCTGTGCAATATTCTGCAATACCCTGTGCAATACTCTGCAATACCCTGCAATAATCTGCAATTCCCTGTGCAATACTCTGCAATACCCTGCAATACTCTGCAATTCCCTGTGCAATACTCTGCAATACCCTGCAATACTCTGCAATACCCCGCAATACTCTGCAATTCCCTGTGCAATACTCTGCAATCCCTGTGCAATACTCTGCAATACTCTGCAATACCCTGCTATATTCTGCAATACTCTGCAATACCCTGCAATACTCTGCAATACCCCGCAATACCCTCAAATACTCTGCAATACTCTGCAATACCCCGCAATACCCTGCAATACTCTGCAATACCCTGCAATACTCTTCAATACTCTGCAATACCCCGCAATACCCTGCAATACTCTGCAATACCCTGCAATACTCTGCAATACCCCGCAATACTCTGCAATACCCTGCAATACCCTGCAATACTCATAAATGCCCTGCAATGCCCTGCAATGCCCTGCAATACTCCGCAATACCCTGCAATACCCTGCAATACCCTGCAATACTCCGCAATACCCTGCAATACTCTGCAATGCCCTGCAATACCCTGCAATACCCTGAAATACTCTGCAATGCCCTGCAATACCCTGCAATACTCTGCTATACGCTGCAATACCCTGCAATACCCTGCAAAAACCTGCAATACCCTGCAATACCCTGCAATAACCTGCAATATCCTGTAATACTCCGCAATACTCTGCAATACCCTTCAATACTCCACAATGCCTCACAATAATCTGCCATACCCTGCCATACTCTGCCATACCCAGCCATACTCTGCAATACCCTGCAATACTCTGCAATACCCCGCAATACTCTGCAATACCCTGCAATACCCTGCAATACTCATAAATGCCCTGCAATGCCCTGCAATGCCCTGCAATACTCCGCAATACCCTGCAATACCCTGCAATACCCTGCAATACTCCGCAATACCCTGCAATACTCTGCAATGCCCTGCAATACCCTGCAATACCCTGAAATACTCTGCAATGCCCTGCAATACCCTGCAATACTCTGCTATACGCTGCAATACCCTGCAATACCCTGCAAAAACCTGCAATACCCTGCAATACCCTGCAATACCCTGCAATACCCTGCAATACTCTGCAATACTCTGCAATACCCTTCAATACTCCACAATGCCTCACAATAATCTGCCATACCCTGCCATACTCTGCCATACCCAGCCATACTCTGCCATACCCAGCCATACTCTGCCATACCTAGCCATACTCTGCAAAACCCAGCTGTGACAGACCTAGCTGGGAGAGAGACTTTTGGAGGGGACTGAATGCTAGCCTCTTGCCGATTGATTGTGGGCCCTGGCATTTGGGGGAACGGTGCTCTTTGTGAGCTGTATGCCTGGGGACCTGGGGAGGTGGTATTACTGTGGAGTCAGGTCCTGGTCCCCCAGCACACACAGACTCTGGGGACCCTGGATTTGCCATATTAGAAATACTGGCTGATTCATAATGCTGAGACAAATACTGTTAGGAGATGCTGATGTCAATTCCAGCCACCTGTCTGTCTGTTGCCTGCTAGAATGTGTATTGTAAATAAGTCTAGTATGAGATCTAAGAGTCATTAGATCCACATTGTTGTTTGTGTTAATTAATTCTGCTACTGTGTTGATTTGTGATAATGTTGATTATGTTTTCTGAGCTACAAGACGGCCAATCTGGCCTAAAGGTCATGACTGAGTCATCTAGGCTGTCTAAAGTGATTAGTTAATTAGCCCATGTTAATTAGGTTTCTGGTCACAGGTGTAGGTTCAGAGTAATATGAGCAGGAGGTATGCACCCCCTCTTTTACTGTATAAAAGAGCCTGTATTCCTTACAATAAGAGAGATTCCTGTTTGAACTTACATACAGCCTGCCTGGTGTTTGTTCTGAGCTACACAACTGGATTAGAACGGCACATAGCTGTAGTCCTAGTCCCGAAGCATCGGATGACCAAACCATCAGATGTTGCGATCTGCAATCTGATTCTATAGCCACAGAGGAGTGTCAGGAGAGTGGAATCGAGCGAGCAGGGGCTCGTTACATTGGTTGGCAGCCGTGGGATTTGCTCTCCAGTTACTGGGACACTCCAAACCAGCCTGCAGGAGAGCCACGCTGAAAGACTTACTTAAGAGCCGTGGAGGGAATGGTAGGATCGTGCTTCCTTGCCGTGAACACATCCAAACCATCACCTGGATCCAAGGTCCAGATAGCAGGAGAGGAGAGGTACAGAAACCAGCCACCATGGAAGAGGAATTCAGAAAGAGGTTGCAAGAGATGCGATACAGCACAGAGGACCAGTATCAGAGCAGGTCCTGCTAGGATGGTTTGATTCTATCCACTGCGAACTCTGGAAGGAAGCGCTAGCCCGTGAGCAGCGAAACCAGGGGAAAAGTTCTCCCCTCCATCCATGTAAGGTACTGGTTGCAGTATGAAGTGCGATTGCTGTTATTGGGGGAACGGCCAAACCAGGAGTGGACTGCTGAGTTAAGCAGGCTGATCCGGGCAGAAATGCGGTTGGACGAGAGCTACAGAACCCTCCAGTGGTATGTAGCCCAAGTGTGTCCATGGACAGTGGATGACAGCCCCGCGGAAGGCTTTGACTACGATGGCCTGGGATTGTTGTACTGGAAGCTGTCCAGGGACCCTGACTTTGGGAGTGATCGGGAGTGGCGTTTGGAGGAAATAATGGAGCACAGAGAGCAAAGACTGAATGTCTCGGAAGTGCACTGGGCACAGGAAGATTTGGAGTTTCTGGCCATTCAGGAATGGGAGCTTGAGATGGCCTACAGACAGCTGCTAGACTCTGCTCAGCAGCAGGGTGGTGCTCCCTTTGCCTGGGACTATCAGGAAATACCAGTTGACAACTCTGAAATCCTTGCTGAAGAGTTGACAATGTGGCAGAGTAACAGTGTGCTTTGCCAACCTGCCCCCGCAGCTATGGAGGTGGAGGTCTTATGGCGGATGCAGCAAGTGCTGACTGACCTTGATGAACCTGTTTCTGCATTGGATGATCTTGGATGGAGGAATGTGCCTGTCCAGCAGAATGCCAGAGAATCGGCAGTGGAAAATCTGGAGATCGCTATCCCCAAACCTGAAATGCTGACAACGGGGCAGAGCTCTGCTAACCTCTGCCCAGCACTGATAGCATCTTCTGGGTTCCAGGGACAGGAGATGGTGAACCTTTATCCCCAGACACCAGTTGCAGAGACAGGGGATTTGATAGACTTTTCTGCTGAGGAAGAACAACCTGGTGAGCCTCCAGCAGAAGAAGAGCTGTTGTTAGGGCCAAACTTCACTGTGCTCTGCCCAGCACTGACAGCATCTTCTGGGTTCCACGGAGAGGAGATGGTGAACCTTTATCCCCAGACACCAGTTGCAGAGACAGGGGATTTGATAGACTTTTCTGCTGAGGAAGAACAACCTGGTAAGCCTACAGCAGAAGAAGAGCTGTTATTAGGGCCAAACTTCACTGTGCTCTGCCCAGCACCAACAGAAGTATCTGTGAAGTTACAAGGAACTTCCCCAGCTGAAGCGCTGGCAACCGGACAGAGGGTCCAAGATCTCGCCCTACACCTGCGGCGGTTCCGGGGGCTCAGGGTGAGAAGGAGGTGGTCACTTCCCAGCAGCAGATCAGGATACAGGGGGAGAAGGGAGAGGAGGTGTTCGTCGTCCCTCCCCAACAGTTGGCCAGGGTGGAGGAAGTGGTCTTTCCTCCCCAGCAAAGATCCGTGCACCTGGAAGACAGTACCACAGACATATCATCCCAACATCCAGATGAGGGAATGAAAAAGGAAGCAGCTGGCTCACCTCCCCAATGGCAGTTACACAGTTTGGGAGTGGAGGAAGCCAGCCTCCCGCCCCAACGGTTAGCTGGAGCGGAGGATGCGGAGTCCCCAGCAGAAGTGCTGGCAACAGGGCAGAGTGCTACCAACCTCTGCCCAGCACTGGCAACAACTACAGAGTTGCAGGGAGGCGGGGCAGTAGGCCTCCCTCCCCAACAGTTAGCCGGAGCAGATGGTGTGGGGTTTCCAGCAGAAGGGCTGGCAACAGGGCCGAGTACTGCTGGACTCTGCCCTCAACTAACAGAGGATGGATTTCCTGTGAAGGTGGATGGGACTTCAGTCTCCACCTGTATACCCTAGGGATGCTGGGCAGTCGGCCTAGATCCCCAAGAGCATGACGGAGTGAGCCCAGACACCCTGTCTTCTCTCCAGTGGCAGAAAGGACTCCAGGGAGAAGGGCCAGTCCAGGCCTCTCCCCAGCCGCAGATATGTTCTCTGAGAGAGGCAGAGGTTGGCTGGATGAGTAATGCTTTGTTTGGAACAATTTGTTTGGGGTACTGTGTGGGTACAGGCATTAGAGGACTGGAATTACTGACTAACTTCGGAGTCAACCCGTCTGGGGTCTCCTCCTGTGTTAGTCTCCTGCCGAAAGGGGAGAAATGTGACAGACCCGGCCGGGAGAGAGACTTTTGGAGGGGACTGAATGCTAGCCTCTTGCCAATCGATCGTGGGCCCTGGCATTTAGAGGAACGGTGCTCTTTGTGAGTTGTATGCCTGGGGACCCTTGAGGTGGTATTACTGTGGAGTCGGGTCCTGGTCCCCCAGGACACACAGACTCTGGGGACCCTGGATTTGCCATATTAGAAATACTGGCTGATTCATAATGCTGGGACAAATACTGTTAGGAGATGCTGATGTCAATTCCAGCCACCTGTCTGTCTGTTGCCTGCTAGAATGTGTATTGTAAATAAGTCTAGTATGGAATCTAAGAGTCATTAGATCCCCATTGTTGTTTGTGTTAAATAACTCTGCTATTGTCTTGATTTGTGATAATGTTGATTGTGTTTTCTGAGCTACAAGACAGCCAATCTCGCCTAAAGGTCATGACTGAGTCATCTAGGCTGTCTAAAGGGATTAGTTAATTAGCCCATGTTAATTAGGTTTCCTGTCACAGGTGTAGGTTCAGAGTAATATGAGCAGGAGGTATGCACCCCCTCTTTTACTGTATAAAAGAGCCTGTATTCCTTTCAATAAGAGAGATTCCTGTTTGAACTTACATACAGCCTGCCTGGTGTTTGTTCTGAGCTACACAACTGGATTAGAACGGCACATAGCTGTAGTTCTAGTCCCAGAGCATCGGATGACCAAACCATCAGATGTTGCGATCTGCAATCTGATTCTATAGCCACAGAGGAGTGTCGGGAGAGTGGAATCGAGCGAGCAGGGGCTCGTTACACCAGCCATACTCTGCTATACCCAGCCATACTCTGCCATACCCAGCCATACTCTGCAATTCCCAGCCATACTCTGCCATACCCAGCCATACTCTGCAATACCCAGCCATACTCTGCAATACCCAGCCATACTCTGCCATACCCAGCCATACTCTGCAAAACTCGTTGATACTCAGCCATAATTTGCCATACCCAGCCATACCCAGCCATGCTCAGCCATGCCCAGCCATACTTGGCCATGCTCAGCCATACTCGGTTGTACTCGGCCTCTGTATGTGGCCAGGCTGTGGAAGTTTCACACATGTGGTATCGCCATACTCAGGAGGAGTAGGAGAATCTATTTTGGGGTGTCATTTTTGGTATGTACATGCTATGTGTTAGAAATATTGTATAAATGGACAACTTTGTGTTAAAAAAAATGTGTTTTAACCACTTCCCGCCCGCCGGCCATCATACGACGTCCTTGATTTTGTGCGGGGATATCTGAATGATGCCCGCAGCTACAGGCATCATTCAGATATCAGCTTTTTCAGCCGGCGATTCCCTACACCATAGGAGCGATCATAGTGGCTGTTCCACTGTTTGATCATTCTTATCGGAGGCGAGAGGGGACATCCCCCCTCCCGCTGCCCTCAGGTGCTTCTACCGACTCACCGCTACAATCAAAGCCAGGATTTTTTTATTTTATTTCAGGCTTCCCAGCCTGGAGGTGAGATGTGGGGTCTTATTGACCCCGTATCTCACTGTAAAGAGGACCTGTCATGCCACATTCCTATTACAAGGATGCTTACATTCCTTGTAATAGGAATAAAAGTGATCAAAAAATGTATTTTTTGTACAAAAGCATCAAACTAAAATAAATAAAGTAAAATGAACAATAAAAAAAAAAAAATTTCCCCCATGTCCCCGTATGCTCACATGCAGAAGCGAACACATACATAAGTCCCGCCCACATATGAAAATGGTGTTCAAACCACACATGTGAGATATCGCTGTGATCGGTAGAGCGAGAGCAATCATTTTAGCCCTAGACCTCCCCTGTAACTTAAAACATGTAACCAGTAAAAATTTTTAAAGCGTTGCCTATGGGGATTTTTAAGTAGCGAAGTTTGGCGCCATTCCACGAGCGTGTGCAATTTTGAAGGGTGACATGTTAGGTATCTATTTACTCAGCATAACTTCATCTTTCACATTATGCAAAAACATTGGGCTAACTTTACTGTTTTGTTTTCTTTTTAAAGCACAAAACTTTTTTTTCCAAAAAAAAATGCATTTGAAAAATTGCTGCGCAAATACCGTGCGAAATAAAAAGTTGCAACCACGGCCATTGTATTCTCTAGGGTCTTTGCTAAAAAAAACATATATAATGTTTTGGGGTTCTATGTAACTTTCTAGCAAATAAATGATGATTTTTACATGTAGGAGAGAAATGTCAGAATTGGCCTGGACACTCCAGAACGCCTGAAGGTGCTCCGTGCATGTTGGGCCTCTGTATGTGGCCACGCTGTGTAAAAGTCTCACACATGTGGTATCGCTGAACTGGAGTAATAGAAGAATGTGTTTTAGGGTGTCATTTGTGGTATGCAAATGCTGTGTGTGAGAAATAACCTACCAATATGACAATTTTGTGAAAAAAAAAGAAAAAAAAATCTTGATTTTGCAAAGAATTGTGGGAAAAAAATGACAACTTCAAAAAACTCATCATGCATCTTTCTAAATACCTTGGAATGTCTACTTTCCAAAAAGGGGTCATTTGGGGGGTATTTGTACTTTTCTGGCATGTTCGGGTCTCAAGAAATTAGATCAATTTTCAAATATTGGCACCATAGCTTTTGGACTCTATAACTTTCACAAAGACCAAATAATATCCACCGATTTGGGTTATTTTTACCAAAGATATGTAGTGGTATAAATTTTGGCCAAAATATATGAAGAAAAATTACTAGTTTGCAAAATTTTATAACAGAAACAAAAAAAAATGCATTTTTTTTGCAGAATTTTCGGTCTTTTTTCTTTTATAGCGCAAAAAATAAAGAACCCAGCGGTGATTAAATACACCAAAATGACCGAGTAATTGTCATTCAAAATGTGAGAGCACCGAAAGCTGAAAATTGGTCTGGTTATTAAGGGGGTTTAAGTGCCCAGTAGTCAAGTGGTTAAACAAGTGTGATTTAACTGTACTTCTGTCTCAGTCTGATTTCATGGTTTCTGACACGCACACAGAAGTAAATGGCGTTAAACTTGCAGTAACGCACACAGAAGTAAATGGCGTTAAACTTGCAATAACGCACATAACTATATGGCCTTAAACTGGTAGTAACACACACAAAACTATATGCTCTTAAACTGGTAGTAACGCACACAGAACTATATGGCATTAAACTGGCAGTAATGCACAAAACTATATGGCGGTAAACTGGCAGTAACGCACACAGAAGTAAATGGCATTAAACTTGCAGTAACACACAAAACTATATGGCGTTAAACTGGCAGTAATGCACAAAACTATATGATGTTAAACTGGCAGTAACGCACACAGAAGTAAATGGCGTTAAACTGGCAGTAACGCAATTAAATAGACGATGTTCAACCCTCACTACACTGATGCTCTCTGAACTGTCCTTACTATAGCTTTACATTAATGTCAAGATTACTGACACGGTTTCACTACACTACACTGAAACTATCTGAGCTGTCCCTACTCTACACTAATGTATGTATGAATGACACGGTCTCACTACACTACAGTGAAACTATCTGAGCTGTCCCAACTCTACACTAATGTATGTATGAATGACACGGTCTCACTACAATACAGTGAAACCATCTGAGCTGTCCCCACTCTAGCTACACACTATGCAACGCTGAACGATGGTCCTCCTCACTACACTCACACTATCCCTAGACTGACACTAAACTAATATTCTACACTGACAATTGAAGAAAAATAGCACAGTATAGCACACTAACTAATAGGACTGAACAGAGCCCTGTTCTATCTCTCTCCATGCCGAAATCACACTGAAAATGGCTGCCATTGAAAGAATATTTTTATACTGATGGGCAGGAATGAGCCATGATTAGATAAAGTCATAATGACAGTGTCCAATCATAACTCTGACAGTGCTCTGTGCCCTGATTGGCTGAAGCTTTCATTGCTTCAGCCAATCAGGGCTTGCAATGCACTGTTCAGCACTGCAATGCATTGTGGTCGGTTCGAGGGGTCAAACAAATGGTTGAACGACCCGTTTGTACAGATGTTCGCCGAACGTCCGAACAATAAACGTTTGGCCCGAACTTATACTGGGGCCGAGCCGTTCGCCCATCCCTATCTGTAATCGCCAACCCAACTATACCTCCAGTCCTCTCAAAAACCTGCACTGAGAGGAATGAATGTATAGCAATAGGTGTCCCAAGTATTTTTAGCCAATCTGCTAGCAGTACACCACCAATTGATTTTAACAGGCAAATTTCCCTACCCCAGTTGCTGAACCATAAAAAGAAATTCAGTCCCAGCCATCCACATGCTCAGTGTCTGAATGCTAGCTTGGCCAAATTGCTAGCACTGCAACTGCTGCCTTTTCAGCTGGTAGACTCTGCCCCCTTTCGTGAATTTGTGGAATGTGCTGTACCTCAGTGGCAGGTTCCAAAACGCTATTTCTTTTCACGAAAGGCCATGCCAGCTCTCTACCAGCATGTGAAAGGCAATGTTTTGGCCTTGTTGGACAAAGTGGTCATCAGTAAGGTTCATATTACCGCTGACTCATGGTCCAACAGGCATGGGCAGGTATGTTACCTTTCCTTCCTGGCACACTGGGTAACTCTGCTGGCAGCTGGGAAGGATGCAGGACAGGGTTCAGTGTTTTTGGAGCTTGTTCCGCCACCACGCCTCCAAAATGCTAGTGGTGATTTTGCCACAGCTCTCTCCTCCACCCCCTCCTCTTCTTCCTCGTCTATGGCCTCTTTTGCAGATTTGTCCTCTGAACCAGCGGTGCTCCGTAAGCATTTAAGGGGCTACGCAAGCAGTCAGGCTAAAAAAATGCCATGCGGTGCTTGAGTTGGTCTGCCTAGGGGACAGGAGCAACACTGGGGCAGAGATTCTGTCAGCTCTGCAGGGGCAGGCTCAGAGGTGGTTGACGCCATGCCAGCTTGAGCCAGGAATAATTGTATGTGACATTGGCACCAACCTTCTCTCCACCCTTTGACAGGGACACTTGACCCATGTTCCATATTTGGCACACATCCTGAATTTGGTGGTGCAGCGGTTCTTGAGCAGGTACCCAGGCTTACAGGATCTCCCTAAGCAGGCCAGAAAAGTTTGTGGTCATTTCCGCCGGTCAAACAATGCCAGTGCTCAGCTGGCTGACATTCAAAGGGAATACAACCTGCCTACCAACTGCCTCATTTGTGACATGCCCACCAGGTGGAACGCAACCTTAGCAATGCTGCAGTGGCTGCATACACAGCAGAGGGCCATCAATGAGTACCTGTGTGAGTATGGCACCAGTACAGGGTCAGGGGAGCTTGGCTTCTTTTCGCCATGTCAGTGGCTACTGATCAAGGATGCATGCACTGTCCTGCCACCATTTGAGGAGGCCACAAGGATGGTGAGCAGCGACAATGCATGCATCAGTTACACTGTCCCTCTAGCCTTCCTGCTGGAGCACACCATTCGTGGAATCATGGACAGGCACTTGAGGCAGAACAGCGGGAGGAAGAGGAGGACTTCCTTTCCTCTCAAGGCCCACTTTATCCAGATAGAATTCCTGTGGGCCCTCCAAACACACAGGAAGAGGATGAGGAGGAGTAGGATTGTTTCAGCATGGATGTAGAGGATAAAACTCAGCAGCAGTCTTCAAGGGATGGTTTTCAGTCCCCAGAAACCCAAGGAGTTGTACGTGGCTGGGAGGAGGTAGTTACGGATCATACTTAGTGACCCAGAGGACTCAGAATTGAATGCCTCTGAAAACTTACGCTGCATGGTCTCCCTGATTCTGCAAAGCCTGCAAAAAGACCCTAGGATTTGTGGTATCAAGGAGAGGGATCATTACTGGCTGGCAACCCTTCTTAATCCACTTTACAGGGGGAAGGTTGCATAACTCATCCTGCCTTCACAGAGGGATCAGAGAATGAAACATCTTCAGGAGGCCTTGAAGAAAGGTTTGTGCAATGCATTTCCAGACCCTGGGAGGTTACCATTTCCTGGTGCTGGACAACGTGTTGCCGAGGCTTCATTCAGTCAGAGGAAGAGCGGTGGAGAAGGTGGCCATCTGACCAATGCCTTTAAACAATTTTTCAGTCCTCAGCGCCAAGGTCTGACCGGTTTAAGCAACCATGGCCAGCATCTGCATTATATGGTGCAGGAAAATCTAGGGCTTAGAGCAGACTTGGAGACCTTTCCAACAGAGCATCCACTGGTTTACTGGGTCTTGAGGATGGACCACTGGCCAGAACTTGCTTAATATGCAATTGAGCTACTGGCCTGTCCTGCATCCAGCGTGCTTTCTGAATGCACACTCAGTGCTGCTGGAGTGTTTGTAATGGATCACAGAGTGCACCTGTCCACACACTCCATTGATAGACTCAAATTCATAAAAATGAATCAGTCTTGGATCAGCAGCTATCAAGCACCTGATGCTGATGTAACTGATTGAATTTTCTATGAATGTGGGATCCCTTGAAGACTGCCTATGCGGATTATCCTATTCCTCCTGAATCTTGATGATGCTAGCTTCCAACAATATTTTTGGTTTAGGGCACCACCACCAGCACCCAAGGTCTAATTTTTCTGTCTATGTTTAACAGGGGCATGTACAATTTTTGATATAATATTTCACAGCGGGGTCCGTTCCTGCGCCCAACAAGAGTATCTGTGAGGGGTTACAGTGTTGTGGCACCACCACCCAAGGCCCAATTTTTATGCCCCTGTTTAACAGGGTCATGTAATTACAATTCTTGTTATAATATTTCAATGCAGGGCCTGTTCCTGCTCCCAACAAGAGTATCTGTGAGGGGTTACAGTGTTGTGGCACCACCCCCACCACCTAAGGCCCAATTTTTCTGCCCCTGTTTAACAGGGGCATGTAATTACAATTTTTGATATAATATTTTACAGCAGGGTCCGTTCCTGCACCCAACAAGAGTAACTGTGAGGGCTTACAGTATTCTGGTGCCACCAAAACCAAAGGCCTAATTGTTCTGCCCCTGTTTAACAGGGGCATGTAATTACAATTCTTGATATAATATTTCACAGCAGGGGCCGTTCCTGCACTCAACAAGAGTAACTGTGAGGGCTTACAGTGTTCTGGTACCACCAACACCTAAGGCCCAATTTTCTGAAGAGTATATAGGGGAGGCCGTATAGTATATACAGTGGGGACGGAAAGTATTCAGACCCCCTTAAATTTTCCCTATTTGTTATATTGCAGCCATTTGCTAAAATCATTTAAGTTAATTTTTTTCCTCATTAATGTACACACAGCACCCCATATTGACAGAGAAACACAGAATTGTTGACATTTTTGAAGATTTATTAAAAAAGAAAAACTGAAATATCACATGGTCCTAAGTATTTAGACCCTTTGCTGTGACACTTGTATATTTAACTCAGGTGCTGTCCATTTCTTCTGATCATCCTTGAGATGGTTCTACACCTTCACTTGAGTCCAGCTGTGTTTGATTATACTGTTTGGACTTGATTAGGAAAGTCACACACCTGTCTATATAAGGCCTTACAGCTCACAGTTCATGCCAGAGCAAATGAGAATCATGAGGTCAAAGGAACTGCCTGAAGAGCTCAGAGACAGAATTGTGGCAAGGCACAGATCTGGCCAAGGTTACAAAAAATTTCTGCTGCACTTAAGGTTTCTAAGAGCACAGTGGCCTCCATAATCCTTAAAAGGAAGACGTTTGGGACGACCAGAACCCTTCCTAGAGCTGGCCATCTGGCCAAACTGAGCTATCGGGGGAGAAGAGCCTTGGTGGGAGAGGTAAAGAAGAACCCAAAGATCACTGTGGCTGAGCTCCAGAGATGCAGTCGGGAGATGGGAGAAAGTTGTAGAAAGTCAACCATCACTGCAGCCCTCCACCAGTCTGGGCTTTATGGCAGAGTGGCCAGACAGAAGCCTCTCCTCAGTGAAAGACACATTAAATGCCCACATGGAGTTTGCTAAAAAACACCTGAAGGACTCCAAGATGGTGAGAAATAAGATTCTCTGATCTGATGAGACCAAGATAGAATTTTTCACCCTAATTCTAAGCGGTATGTGTGGAGAAAACCAGGCACTGCTCATCACCTGTCCAATACAGTCCCAACAGTGAAGCATGGTGGTGGCAGTAGCATGCTGTGGGGGTGTTTTTCAGCTGCAGGGACAGGACGACTGGTTGCAATCGAGGGAAAGATGAATGCGGCCAAGTACAGGGATATCCTGGACGAAAACCTTCTCCAGAGTGCTCAAGACCTCAGCCTGGGCCAAAGGTTTACCTTCTAACAAGACAATGACCCTAAGCACACAGCTAAAATAACAAAGGAGTGGCTTCACAACAACTCCATGACTGTTCTTGAATGGCCCAGCCAGAGCCCTGACTTAAACTCAATTAAGCATCTCTGGAGAGACCTAAAAATGGCTGTCCACCAACGTTTACCATCCAACCTGACAGAACTGGAGAGGATCTGCAAGGAGGAATGGCAGAGGATCCCCAAATCCAGGTGTGAAAAACATGTTGCATCTTTCCCAAAAAGACTCATGGCTGTATTCGATCAAAAGGGTGCTTTTACTAAATACTGAGCAAAGGGTCTGAATATTTAGGACCATGTGATATTTCAGTTTTTCTTTTTTAATAGATCTGCAAAAATGTCAAAAATTCTGTGTTTTTCTGTCAATATGGGGTGCTGTGTGTACATTAATGAGGAAAAAAATGAACTTAAATCATTTTAGCAAATGGCTGCAATATAACAAAGAGTGAAAAATTTAAGGGGGTCTGAATACTTTCCGTCCCCACTGTATACTGCTGTTCAGAGTATATAGTGCCTGGGGCCTGGGGTACCCCCCTGCCATTTTTATATGGTGCGGGGTTCCCCTTAATATCAATACCAGACCTGAAGGGCCTGGTATGGATTTTGGGGGGGACATCCACACCATTTGTTTTTGGCATTTTGATATCTTTATTTTATTGTTTCACTTTAAGCATTATTAAAATCAATGCTCCCGAAAAAGCGTCCGTTTTTAAAACTTTTTTTTTGCATTGATGTCCCCTGGGGCAGGACCCGGGTCCCCAAACACTTCTTATGGCAATAACTTGCATATAAGCCTTTAAAATTAGCACTTTTGATTTTTAATGTTCACGTCCCATAGCCTTTAACGCACTAATATTTTGCCTGTACGCATGTTCTGCTGAGAACCGGGGGGGGGGGGTTCGACTCATCCATACTCATGGTTAGTGTTTGACTGAAGCCATTTATTATCAATCAGCTGTGTTTACTCTTTTTAAATCATAATGGCACTAAAAACTACCCAAATGACCCTGATCAAAAGTTTACAAACCCCTGTTCTTAACCACTTGCTTCCCCACCCATAGTCAAATGACATCTGCAGGAGGGATCTCCCATCCTGGGTGGGCGTCGTATGACGTCCTCGGCTTGCCGGCCGTCTAGGGGGCATGCGCGCCACGTCACTCGGGAGCCAATGTGCGTGCCCGGCAGCTGTGATGTCTGCCGGGCACCCGCAATTGCCAGTAACAGAGCAGGGACGTGGATCTGTGTGTGTAAACACACAGATCCAGGTCCTGTCAGGGGAGAGGAGACCATGTGTTCCTAGTACAGAGGAACACCGATCAGTCTCCTCCCCTTGTGAGTCCCCTCCCTCTACAGTTAGAATCACTCCCTAGGTAACACATTTAACCCCTTGATCATCCCCTAGTGTTAACCCCTTCCCTGCCAGTGACATTTATACAGTAATCAGTTCATTAATTATAGCACTGATCGCTGTATAAATGTGAATGGTCCCAAAATAGTGTCAAAAGTGTCCGATATGTCCGCCCCAATGTCACAGTCATGATAAAAATCGCAGATCGCCGCCAAAAAAATAATAAAAATGCCATAAATCTATCCCCTATTTTGTAGACGCTATAACTTTTGGGCAAACCAATCCAATATATGCTTATTGCGATTTTTTTTACCAAAAATATGTAGAAGAATACATGTCGGCCTAAACTGAGGAAAACTTTTTTTTTTTTTTAATTGGGATATTTATTATAGCAAAAAGTAAAAAATATTGTGTTTTTTTCAAACTTTTTTTTGTTTATAGCGCAAGAAATAAAAACTGCAGAGGTGATCAAATATTCGGGTCATTTGGGTACAGTGTTGCATGACCACGCAATTGTCATTTAAAGTGCGACAGCGCTGAAAACTGAAAATTGGCCTGGGCAGGAAGGAGGTGAAAATGCCATGTATTGAAGTGGTTAATACTGTTTATTGCCCACTTTAACATCAATGACAACTTGAAGTCTTTTGTGGTATTTGTGGAAGAGGCTCTTTATCTTCTCAGATGGTAAAGCTGCCCATTCCTCTTGGCAAAAAGCCTCCAGTTCCTGTAAATTCTTGGGCTGTCTTTCATGAACTGCACGGTCTCCCCAGGGTGGCTCAATGATATTAAGCTCAGTAGACTGAGATGGCCACTCAGAACCTTCACTTTATTCTGCTGTAGCCAATGACAGGTTGACTTGGCCTTGTGTTTTGGATCATTGTCATATTGGAATGTCCAAGTACTCTCCATGTGCAGCTTCCTGGCTGATGAATGAAAATGTTCCTCCATTATTTTTTGATAACATACTGCATTCATCTTGCCAACAATTTTGACCAAATTTCCTGTGCTTTTGTAGCTCACACTTATCCCCATAACATCAGCGATCCACCTCCACACCTTTTATCATAGGCCTTGTTGACTCCTCTCCAAATGTAGCGTTTATGGTTGTGGCCAAAAAGCAAAATTTTGGTCTCATCATTCCAAATAACTTTGTGCCAGAAGGTTGGAGGCTTGTCTCTCTGCTGTTTGGCGTATTGTAAGCGGGATACTTTGTGGCATTTGCGTAGTAATGGCTTTCTTCTGGCGACTGTGTACAGATTTCACCTGAAGTTATTTGTGGGTTTTTCTTTGCACCCCAAACAATTTTCCTGGCAGTTGAGGCTGAAATTTTAGTTGGTCTACCTGACCGTGGTTTGGTTTCAACAGAACCCCTCATTTTCCACTTCTTGATTAGAATTTGAACAATGCTGATTTGCATTCTCAATTCCTTGGATATCTTTTTATATCCCTTTCCTGTTTTATACAGTTCAACTACCTTTTCCCGCAGATCCTTTGACAATTCTTTTGCTTTCCCCATGACTCAGAATCCAGAAACGTCAGTGCAGCACTGGATAATAGATACAAGGGCCTTTCAGAAGTCCAGAAATGCATTGACCTTTTCTACACACACAGTAGGTACAAGCAAACAGATCACAGGTGAGGATGGTTACCTTTAATAGCCATTCAAACCCCTTTGTGTCAACTTGTGTGCATGTTATCAGGCCAAAATCACCAGGGTATGTAAACTTTTGATCAGGGTGATTTGGGTAGTTTCTGTTGCCATTATGATTTAAAAAGAGTAAACACAGTTGATTGATAATAAATGGCTTCAGCCAAACACTAACCATGAGTGAAAGAAATGTTTTTGTGTTATCATTCATATTCTCTGAAAAATGGCCAAGAAATAATTAATTCTGCCAGGGTATGCAAACATATGAGCACAACTGTAGATGCGTTTATATAGCGTGTGTGATGTTCCCATTTAGCTTTTTCACAACAAAGCACCACTGGTTATCTTTATTAAATGTGAATGGTGCTGCAAGTGCTCCAAGATGTACATTTCCACCCACAAGTTGAAGCTTTGATGATCATTTTTTTTGGTTCCTGAGCTTGCACTACTTGGAAGTTGAAATCAATATATTTGTTCTTAATAATGGGCACCAGAAATATCAGTAGCTATCTGCAGCATTTTTTAAAGACTTTAGGTTTCTCTATAAAGATGATTGAATTGGAGAAACTCTTTTAGCCTCTGCCTCAGATTTAGCATTATTTGTTTATTATGTATTGTTACAGCTCGCATTGTTCCTTTTGCTTTGCTATGCAGTTGCATTTAGCTCAATTCAATTACAGACATTGATGTGAGAAATTGTTTCTTTGTTTATCCTCAGAGAAAACAGTACATATTTAATATGTGTTCTGTTTAAATCAAAGATAGGTTCCTGGTTTTCACATCTAAATAGGCAGGTCATATCATTTAATGTGGTAATAGTGTGTAAATGTGCTTAGTTTTTACTTCTTTGGGTATTTGCTCAGTAGGACAATGCTGCAGGCTCTCAGATCAAATATGTGAGCCCAAAAAATGTCCTCATCTTCCTGCTGGTGCTATCTAAGTGTTTGTACTGTGCTCTGGTTTTGATGTTTAGCTCTGAATACTTCAGCAATAACTCTTTGTCATAGTCCTTAGAACACTTCTGTCTCACTGCCATGGTCTAGCCTGCAGTTTTCTGTTTGTGAAATTCCTAACTCATTGCTGCAGTGCTACTGCTTGATCTGTGACTATCCATGTACCGACTCCAGCTTTGTCTATTGTTTTCGCTTGCCTGCTGCCCACCCTGACTTTACCCTATTTCCTGGATTCTCTTCTGTCTCCTGCCATCTCTACTGTGCACACACACGAGCGGTCTCCACATTGTCAGCTAGGCGTTACTGGGGGCCACAATCTAGTTCCAGTGTATTGGAACCAGGGACCCTGGTGAAGAAGCAGGCTGGGTTTAGGCTCCACGCCCTGGAGAACCCTGATTTGGATTTCTACATGGGCTCATTACCATAGAAATCTGACACTAACACTTTGGCACCATCTGTAAAACAATTTAAAGAGTTTCCAGAGAGAAGTCTAGAGTATTTGGAAAACTAGTCTATCTACAGAGCAGTAAAGTTAACAGAAATAGGATGTATTAATAAAGCCCATCTAATGACAATATTTTTTTGAAATTATTTGGAATGAAATTATTTGTCACACCTTTCTATTTTTTTAAAATTTGGATGAGCTCAAGATGTTTATTGTTTGATATTAATTGCAAGATAGCCTATATACATTACTGATTCTAATAGTATAACTTCAACTGTGTTGCCACGGAAAACAATTGCAGCTAGTTTTTTTTTTTTTTTTTCAGTGATATAAGGAACAATTTTTCAATTTTCACTATCCAGAAGTAATTGTTTAAAGCACTTCTCGGAAAAAACGTTCCATATTTTTTGTGGTGTACACGTAGTTATGATGTGATATACCTAAATTCTTTGGAAAAAACACTTGTGATTAATTGCAAAATAAAGTGCTCTATAGTTGCAGCTAGTCCTGCAGCTGTCTCTTTTTTTGCACATCATAATGTATTCTGTAGGAAGTGAAGATGCATTCATGATTCTTTTGACAGCTGGAGACCTGCAAAGCAAAAAATCTTTGCAGACACTTGCTAAGTTGAATTTGAAGGAAAAGATCAGTACAAGGTTTGTCCCTTCTAGGATCAAACTAATCCCATAGAAGGCTTATTTCATTTATGGAAGAGTTGATGCTAAAGGAAAGGTTGTTTTTGTAATGACAAAGAAATGTATTCTGAACAAATGTGTACAATTATTACCTCCCTAATATACCGTACTTAACAAAGTTAACAGTAGTGATGAGCCACCTGCCTAATATTTTGATTCAGCGTAAGTTTGAAAACCGATTGAACATTCAGTTCTGAATCCAAACCCAAATTAAGTCAATGGGAGCTGAATGGTAAAAAGAGAGTAATGGCCATTTTCTAAGCTAATAAGCAAGGAATTGTCCAACAAATGGCATGGGAGGGGGCTGGGCACTGCCTGAGGAAACATGCACTAAAGCAAAAAAAAAGTTAAAACATTCTGTGTCTAGGAGCAGCAATTTTAATTATGCTCATAGGGCAACATTAACCGCTTCAGCCCCAGAAGATATTACCCCCTTCCTGGCCAGAGCACTTTTTGCAATTCGGCACTGCGTCGCTTTAACTGACAATTGCAGGGTCGTGCAACGTTGTACCTAAACAAAATTGATGTCTTTTTTCCCACAAATAGAGCTTTCTTTTGGTGGTATTTGATCGCCTCTGCGATATTTTATTTTTTGCGCTATAAACAAAAAAAGAGTGACAATTTTGAACAAACGCAATATTTTTTACTTTTTGCTATAATAAATATCCCCCAAAAATATATAAAAAAAACTATTTTTTTCCTCAGTTTAGGCCGATATGTATTCTTCTACATATTTTTGGTAAAAAAAATCGCAATAAGCATATATTGATTGGTTTGTGCAAAAGTTATAGCATCTACAAAATAGGGAATAGTTTTATGGCATTTTTATTCTTTTTTTTTTTTTACTTGTAATGGCGGCGATCTGCTAAAGTTTTATCAGGACTGCAACATTATGGTGGACACGTCGGACAATTTTGACACATTTTTGGGACCATTGGCATAGCGATCAGTGAAAATGCATTGATTACTGTAAAAATGTCACTGGCAGTGAAGGGGTTAACACAAACAGGGGGGTGCTCAAGGGGTTAATTTGTTCCCTATTGTGTGTTCTAAATGAAGGGGGATGGGACTGTGCAGGGGAGATGACAGATCGCTGTTCATACTCTGTATGAACAGACGATCTGTCTGTTCTCCCCTCAGGGAACCAGAAACTGTGTGTTTAGACACACAGACCCCAGTTCTCGGTGTGCCCCGAGCGATCGCGGGAGCCCGGCGGTGATCGTGACCACCTGGATCTCGCATCGGCTCCATGAGCAAGCAGGGGGCGTGCGTGCCTGCATCTCCGGAGGTGTGCACGCGCCCTCTAGTGGCTGAATATGTTACCAACGTAACATGATGGCGATTTGCACAGCCGAGCAATGTTGCCGCAGTACAACTGAGGCGGGTGGTCGGCAAGCAGTTAAAAATGCTAAATTTATTTAAATAACATGCTTTGGAGATGCCCTTGTTCTATCTGTGTGAGGTATACAGTCTACTACAGAAAAACTGAGTGCTCATCCCTTGTTAACTTTTTTAAGGTAACTTTTTTGTAAGTACAACATTTACAAGTGTTGATATTTTAATAAGACTAATATTTGTTATTTTTCCATGCACTCATGTTTCTTAATCTTTTCTAATAGCCTTCAAATTGTTTGACTATTGCAGTTGTTTCTGCTGAAAATTTGATCCTGTGGATTTCAGACAAGTTACTAAGCTCATTTTAGTTCTGGAGTGATAAGAGGATAGAACCTCTGTCAGGTTCTTACTGCATTCTGTGTCTCTACTGGGGAGATTAACCTTTTCTCCTGACTCTGGTGACCAATGCCACAAAATTGGCATTTCTCAAACTTCCAAGAGATGAAAAAACTGACAAAACCAACAATTTTGTTGTTCATACATGTACATATATGCAGGGCTTTTTTTCAGCGGGAATGCGGGGGAACGCAGTTCTGGCACCTCCAGCACTAAATGTATGTAATAGAATGGGGTGTGGGGTGTGCTGGAGGGTCTATTGATATTGGCTGCTGGGGGATCTATTGTCACTGGTGGGGAACTGATTTTGTGTGAGGGTTTATTGTTGCTAATGGGGAATCTATTGTTGCTGGGGGGGTCTTATGTTGCTGGGAGAGATCTACTATTGAGGGAGAGGTCTATTTTTACTGGATGCTGGAGGATCCATTGATGCTGGCTGCTGGGAGATCTGTTGTTGCTGCTGGGGGGCAACTAATTTTGCTTGGGTGAATATTTTGTTGTGGGTGGTTCACAGTTCCTGCAGGGAATCTATTGTTGTTGGGGTGGAGTCCATTGTTGCTGGGGGAGTCTATTGTTGTGTGGGGATCTATTGCTGGGATTCTATTGTTGCTGGCTCTAGGGGATCTATTGTACTGCTTTTCTTTTTATCATTAACATCTTCCATACAAATGATTTAGCACCACAAAATGATACTTGGTTCTGTATTCTCTAAAAGGGGCAGTACTGGTAGGTGGGTAGGGGGTGGAATCAGGGGGCGGTGGTCAGAGGTGGGTAGGGGGCAGAGACAAGGGGTGACTCAGACGGGGGGAGTTCCTGCACCTATTCTCAGAGAAAAAAAAGGCCTGCATATATGATACTTTCTATACTTTAACAAGTATATATTATGGCCCTGTTTTGATCTACTTAGAGATGTCTGAACTTAAAGTGATAATAAAGTCTTGTATTTTTAGGTATATAACAAACATGTTATACTTACCTGCTCTGTGTAGTAATTTTGCATAGAGCAGACCAGATCCTCCTCTTCTCGGGTCCCTCGTCAGCACTCCTAGCCCCTCCCTGCTGCTGAGTGCCTCCATAGCAAGCGGCTTGGACTGAGCCGCTGCTCTGTGTGTCCATTTAGACACTGAGCCACGGCTCAGACCTACCCCCTCTCTCTCCTCATTGGCTCACTGACTTTTATTGACAGCAGTGGGAGCCAATGTCTCAGCCAATCAGGAGGGAGAGTTCCAGACAGCCAAGTCTCTCATGCAAAAATGCTGAATCGAGGTAGTGCTTAGGTAAATATTAGCGGTACTGAGGGGGACTGCTGCACACTGGAGGTTTTTTATCTTAATGCATAGAATGCATTAAGATAAAAAGAAAACTTCTGCCTTTAGAACCACTTTAAATAAAGCACCCTATAACCACTATTCTGCCTCTAATGCTGCGTACATACGATCGGACATTCCAACAGCAAAATCCATGGATTTTTTCCGACGGATGTTGGCTCAAACTTGTCTTGCATACATATGGTCACACAAACCTTGTCGGAAATTCCGAACGGCAACATGTACGACGAGCCGAGAAAAATGAAGTTCAATAGCCAGTGCGGCTCTTCTGCTTGATTTCGAGCATGCGTGGAAAATTGAGCATAAATTGAGTACTGTCCAAGCAGTAAAGGCGACATACCCCTAAAGCTTGTCCTGAAAAATTGTATGTTAGTGCAAATAAAAAAAGTATCACGGACAGTACTCAATTTTCTAGATCCAGATCTCAAATTTTGTGTGACGGAAATTCAGATGGAAAATGTCTGATGGAGCCTACACACGGTCAGAATTTTAAAAAAAATGCGTGGGGGTCCCCCCAAATTCCATACCAGGCCCTTCAGGTCTGGTATGAATATTAAGGGGAACCCCGTGCCAAAATTTTTTAAAAAATGGCATGGGGTCCCCCTCAAAATCTATACCAGACCCTTATCCGAGCACGTAACCTGGCAGGCCGCAGGAAAAGAGGGGGGATGAGAGAGCGCCCCCCTCCTGAACTGTACCAGGCCACATGCCCTCAACATTGGGAGGGTGCTTTGGGGTAGCCCCCTCAAAGCACCTTGTCCCCATGTTGATAGGGAGAAGGGCCTCATCCCCACAACCCTTGCCCGGTGGTTGTGGGGGTCTGCGGACAGGGGGCTTATCGGAATCTGGAAGCCCCTTAAACAAGGGGACCCCAGATCCCGGCCCCCCTGTGTTAATTGGTAATGGGGTACAAATGTACCCCTACCATTTCACAAAAAAAGTGTCAAAAATGTTAAAAAAAGACAATAGATGGTTTTTGACAATTCCTTTATTAATGTCTTTTTCTTTCCCCGCTTCTTTCATCTTCTTCTGGTCTTCCTTCGGTGTTCTTCTTCTTCCTCCATCTTGTTCTTCCCCCGCTTCTTCCTCTATCTTTCTCCACTTCTTCCTCTGGTCTTCTCGTCCGGCATCTTCCTCCGGCTTTTTCTTTTCCGATTCATCCTCCGATCCGCCTCAATGGGAGTCTCCCGCCGTGTGTACTTTTTTTCCTTTAGAAATGTCATTTTGCTGTCAGATTGTTCTAAACACGGGAAACATGCGCCACTTTACAGGCATGCTATAGACGCCCCCCAGGTATGAAATTTAAAGGAATATTACACTTTTATTGTTTCACTTTAAGCACTATTAAAATCACTGCTCCCGAAAAAACGGTAGTTTTTAAAACTTTATTTTGCATTGATACATGTCCAAATAACAAGAAAAGTGTAGCGCTAGAAAAGGTCCCAAAATACAGTCTATGGATTAACTAGAGTTGAGTCTAGATATGAATCCCCCTCACGCACTAGACCCTCACACCCCCATACTCCCTACGTCAATCAGAGAGGTAGGGGTCACAATAGGGGTAAACGTGGGGGAAGGGGTCAACGAGGCCACAATATGTCCTCCAATTCATACTCAGGACAACGTGACACCTCTCGACCTCGACAGGGTGCCTACGTTGACACGTATACTGCTCAGTCTCAGTATTATGACCTACCCCCCCGCCACTCATAATAGGTTCCTCCCACTTCGGGATTCTTGGGATGATGAATACAGGGACCAGTATAGTTCTGGGTCCAGATATAATCAGTCACCCCATGTGTACTATTCACCTAGTACCAATTCCCACAGTGGACAGGTTTTTCACGAGGACTAAAGACCCAGAAAAAGGGGCGCAGACCCAAGAGAGGCTCCAGGGGAGGGTGGAGAATTCGAAGGAGGAAAAAGAAGGAGAACATGAGAGGCCAGGGTGTCTTTAACCTAAGCACCAAACCACTTACTAGTGAGGAGCTTTCGGTACTAGACAAGGGACTCAAATTTGCCCCCCCCCAAGAAGCTCGATCGGTTTGGCACGTTTATGGACATCCACAAGTATACACGTAAATTACATATCCAGCGTTATCTTATTTCCAATCCCATTAGAAATTAGATTAGCGCCACTTCTGGGACAGTCCACTCTGGTCTGTCCAATCCCTCATTATTTACCCCACCGGTTCCCATGGCGCCAGCCATTACTATATTCAGGGACCTGGTTCTTAATGATTTGGCTAAACTTCCCGATAAACGTACATATCATCACCCCTTTTCAAATCAGGGTTTCAAATCCCTGTGTTTACAGAAAGACCTTGTCATCCGCCCGGCAGATAAGGGGGGTGGTATTGTCGTTTTAGACAAGAAGGACTATATATCTGAGATGTATAGGATCCTAAATGAACCCAACACGTACAAAACACTGCCCAATAATCCTACGTCATCCTTTAAGAGAGAACTCTCTACTATTATTGGGAAGGGTTATGATTTAGGTATTTTGAATAGAAAGGAGAGAGACTTTTTAGTACCCTTAGCCCCCAGGGTTCCAACAATTTATTATTTACCCAAGGTGCACAAGAACCCGGTACAACCTCCCGGTCGGCCTATCGTGAGTGGGATAGACTCGGTCACCTCACGCATAGGCCGGTATATTGATTTTTATCTGCAACCCCTCGTAAGGCGCATGCCTTCTTATTTGAAGGATACAGGGGCCACTATACGCCTGTTAGAGAGCCTGAATTTGCAGGGTGAACACATCATTGCCACTGCTGATGTGGCCTCCCTGTACACCTGTATACCCCAAGACAAGGGATTGGAGGCGGTTCGATATTTTCTGGAAAAGGAACCTACCATCGCTCCTTTTCAGTGTGCCTTTATTATTGAACTACTTGAGTTTGCCACCAAACGTAGTTACTTCTGGTTCAACCAGCAGTACTACCTCCAGCTGCGTGGCGTGGCCATGGGCGCCAAATTTGCCCCTAGCCTCGACAATTTATTTATGGCCAAGTGGGAGGAGGATGTCGTCTATACCAATAGGGATCCATCCCTTATTGTGTGGGCGCGGTATATTGACGACATCCTCCTCCTATGGAAGGGAAGCGCCGAGTCACTTGACTCATTTTTTAAACACTTGAATAGTAATGACCGTGGCATTTCCCTGTCTCATACAGCCAGTAACCAAAAAATAAATTTTTTGGATCTGGAGATAGAGATATGCGATGATGGTTTTCAATTCCAGACACATTTCAAGGCCACAGACCAGAATAGTTTCATACCTCCTGATAGTTGCCATCACCGGTCTTGGCTTGACTCAGTACCACGCAGCCAATTCCTTAGACTGCGAAGGAATTGTTCAAACGTGGATTCCTTCAAGGCACAATCGGCGCTTCTAAAGGCCAAGTTCATTGATAAGGATTATGATCCCTGTCTGGTGGACCGTGAATATCAACATGCTCTTGAAATCAATAGGGAATCCTTGTTGGAGGATAGGCCCAGGAGAGAACCAGATGATTCTTTTAAGTGGTCTTTATTGACCTCTTTCTCCAATCAACATAGGCATATCAAAGCCATTCTCTCAAAACACTGGGACATCCTCATGAATGACTGTATCTTGGGTAACGTACTGCCCGATAAAGCCAAAGTCATCTTCAAGGGTGCCCCAACCCTACAGAGTAGGATTGCTCCAAACATCATTGATCCTCCTATACGCCAACCCCTCTTTTATGAGATGGAGGGATTCTATTCTTGCAGAAGATGTAGTGTATGCCAACACAACTCTGGCATAGGGAGAAAAACTGTATCGTTCACGTCATCAGTTACCCACAAAACATATCCCATCAAACAATTCTGCACTTGTACCACCAGTCATATAGTGTACTTGATTACATGTCATTGTGGGAAACAATATGTGGGCCGCACCATCCGTTCCTTTGCGGAACACATCGCACTTATTAAGGGTGGCGACACCAAACACACTGTCCCCCGCCACTACAAGTTACATCACAACCGCGTCATTGATGGGACGCAATTTGTGGTTATAGACCGATATGTCCCTCCTTGGAGGGGTGGTGCCAGGACCAGGGGTGTATCTCGTTTAGAGATCTACTGGATCCATGAGCTCCGTACACTCTTCCCACTGGGTATGAATGTTGAAATTGACGTTAACGCTTTCATCAACAAAGCCTGATCCTGTTGTCCTAATTTTCACCCTCCTTTTTTTCGAGGTGATTCCCTCTCCTTTCTGTCCAAAAAATACTCATTCCTCCTATTTTTATGCATTTTTTATACATATATTTTCTATACATTCACACTCATTTTATCCATATTTATGTGTATTTTATCCTTTTCATTCCATCCATCTGATTTGGGCCATATATGTATGGACATTCATTCAATTTAGTCATTTGTGTATGGATGCCTGCCCGATTCAGTTTATAGTAATGCAATTCATGTCTTTGAATGTGTTATACATATTGTCTTTTGACATCCACTGTATTTGTATTTGTTATTACTATATTTTATCACATTGTGGAAACCAGCTCCATGTTTCTGTACAACAACAGTCATTCCTTTCATGGTTTAATACCCTTTGTCCCTGTTTTTTTATTTTATTTTTTAATTTGTTTGCCCATATAATTTTGGATATTTGGCATGACACTTGTTTTCACAAATTTATGATAATATCACTGGGTCATCCAGTTAACATTTGTTTGTTTACACCGGTATCTATCCGCCCTGTCAGTTTCCTTATTGTCTTCCCATATGGAGATCACGCCGCCGTTGTGGATTGTTACCATAGCTACTAAGGCTTTCTGGGAGGCTCTCACTATGCATGTATTTGATACGCAGTCATGCACGGCTTGTATTGCCGCTGTCCCGCCCCTTCACTGCCCCATCACGCGGTAATTGCATATGCGCATTGTGTGTTTTTTATTTTGATGCGCGCGCATATAGTTGCTTTCAATACTCAGCCCGGCAAGTCTTCCACTGCCGTCGTCCCGCCCCTTCACTTTCCCATCACATACCCTCTCTACACATGCGAAGTATATGCCTTTTGACCCCGATGCGTGCGCATATAGCCGCGGTGCTCACATCCCGCGGTGCTCACATCTCACATGCCATTTCACTTATCCACTTACTCACTTTCTTTCACATAATTATTCACTTTTGAAAGGGCCCATTTGTACATGTATTCTTGAATGTATTCTCTACTCCATTTATATTCACTTCCGGTGCTAATAAGAGGCGTGGAACGCACGCATGTTATTTTGGAACGCACGCCGTTCGGCCATATTCCCTCAATACCGGAAGTGACGCTCTAATAACCGTGGAGCTGTTTTTCATTGATTTTGATGTTTTCTTTATATATACTCTGGTGGCTACAGTGGGGGAACCACCCAGACGACGTCTATGCAGATGAAACGCGTCGGATAGGACCCCACTGTCGCCACTTTCTTCACAGCGCTGTTTTTTTTTTTTTATAACATTTTGTTTTATTGAAAAAATAAAAGTATAAGCATACAAAGCAACAGAGATCAATTTCTTGGCAGATACGTTACAATAATAGGTAGATATCTAAGGCACAAGATGGAATTACAGTGATTTCTGTGCAATTATCATCAGTATACCGTTACTTATGTAATATAGTCTAAGGAACCAAATTGAAAGTTAACTGAGTTTCATCAATCTGTATGTTAGTTATGGGGTAAACATATGAACCCGTGCTATATCCTAAGAAGGGGTAGTTACCTCCTTTTTGTAACTAAACAACATACATTGCAGTAATCTACAGTGTACAATTGGTTTATCATCTTATGTAAACATCACCTTCTTCTTAATATTAACTATTATAAAAGTAAAGAGGTGAGGAGAAGAAGAAAAAAGAAAGAAAAGAAAGGGAAAAAAGAGAGTGGGAATGGGAGGTGAAAGAGGAGTCAGACCAGGTTTTGTGCCAAGACTGCAGTGAAATCTTGTGAGTACTTAAAGGTGAACCAAGGTTGCCAAGTTCTATGAAATCGTTCAATGTGGCCCCTGTCCTGTGCTAGCATGTCCTCCATCTCGCAAATATCATCCACTTTATTCAGCCATTCTGCTGTAGAAGGAACTCTCACTGAATTCCAATATAGCGGGATCAAAGATTTAGCCGCGTTTAGAAGGTGCTTAGTCAGAGAGTGCTTGTACCGTTTGAATGAAAAGTTCGTTATGTGTAAAAGGCAGCAAGCTGCCGTGAGATTTATTCTTTTTTCAGTAATCAGATTTCTTATTGTAGACCAGAAACTTGCGATAGGAGGACAGTGCCACCATATATGGGCCAATGTGCCCAACTCACCCTGACACCTCCAGCATAATTCTGACTTCTGAGAATTCCATTTATGCAATTTGTCTGGTGTGTTGTACCAATGCATTAGTAGTTTATAGCTCGTCTCTTGTGATTTAGTGTTTATAGAACCTTTATGAGCAAAAATACATGCATACCTCCATTGTTCACCCAAGATGTCCTCTCCCAGCTCCTCTGACCACCTCCTCCTGTGACCGTCATCATCAGTGCTCTTGGGGTGTTGCAGCCACGCATATGCAAATGAAATTGCTCTGTTTAAAGAGTCCTACTATGGCAAACCGATTCCAGATCCGTGAGAGGCCTAAGGAAATCCCCTTTATGGCTATGGCTGGTTAGGTAGCTTCTTAATTGAAAATAAGACCATTGCCTTAGATGTGGTAGGTTATTTTCAGCCTTCAGTACCGTCCAATCTTTAAATTTGTCATCCGTAAAACAGTCACCCGTAAGTAACGGAAATGCGTCCTGAGTTATGGGCTTGAACAGTTTGTTCCCGAGTCCAGGGGCAAAACCTGGGTTATCTGTTAGTGGGGTCAGTGGGCTTACGTCAGAAGTAATAAAATGACGATTGGCAAGTAGGTGTATAATCTCTAGTGTGACGCCAGTTATAGGGTGTTTGCGGACATTCAGCGGGTATCTAGCCCAGGGGATCCACGGGTAGTATTGTAACTTTAGGGCGTTCAACTCTCCCTCCAGGGGGACCCAGTCCTTCATGTGGCCATGGCAGTGCCAATCTATCACTCTGGTTAAGTGTGAAGCGTAATAGTAATGCTTAAAGTTAGGTAGGTTAATCCCCCCTAAATCTTTGGGTCTTGTCAGCCAGGGTAACCTAATCCTAGGTTTTTTTTGGTTCCAAAGGAATCTCAAAATTATAGAGTTCAGTGCACGAAAAAAGGCATGAGGGATTCTAACTGGTAGGGTGCGCATTAGATATAGAAACCTGGGTAGAATAATCATTTTTATAATAGCGGCCCGTCCGAACCAAGATAGAAAATCCAGGTGCCAGTCTTTAAGATTCTTTTCACAGCTCTTCAGGAGTGGAGGAAAATTCTTTTCAAACGTGTTCTGGAGTCGAGGGGTAAGCCAGACTCCCAGATATTTAAGTGCATTGGGGACCCATCTAAACTGTGAATTGGAAGTGGTTAGTCGGAGCAGATTATCTGGTAGAGTAATGTTAAGGGCTTCCGATTTTGAATAATTTATTTTTAAATTTGAAATGTAACTGTATGTATTAAATTCTTTCAGTAGGTTAGGTATGGAGACAGTAGGGTTCGTGAGAAAAAATAAAAGGTCATCTGCATAGGCTGCCACCTTTAACTCCCCATCCCCAATCCGGAATCCGGCTATTGCTGTATTTTGCTTAATCGTTCTTATGAAGGGTTCTAAGGTTAGTATAAACAGCAGGGGTGACAACGGGCACCTCTGCCTAGTCCCATTCGCTATATGTACAGGTTTAGAAAGGGTACCATTAATTTTTAATTGTGCCTTGGGGTTTTGGTATAAAGCTGATATCCAGGAGAGCATGTGCGTGCCCAGTCCCACATGTTGGCACACTGCCCTCATGAAATCCCATGCCACTCTATCGAAGGCCTTCTCCGCATCTGTGGACAGGAGAAGGCCCTCGATATCCCTCGCTTTTGCTGCATGTATAAGAAGGAGCGCTTTAGTGACGTTATCTTTAGCGTCTCTTCCAGGAACAAAGCCCACCTGTTCCAGATCAATCAGCTCTGGCAGTAGTGGGCTCAATCTCGTAGCGAGTATCTTAGCGAACAGCTTAACATCCAGATTTAGCAGGGAAATAGGTCTATAACTAGGACATTCTAACGGGTCTTTTCCTGGTTTCGGTATCACCGTGATGTGGGCCGAAAGAAAATCTGGGGTCACCTCTCTAGGCGAGGACAAGGAGTTCAAGGCAGCCGCCAGAGGGTTCTTAAGGATGTTCAAGAAGGTTTTATAATAAATGGCTGAATAACCGTCCGGTCCCGGACTCTTGCCATTTTTTAGATGTTTAATGGCCTGGGTGATTTCTAGTGGTGTGATTGGGTCCTCTAGCAGGGCAGAGTCCGACTCCTGAAGAGCTGGGAGACCATTCCTGAGTATGTAGTCTTTTATGATTTGGGTTCTGTCGTCAGTCATATTATGTTCTCTGTGTTGTGGTGGAAGATTATAGAGTTTTGTGTAATATTTCTGGAAATGATTGGCTATCGCTTCTGTTGTTACGTCAATTTTACCTTGTGCCCCTCTGATGCCGGGGATGTTATTAGAGGTTGTGTGTTCCCTTATCGCTCTTGCTAAAAGTTTTCCCGTTTTATTTCCCGCCTCGTAGTATAGTTTCTTTCTGAAGAATAGAGTTCTTTTAGCTCTAGAATCCAATATTTGTTGTAGAGTCTTCCTAGTTTCTAGTAGTTGTGTGGCTGTGGTTGTAGATAATGACTGTTTATGCAAGGTCTCTAGGGTGTTAATTTGTGTGATCAGTTTTTTAATATTAAGTTCCTTTTCTCTTTTACGTTTGGATCCCATTCTTATCAACTCACCCCTAATCGTACATTTGTGGGCCTCCCAAATCATAAGAGGGTCTGCGTCTGGGGTGTTGTTTAATTTGAAAAACTCAGTCAGTGTGGAAGTCAGAGTAGGAAGAAGCGACGGGTCTGTCAGGAGCGATGCATTTAATCTCCATGTCAGTTGTTTCTGTGGGGGATTTAATAAATCCAACGACAGGGAAATAGGTGCATGGTCAGAAATCGTTTGGTTTCCTATGTGTGCACCCTCTACTAACTGGAGATCTCTCTGTGAAATAAACAGGTAGTCTAGTCTCGCATATCTAGCATGTGGGATAGAAAAAAAGGTAAAATCTCTATCCTCAGGATGGAGAAAGCGCCATGCATCAACCAACTGGAGGGATTGGAGCAGTGCCTTTATTTTTTTGAGTATTCTGTAGGTGATGCATGTTTTCCCATTGGACGTGTCTGCTAGAGGGTTAAGCGGGACATTAAAATCCCCTCCCAGGATCAGACAGCCGGAGGCAAATCCCTGCAACTCCTTTACCATTCGTTGGCAAAACGTGACATGTGCCTTATTCGGGAAGTACACGTTTGCCAGAGTTACTGGGGTGCCTCCTAGAGATCCCTTTAAAAAAATAAACCTACCTTCAGTGTCAGAGAGTTGTTCAGTTAGTTCAAAAGGTGTGTTTTTGCCTAGTAAAATTGACACTCCCTTGGATCTGGAATCGTTATTTGTAGCATGGAATGCCCTTGTAAAGTGGGAATTCGTAAGTTTAGGGACCTGGTGTGTCCTAAAATGAGTTTCCTGCAAGTAAACAATTTGCGGCTTACCTTTTTGGAGTTCCCTTAGAAGGGAAGTGCGTTTCTCAGGGACATTTAGTCCTCTTACGTTGTGTGAGATGATCAGAGGGTTTTTCCCCAGCGATGAGTAGGCCATGGCGGGAGGTCAGGAGGAGGTGGCTTCGAGGACAATCTGCAAGGAGACAACTACAAAAACCTGGTTAAACACTTTGTTATTATCACAGACTCTCGATCTCAATCCCGGTTGGAGTGGGTCTGAGTAGATTAGGACAAAAGATTGAGCACCAAAACTAAAAGGATATATAAAAAAAAAAAAAAGTGGGGGATAGAAAGAGAGAAAAGGTAGACAAAGTAAATAAAAAGGGGGAGAGTAGATTGAGGGAGCAAATAAAATACTGGGGGGTCCCTCACCAGGGCGTGCTCTTACCGCCCCAGAGGGGGAGCCCACTGGGTATAATAGTGAACCCTGAAACCTGCAGTCAGGTCACTGGGTCACTTTGTGGGGGAAGAGGGAGTCGTCAACGACCAAGCGGGGGCACACCAACTAAATAAGTAAATGTGTAAAATTAGGTTTGAGTGAGAACTCAATTGAGTCACACACAGCCTTAAGAAGCTTAGCTGAATTAAAAAAAAAAAAACTGAACCATTGTATACCCAACCCAGGTATTAATCAAAAATTCGGGTTGAGGTGGTGGGATGTCTTATAAGGCAAGGGCTGAGACCCAACATTAAATTCAAAACTAAGGCTAAAGTTCTCTATGGACGAGTAGAGAGAGATCAAATGGGGCACTAAAGGTATTATCGTCCTCTTTGGAAGATCCATGTATCCGCCCTGTGAGAACAGCTCGTCTTCAATTGTGACTTAAGGTGAACATGTGGAATAAGAACAACTGCAAAACTGTGGAGCCGCACATCTGTGCAGAGAGTCTTGAGATTTAAGAATGGGGGAGGAAATTGGGTGTGTTCAAAGCAGATGTAAACGAGAGTTATCAAGTTTGAAGTTTCTGCAAAGCACCCGTGAACAACGTAACAGTGCAAACGTTAGAGTACACTAACAGCAAATTGGGATACGGGCGTCACATCATTTATCCTCCTGGAATCTGGCTTCTTCTGCGGATCTTCTCGGGGTTCCCATTTTGGAGTTTCCAAATCTGCTGTATTTGGATTTCTTGGACAGCCTCTTGTCAGGTGTAGAGAGAGGTGAGCTCGGTGGACTTCTTTCAATAGGTGTCCGGAGGAAATCAGCGTACCACTCTGGTAGGTCAATCTGATCCATATCTAGAGCGCGGCAAAATTCAGGGAGGTCAGCGGGGGTGCGCAGGGTGTGTTGGTGACCATTGTATGAGACCATCAGAGCAAAAGGGAATCGCCAGGAGTATCTGAGATCTTTTTCCCTTATTTTCTCCAGCAGAGGGCGCAAAGCGCGTCAATTTTGCAAAGTAATCTGAGACAGGTCTTGAAATAGCATGATTGTTGCTCCATTGAAGACAATTCTCTCATTTCTCCTTGCTTTCCGCATTATTTCATCTTTTAGCACAAAACTTTGCAGGCAGCATATAATATCCCTTGGAGGGGCTGTGTCCGGACCTTTCGGTCTAAGGGCTCTATGAGCTCTGACAAAGTCAATCTCCATGTCCTCAGGTCTCTCTAATAAACTGTTGAACACCCTCTGAAGTGCTGGGACTATTTGGGCCTGTTCCACTGATTCAGGTATCCCTCTCACCCTGACATTGCACCTTCTGCCCCTGTTATCGAGGTCTTCTATATGTCTGTTCATGTTTATTAGGTGCTGGGATTGCGTCAGTGAGGCCTTTTCAAGCCTGCCTATGGCCTTATCTCTGTGTCTTCCCGCGGCCTCTGCCGCCGCCATTTTCTCATTAATAACCAACATGCTGGTCTTTAGGTCTGTGATGGCAGCAGAGAAAGTGGCTTTGATGTCTGCAGCTATCAGGGACATGTCGGCGAACGTCAGGGGGTGATCCGGCCTATGCTTACCCCTGCCTGAGTCCTCCGGAGCCGACTGGGAGTCTTCACTGTACTCCTCCTCGTTGTGAGCCGGCGCCATCTTGGATCTCGTTTTGCTGCCAGTGAGCTGCTTAGCTTTAAAGATGTCCGGGATCGTAGAAGCCGAGTGAGGCACCGATCCACGTCTCGGGCGGGATTTAGGTGTGTAGTATAGTTTCTTACCCGGCATCTGGTGGCTCTGGGTCGGGTATTAGGTTGCGGACGGCTGTGTGTGCTGCGGAGCTCAGTTAGTGTGCGACCATCCTCGTCGCGCGCCAAGCCACGCCCCCCACAGCGCTGTTTTTAGTTACCTTTTTATGTGAGTGTATACTTTTTTATTATATTTCCCATTAAAACGGATTTACACTATTTGGCCATTCCTTTTCTTCATTCGGTTGCTGATATTGCTGGTTCCCACGCGGATCTGAGGGATACGATTCATGGGCGCTGGATTTTACATCTTCAACCGAAGAACACAGCTATGTGGTAGCCATTCCACCAACTTTGCCCGTCTGGGCCTACTTCAACCCAGCACCACCTAAGCCTGATTGACTCCACCTGGCGTATGCCTTGTTGGGTCCACTGAGTCCGGTAAGCCTCTTCACTTCTATTTGGTGGTGTGTGGACCTTTGTTACGGATGATTCTTTCTCTTGTGGAGATTTGTTCCAGAGGACTTTTATATTTCTCTCCAGTGATGGTCTCTGATAACTTATGGCCTTTGAATTGTTAATCCATAGACTGTATTTTGGGACCTTTTCTAGCGCTACACTTTTCTTGTTATTTGGACATTATTTACACTTGCTGGTCGTGTTAGCTGCTGTGTCCTTCCTTCTTTGTGGGAGCGCAGAATCATTGTGTATTTATTCATTGATACATGTCCCCTGGGGCAGGATCCAGGTCCCCAAACACTTTTTATGACAATAACTTGCATATTAACCTTTAAAATTAGCACTTTTAAAAGGTGTTCCGCGGCTTTCGAATTTGCCATGAACACCCCAAATTGTTGGCTATTTGGCGAACGGGTGAACAGCCAATGTTCGAGTCGAACTCATGTTCGACCCGAACATAAAGCCCATCCCTACAGACAGTATGCTCAGTCCTATAGGCAGTCATGCAGCGATAAACCACCAATACAATCCTACTTGCATATCTTTTTGGCTATTGATTGGGTTGTTCAAGATCTAGGGGGTGGGGATTTCAAGCAGGTATTATTACAATGTGAAATGAGATGGATTTATAAATGAAGCTATAAGTGTCAAACATTTTTTGTAAAGCTTGCTATGCTGTTATTTTTTTTTGTAATATATGTTTAATGTAACTTTTTTTATGTATTTAGATGTAACAATGTTCTTCCCTTGCAGTGTGTTGGTGGATTGGAGGGGCAGGGGTTCTTATCAAGCGGATGTGGTAGTGGGCACACTGGAGTTTTTTCCTAACCTGGTGGTGGGGAGATTTCTGGCTCCAGATTTTTTTTTTGTTTCAGAGCTGGCAGCAAACCTTGTATCTCCCAGTCCTGGTTTTGCTCCTCTCCCGATGGGTGAAGCCCAATGGGGAGAGGATCCATTTTCTATCCTTTGAGGCCGCCGAGTGGTGCTTCTGTGTTCCTATGCAGTGATGTCACTCAGCGTGCCCATGTAGCACTTCCAGGAGGAGTGCCCTATGAGGCCAGGCATTTGGGGCGATGCTATGAGAGGAGAGGGGTATATATGGGAGCAAATGGGACCCTTAGAATCCAGGTTTTATGATGTATACTAACGGACTTTCCTCTCCTGAAGAAGATAGTAGTATGTCTAACTGAACTAACTTCTGAATTTACAAAGATAATTTAATTTAACATTTGAATTTTAGATTTAAGGGCATGATGATTAAAGTGTAGATTGGTGTTATTGGGTAGATGTGTAAAGAGTAGACAGAAGCTTTACCTGCCTTGGTGTCCCTCCCATGATCTAACAGGTTTTTCTGGCTTGTTTACCCCTTTGACCTCTGGTCAGTAAGGTATATCAACATGTATTTGCAGATTATTAATGTATACTTCCATGCTTGGATTCTGGTTGTTTAGTATGCCCCATAGCATTTATCACTCTTGGGGGTTTAGGAATTTTTATTGCTTGTCCCCTCCCCACACTTTTCTTACCAACATTGGTCAGGGTGACAAATGGCCCTATGATTTCGCTGGTGCACTTCTCTGGAACCAATGCAATAGTTTGATTTTGTAAGTATGGATATTGTGAAAAGTCTGCAGTTGTATTATTATATTTTTGTACATGCTGGACACATAACAAATTTACATATACTGTGGGGTTGATTTACTAAAGCATGCAGTGAAGGGGAGGTCCCTTGAGCTACACATCACTGCAAATTCACCAATAGAGAAGTATCTGGCCGGAGCCCAGGCTGAGACTGCCACATTTATTAGTGGATTTGCAGCAATGTGAGGCTTGAGGGACGTCTCTTTCACTACATGCTAATGTTTAGCTCTGTTCCCAGATGGCACTTCCAGCAGTTGGTGATTGATTGAGATCCTCATAGGAGCCTGAGTGGCACCCACATTTGTACATAGGTTTACATTGATTTACTAAAACTGCAGAGTGCAAAATTTGGTGTAGCTGTGAATGGTAGCCAGTCAGATTCTAACTTCAGCTTGTTCAATTGAGCTTTGACAAAAAGAACCTGGAAGCTTACTATTTTTTATGCAGAGCTGCACTAGATTTTAGTAAATCAACTAGATTTAGTAAACCAACCCCTGTATGCCTCTGATAAACTACGTTTTGAACAAAAGCTCAACAAAGCACACAGAGATTAGGGGCTCAAGGACCTTTCGATCTTGGGTAGTTTATTGATGTATAAAAAACTATTAGCTGATTTTTATTACAACTAATGGGGCAAGTATGAAGTTTATATCTTTTTCATTTGTATGTGATATTTTACTAAGTTTTTGTATATAAAAATTACAATTTGTTTGTCACTTTATTGATCATTTGTTTACATGCAAAAGCCAATAGGCATTGTCATTCAAAAAGACATGCAACCAACCAAGCATTCCCAGCTGTTAAAACATGATAGACAAATGCCCACTAAACTACATGTTGGAGACATTCAACTCCCACAATGTCTAGTGCCTCTGAATTAACAGTTGCTAAAACTGTTACAAATCAACAAGAGTTAGGCTTATACTGATCAGAAATGTGGTGCAAAAGATGTAAACGTTCAGCCTGGATTTCTGCTTAGAGTTACGAAAACCTGGCTTATTAAAACACAGACAATCCAATTTTTTTTAGTCTGCTTAACAAGCCAACATGCACCTTACACCTATGTCCGATGGATCCATATGGAATGCCAGCTGATTTACACCTGGTAGGCAGGATTTTGTAGCTTCATTTTCCTATTGATAACAAACTGGAGATCAGGAACCCAACCACCTAGAAATATTCAAAGAAGACTTCCTGTGTGGAACATGTATTGCGTGATGTAAGTAGAATGTATAGTACTGCTTTGTGATATAATTCTTTACATCTTTTTTTTTTTTTTTCCTATTTTTTGATTGAGAGAAAAGATACTTTTGTACATTAGGGGAATTTGTGGTATATCTCTCGTCTGTAGACATCACTATTTACAGTTGTTACATGCAGGAGTGGGGCAGTGGAGGCACGTGCCCTGGGTGCAGTATTTACATGTGTAAGAGTGGGGCACTGTACTGTAATAATCGTGCATACTGGGCACACAAAAAGTTGTGTATGGCAGCCATTTTGTTCAGATAACAAGTCTCCCATGCCATTTTATGATAAGACATACTGAAGCTGCAGCGACCTTCTCCTTCCTCTTCCTTCAGTTCATACAATATACAAACTGTTAGCTGATGCCAGAACCTCCTTGTCAGATCTTTGAGGGGACAGATGCAGATCCTCTCACGCCTATTAGCTGAATCCACACTTCAGTCTAGAAACCCTAATAAAACCATCAATTCGCAAGTATGAGGAATTCAGAAAACAAACACATCTACCTATCATAAATACTGTAGCTGAACCCTGTAGTATTATAGATTTCTGTCTCTTCCTCTCCAAAATCCCAGTATTTTTCATAACTTCTGAAATAATCACAGTACAGCCAAAATAAGGACATATATACTCCCATCAGTTAATTATTAAGGCTTTAGGTCCAACACCCCTATTTTGGACAATATTGGGGAGCCAACGAGACACATTAACCATGCTAGGGAAAGTAGGCATCCGAAATCTGTCATATTTATATACAGTGATTAGAAAAATGTATACATACCCCTTGGAATTTTCCACATTTTGTCATGTTACAACCAAAAACGTAAATGTATTTTATTGGGATTTTATGTGATAGACCAACACAAAGTAACACATAATTGTGAAGTGGAAGGAACATGATAAATTGGTTTTCAACATATTTTACAAATAAATATGTGAAAAGTGTGGCATGCATTTGTATTCAGATCCCCTGAGTCAATACTTTGTAGAATCATCTTCCACTGCAATTACAGCTGCAAGTCTTTTTGGGTAAGTCTACCAGCTTTGCACATCCAGAGAGTGAAATTTTTGCCCATTCTTCTTTGCAAAATAGCTCAAGCTCTGTCAGATTGGATGGAGAGCATCTGTGAACAACAATTTCCAAGTCTTGCAACAGATTCTCAATTGGATTTAGGTCTGGACTTTGACTGGGCCATTCTAACACATGAATATGCTTTGATCTAAACCATTCCATTATAGCTCTGGCTGTATGTTTAGGGTAGAAGGTGAACCTCTGCCCCAGTCTCAAGTCTTTAGCAGACTCTAACAGGTATTCTTCTAAGATTGCCCTTTATTTGGCACCATCCATCTTCCCATCAACTCTGACCAAAAACACACAGAAAACCTGAAGTGCTGCAAGTCTAGGGATCAGGTAAGGTCAACCAATCTAATTGAAGGCAGTCGAATGGATGAATCAACATCAGGGCAACCAGCACAGCATGGAAAAATGCAAATGGTCAAGGAAAAAACAAACCGCAGCGCTCTGAAAAATTGTTTGATTGCAATCCAAAGTGATGCTATGGGGGCTCCAGGAGGATAGGTAGTGGTGGTTTGGTGGGCTCCAGACCGGAGGCATGTCCACCCGCAGCCGCACAGCTGCACCCCCGCTCAGCAGTGGTGGAAAGATCCAGGCTAATGGGCTCAGAGCATCCCTCGTGGCGCAGAGTGCGGACCGAGGGGGCGTAACTAAGAGAACCCCAGTCCAGGAGGAAAGGAAGTTCGGCTCCCCTGATCTAAAGGTAGGCCCGGGGAGGGCCGGACATGATCCTGCACAGTGCTGAGGAGTGACAGGCTCTGGAAGGGGAATTGCAGTACCTGGCAGTGGAGATGTATCCCTAAGCCCATGGCAGAGCTGTATAACCCTGGAAAGGGATCTCCCAAGAGAAGGGAGAGACCCCATGGCTCATGCAGGTGAAATTGGGGGCCCGGGTGGGGAGCGTACTGGAGGGGATCCGAGTTTTCAGGAGGTGGAAGGAATCCCAGGAGGGACTGCTGAACCCTTGGAAATTGAAAGTTTTGGTATTACAAAATCCAGCAGTGAATCTGCAAAAATCTGCAAAGGACTTGTGATGAATCCAGAGACAGCCTCTACAGGGCAGGTGCAATATGTTAATTCTTTGAACTGTGACCCCAATATTGAATTAAGTACACCACAATCAGAGTTACTAGTGGATTGGGACTTAAAGGGGTTGTAAACCCTCATGTTTTTTCACCTTAATGCATCCTATGCATTAAGGTGAAAAAACACCTGGCAGTCACGGGCCCCCCTGCCCCCCATTTTACTTACCTGAGCCCCTTCATCTCCTCGGTGGGGATGCGCTGCCCCTCTCTCCAGGGAGTCCCGGGTCTTAATTGAATAGATTGATAGCAGTGCAGCCCTTGGCTCCCGTTGCTGTCAATCAAATGCAATGACGTGGGGTCGAGTCTGGCATCCGTGTCTGTGGACGCATATGTTGGACTCAAGAGCACACCCGAAAGGTAACCCCCGCTGGAGAGCGCTTCTCCTAGGGGGTTATCTGATGCGGGTAGGAGCCACAAGAGCCACCGGGGGACTCCAGAAGAGGCTGTTTGGGGCCACTCTGTGCAAAAAGAGCTGCACAGTGGAAGTAAGTATGATATTGTTGTTATTTTTAAAAAATAGAAAACAATTCTTTATAATCACTTTCAGAGAAAATTTAGGAGCACTTCCTACAAAGAAAGACATTCAGTTACTTAGACTGCTGTTGAATCAGCCTGCAAACAGGCTGTAGAGGGGTTAAGGGAGGATATAGGGGCACTGGGACATAGAGTGGAGGAAATGGAGATGGGCCAGGATCATATTAGACAAGGAGTGGCTGATATCCAAGATATGACAAAATACCATGATGAAGTGCTGAATTCTCTGTTGGATCAGATGAATAATCAAGAGAATAGAGGCCGTAGGCAAAATATACGTATAAGGAGCCTGCCTGAAATAAAGAAACACTCTGAATTACTTCCAAAGGTGACCAGTCTGTTCCAGCTAATTCTGGGGCTATCTGTACTGGATAAGATTGAGATAGATAGAGTAAACCGTGCCCTTACCCCTACCAGAAAGACCAAGAGATGTTATTTGTAAAATACATAGATATCCAGTGAAAGAAGCCATTATGAAAGCAGTCCGCAATAAATCCACGGTTGACTTTGAAGGTGCGCAAATAGCTTTATTACCAGATTTATCATATAGAACACTTATGCAATGAAGAATGATTAAACCCTTGTTGGAAGCCCTACAAGCAGTCGATGTTAAATATCATTGGGGGTACCCCTTCAGGGTTATAGCAACACAGAATGGGAAAATAGCGACACTTCAAACTAAAGATGATTTGCAACAGTTCACAGAGGGGCTGGAGCTCCCCTTGGTGGACTTTCTGGATTGGAGATTGAATAATTGCAAACCATCACTAAAAAAAACCATAACAATGGCAATATGTGTCAGTTAAAGGACGACGGAAAAACCATGTGGACAGACAGGATCATAAAGTCGTCTCAGAAGGACATGGCTAAATATCCTGCTCATCTTTGAGTCTGCTGGAACTTAGACCAAGTGGAACTGGTCTAAGTGGTGAGTTAAAAACCAGAGTTAGTGGAACTGGTCTAAGTGGAGAGTTAAAAAACAGATTTTAAAACAGGATGTTATAACAGGGGTCATAGTACCTGTGTAGTGTGAGCACCTGAGTGTTGTCTGAGTAGTGTGTGTGGATCGTTAGTACTTGTGTATTGTGTACTTGTGTATTGCACGTAGTTCTGCGAGTGCACGTAGCTCTGCGAGTGTGCGTAGGTCTGCAATTGTACGTAGGTCTGCGAGTGGTCTGCGAGTGCACGTAGGTCTGTGAGTGGTCTGCAGGTGCACATAGGTCTGCGAGTTCACTTAGGTCTGCGAGTGCGCGTTGTTCTGCAAGTGCGCGTAGTTCTGCGATTATGCGTAGGTCTGAAAGTGCGCATAGGTCTTCGAGTGCACGTAGGTCTGGGAGTGGTCTGTGAGTGCACGTAGTTCTGCGAGTGCACATAGTTCTGTGAGTGCACGTAGGTCTTTGAGTGGTCTGCGAGTGCACGTTGGTCTGCAAGTGCACGTAGTTCTGTGAGTGCTCTGCGAGTGCACATAGGTCTGCAAGTGGTCTGTGAGCGCACGTAGTTCTGCGAGTGGTCTGTGAGTGCATGTAGGTCTGCGAGTACATGTAGTTCTGCGAGTGGTCTGCGAGTGCACGTAGGTCTGTGAGTGGTCTGCGAGTGCACGTAGTTCTGCAAGTGCACGTAGTTCTGTGAGTACCTGTGTATTGTCTTTTTGAGTATCTGTGTATTGTCTTGTTGATTATTAGTGTCAGGAAGCTAGTTGGTAGGTAATTTGGACAGGGTATAATCCTCAACCAATCCTCATTAAATTTAATAGGTACTATGCCCGGCGGGTGTGGAGAGGTGACTTGTTGTATCTTGCGGCATGTATGCGATCCTTGATCATTCGATTGAGAATGAATACTGCTGTGCAAAATGTAAGCGCATTGTTTCCCTGGAAGCCCAGGTTCTGAATCTGGGGAAGCAACTGTCAGCAATGAGAAGTCCCTCCATACTAAAGGAGAGCCAGGAACGTACACGGCAGGTGCTGGCAGGGGCCAGCACAGAGGTGGGTGGAGACAAAGAGGTGCAGGCACTAGCAAAGAGTAGATGGGTGACAGTCAGGAAGGGTAGAGGGGAAATTGCCAGGATGACTGATCCAGGGTTGGAGCATCACAATAAGTACGTTCCATTGAGTGACATTGGTGAAACCAGTCAGGGACCAGCACTGCTGAAGCTGAAGGACTTTCCTAGATGCTGGGGGAAGAACTCCTCCAGTGTGAGTGGGGGGAAGCGAAGGAAAAGGAAAGACAGATTCTGGTGGTAGGGGACTAAATTCTTAGAAGGACAGAGAGGCCAATCTTTAACAAAGACCTGAAGCACCTAACAGTATGTTTTCTACCAGGCGCTTGGGTTCGGCACATCATGGATCTGGTGAACAGATTTCTGGGAGGGGCTTGGGAAGACCCAGCTGTCATGGTGCTCGTTGGCACCAATGACAAAGTCAGAGGCAGATGGAGTGTCCTAAAGAAAGATTTTAGGGATTTAGGAGCTATATTGAGGAAAAGGACCTCCAAGGTAGTATTCTCAAGAATATTACCGGCACATCGAGCCACACCAGAAAGGGAGAGTGAGATTAAGGAAGTAAACAAGCGGCTGAAGAGCTGGTATAGTAAGGAGGGGTTTGGGTTTCTAGAGGACTGGGCTGACTTCTCAGTCGATAACCAGTACTATAGAAGGGACGAACTGCACCTAAATGAGGAGGGAGCAGATCAGCTGGGAATGAAGATGGCCAAAAAGTTAGAGGGGTTTTTAAACTAGGCGATGGGGGGAGTACTCAGAGGTAGAGATAGTCAGCGTGGAACATATTCCAGAGGGTAGTATTGGGGGCATTAGTGGTAGGTTGACCAAAGCACATAAACCCAAGGTAAATATGGTAGCAAGTCCTATTAGCAATCTTGGAACACTCAATAAGAGGATAACATGCGGCCGGTCTAAACTACGTGGCATGTTCACCAATGCCATGAGCCTGGCTGACAAGATGGGTGAACTAGAGATACTGTTGTACGAGGAGGATTTGAATTTTGTGGGAATTTCAGTGACCTGGTTCAACAGCTCTCATGATTGGCTGGCAAACATTCAAGGGTATACCCTTTATCGCAAGGATAGAGAGGGTAAAAAAGGGGGAAGGGTATGCCTATATATCAAGAATAATGTACAAGTGAATGTGGGAGATGACATCACTAAGGGAGCTAGGGAGGAGGTGGAATCCTTATGGGTAGAGCTCCAAAGGGATGAAGCTAAGGGGAAAATAATACTGGGAGTATGCTATAGGCCCCCTAACCTGAGGGAGGAAGGGGAGACAGATCTCCTATCACAATTTGGATTAGCAGCAAGGATGGGAAGTTTTATCATAGTGGGGGATTTTAACTATCCAGACATAGACTGGGCGGAGGGAACCGTGCATTCATCTAAGGCTCACCAGTTCCTAAATGTCTTGCAGGACAATTTTATGGGTCAGATGTAGACGCACCAACTAGAAATAAAGTGTTACTGGATCTATTGATTACCAACCATACAGACCTGATCATGGATGTGGAAATAAAGGGCAATTTAGGTAACAGCAATCACAGGTCAATTGGCTTCAGTATAAATGACACAAATAGGAAAAATAAGGGGAATACAAAGACACTGAGTTTCAAAAGAGCCAACTTCCCTAAACTTCGAACCTTGCTAGAAGGCATGAATTGGGATAAAATCTTAGGAACAAAGAATACGGAGGAGAGAAGGGTCTGATTTAAGAGCATATTAAATAAGGGCATTAGCCAATGCATCCCATTGGTTAATAAATTTAAAAGAGCAAACAAATGGATGGCTTAACTCCAATGTAAAACTGCATATAAAAGTAAAGGAGAAGGCCTTCAAAAAATTACAAGGTTGAGAGATCATCACCAGCATTCAGACTTTATAATATAAAGAATGCAACAAGAAATGTAAGGGTGCAATAAGGACGGCTAAGATAGAACATGAAAGACACAAAGCGGAGGAGAGCAAAAAAATCCCAAGAAATTCTTTAAGTATGTAAACAGTAAAAAAGGGAGGACAGACCATATTGGAACCATAATGAATGAGGAAGGACATCTGGTTACAAAGGATGGGGAGATGGCAAAGGTATTGAATTTATTCTTTCCCTCAGTCTTCATAAGGGAATCGGGGGGCTTCAGTAACCAAAACTGCAGTGTTTATCCTCATGACACATCACAGGAAGCACCTCCATGGTTAACAAAGGACAGAATTCAAATTAAAGACTTGGGAAACTTAACATTAATAAATCACCAGGACCAGATGGCTTGTACCCGAGGGTACTTAGGGAACGCAGTCAAGTAATTGCCAGACCATTGTTCCTAATTTTTACTGACAGTCTACTGACTGGAATGGTACCAGCTGATTGGAGAAAAGCCAATATAGCACCAATATTTAAAAAGGGCCCAAAATACATCCCTGTATTTTGGGCCCTAACATCAGCCTAACATCAATAGCATTTAAACTCTTGGAGGGAATGATAAGAGACTATATACAATATTTTAGTAATGATAATGGTATCATTAGCAGTAATCAGCATGGATTCATGAAGAATCGTTCTTACCAAACCGAACTATTAACCTTCTATGAGGAGCTGAGTTGCCATCTAGATAAAGGAAGGCCCCTAGATGTGGTGTATCTGGATTTTGCAAAAGCATTTGACACAGTTCCCCATAAACGTTTACTGTACAAAATAAGGTCCATTGGCATGGACCATAGGGTGTGTACATGGATTGAAAACTGGCTACAAGGGCAAGTTCAGAGGGTGGTGATAAATGGGGAGTACTCGGAATGGTCAGGGATGGGTAGTGGGGTAATCCAGGGTTCTGTGCTGGGACCAATCCTATTTAATTTGTTCATAAACGACCTGGAGGATGGGGTAAACAGTTCAATCTCTGTATTTGCGGACTATACCAAGCTATGCAGGGCAATAACTTCTCCACAGGATGTGGAAACCTTGCAAAAAGATCTGAACAAATTAATGGGGTGGGCAACTACATGACAAATGAGGTTCAATGTAGAAAAATGTAAAATAATGCATTTGGGTGGCAAAAACATGAATGCAATCTATACACTGGGGGGAGAACCTCTGGGGGAATCTAGGATGAAAAAGGACCTGGGGGTCCTAGTAGATGATAGGCTCAGCAATGGCATGCAATGCCAAGCTGCTGCTAACAAAGCAGAATATTGGCATGCATTAAAAAGGGGATCAACTCCAGAGATAAAACGATAATTCTCCCGCTCTACAGGACTCTGATCCAGCCGCACCTAGAGTATGCTGTCCAGTTCTGGGCACCAGTCCTCAGGAAGGATGGACTGGAAATGGAGCGAGTACAAAGAAGGGCAACAAAGCTAATAAAGGGTCTGGAGGATATTAGTTATGAGGAAAGGTTGCGAGCACTGAACTCATTCTCTCTGGAGAAGAGACACTTGAGAGGGGATATGATGTCAATATACAAATACCATACTGGTGACTAGACATGTGCATTCGTTTTCGTCTGAATGCATTTTCGTCCGAATTTCAGGTGTTTTCATTATCGTTTTAACAAACGATAGCGAAAGTGCAGAATACGAAAACCGAAAGATCCAACATAAACAAATGCTTTTATTTTCATTTTCGTTGCGACAACAGTTCGATATAGATAGGAGATTCGACATGACGCTGACAATAACAATCTGTGTCTATTGAACCTGTGGTCAAATGTGCCTAACCTTAACTCTATTAGTCCAAGATTATTTTACATAGAGAGAAAAGATTCGACATAGAGAGAAAAGATTCGACATAGAGAGAAAAGATTCGACATAAAGAGAAAAGATCGCTGTTGGAATTGGGTGGGGGAAGTAAAATAAAAATAATGATGATGATGAATGTTATTGGCTGATTGTAACCAAAGAGGAGGGGCAGTAAAATAACTAGAACTAAGTACACACGTACAGCCAACTTACTTTCACTTATGATTTGCTAGCAGTGAGAGACACACACACTGAATCATTTCAGAAGACAGTCAATCTTAGCTGGTCCGTTTGTCAGAGAACCTGAATTTTTTAGCAATTAAGCATAAGCACAGCAGCAGAACAATAGTAAAGCAAGCTACAGTTCAGCTTAACTTTTTCATAATAATCTGCTGCTATTGTGTTAGTGTTGTGAACTTGATAGTGATACTAGTGTTGCTAGTGTTGTAATACCCTGTTTCCCCGAAAATAAGACCTAGCGTGATTGTCCGTGATGGCTGCAATATAAGCCCTACCCCCCAAATAAGCCCTAGTTAAAGTCCTTGTAGGTCTTATTTTCAGGGCAGGGCTTATTTTCAGGGGGAAACGGGGTAGGGCTTATTTGGGGGGTAGGGCTTATATTGTAGCCATCGATGACAATCACGCTAGGTCTTATTTTCGGGGAAACAGGGTAGTCTCAGAGGCTGCCCGTGTTGTGGGGGGGGATTTATTATTATAGATTCTATATTATAATGCCATATCAATATCTGACACAACGTCGGATGCCACGCCCGTCATTGCACTTGGAGATTGAGAAACAAATGTGAAAGTTGGCTGACTGTTGGGGTAAAGTAGACCATACAACATGAACGGCAAAGATTCGACAAAGCAACGAAAAACATACAAACATTGAATCTTTGGCTTATGGTGTCTGTCGAAAGTTCTAAGAAGATTCGAGGGAGCAGCTAAACTGTACGACGCTGCAATCGTACATTTCAGGTCAAATGCATCTGCCCATAGGCTATAGAAAAATTCTATTGTTGGTTAACTAGTAAAATAATTAATAAATATAATTATTACTAGTCATACAACATTAGAATTCTACTACAGCTAGCTTGTAGGCGGAAAATTCGACCGAAAATGTACACGTACAGTTTAGCTGCTCCGTCGAATCTTCTTTGAACATTCGACAGACACCATAAGCCTTCAATGACAGCTTTGACCTTAATTCATTTGGATTTTCGGACGAATGCAATTTTTAACGAAAAACGAAATAAATAAAAAACAAATTTCGGGAGCAACTAAATACATTTACTTTTCGGACGAAAACGAAATTCCGAAACAAAATATTTCAGTGTGCACATGTCTACTGGTGACCCCACAATAGGGATAAAACTTTTTTGCAGAAGGGAGTTTAACAAGACTCGTGGCCACTCATTAAAATTAGAAGAAAAGAGGTTTAATCCTAAACTACGTAGAGGGTTCTTTACTGTAAGAGTGGCAAGGATGTGGAATTCCCTTCCATAGGCGGTAGTCTGAGCGGGGGGGGCATTGATAGTTTCAATAAACTATTAGATAAGCACCTGAACGACCGCAACATACAGGGATATACAATGTAATACTGACATATAATCACACACATAGGTTGGACTTGACGGACTTGTGTCTTTTTTCAACCTCACCAACTATGTAACTATGTAAAATTGGGGGGGTAAAGTTAAAAGGGTTAATAGGAAAGGAGCTGATTGCTTAAAGTAGGATTGGGGGGGGTGCTGTTTTGTTTTCTCTTCAACTCTCCTCTCTTCCTTCCTCTCCTTTTCCCTCTCCCCCAAATGTTTTTTTTTTTTTTTTTTTTTTACTTTTGGAGGCAATGTGCCGAAGTACTGTTAAATAAGATTGGAATAGGAATATAAATGGAAGTCTGGGGTTCACGAGGTGCCCTGTTAGTGTTTTTAATCATCTCTCCCCCAATAGATTGGTCCCGAGACAAGGGACTTTGTTTTCTGCCAAGAGGCGGAAGGGAGGGGGACTTCGGGCACAGCTTAGGGGGATGTGCCACAGACAGTGGCATATTACGTTATTGATTTGGATGTTTTTTTTTTTTCCCCTTCTCATCAGCTGCATCCAAGGAGAGAGAGCCCAGAAGGCTGGGAACAGACACCGATCAGGTGCAACAGTATAGTAAGAGATCCATGGAAGTAATGACAGAATGACAGGTAGAATGAAGTTGTATAGTATAATGTGAGAGGGCTCTGTTCGGTTGGTAAAAGGGGCCGTCTCTGACATGAACTGTGTCAAATGAAGGCAGAGATAGTTTTTCTGCAGGAGACGCACTTCATGGTAGGGTTGACCCCTCATATGCCTCTTTTTCCATATAATCAATGGTTCCATGCACCTTCACCCATCCCTAGGGCTAGAGGAGTTATAATAGCCATCCATAAACTATGCCCCTTGGTACCTATAGAAATACGAGTAGACCCCGAAGGCCGCTTCCTTTTTTTAAGGGCAAGATCCAGGGCCAGTTTTATACCTTTGCCACTATATATGCCCCAATAACTATACTGTTATTTTTTTCTAAAATTTTGGATATTCTGGGGAAGTTTAGGGAAGGTCTTTTGGGTATGGGAGGGGATTTCAACATTACCTTGGACCCTAGTTTAGACACTTCTTCAGGGAAAACCTTTGTGTCTTACAATGCTCTAAGGTATATTAAATAGTGCCTTCGCTCTCTGCATTTGGTAGATAGTTGGAGGGTGCTGCATGAGCAGGACAGGGATTTCAGTTATTATTCCAAAACACACAATGTATATTCAAGGATCGATATGTTGCTGGTAGATTAATATTATTTGAATCTTCTAAGTTCATGAACTATTAAGTCAGTCACCATATCAGACCATGCTCCAAAAAGTTTAACGATATGTCCAGCAGTCATTGGGAGCTTGGAAAGAACATGGCGACTGAATGAATCTATTCTGGATGATAAACGGAGCGTGGAATCCCTGTCCCGCACATTAGCATTATATTTTGAGACACGTCAGAAGAGGTGTCTGACCAAGTGGTATGGGAAGCCCATAAGGTGGTCATCAGAGGGGAGTTGATTTCAATGGGTTTGTATATTAGAAAAATGAGACAGAAAGAAATGGTTGAGCTCTTAGAGGAAATACATAAACTTGAAATTAAACATAAGGCCCATTTAAAACCTGGGGTCGTGCAGAGATTGGAGAAACTGCGGGTAGATCTAAAACAGCTTCTCGATTGGAAAGTTCAAAATAAACATAGGTATTTTGCCCACCGTTTTTATGAACAGGGGAACAAGGGTGGGAGGTTATTGGCTAGACAATTAGAGAAACAACAAGACTCACGCCATGTTCACACTATAAAGACAGGTGATAAACAGATGTAGTGCACACCCAAACAATAGCAGCTGAGTTTCGCCATTTTTTTAGGTCTCTATATAATATAGATCCGGTTCCTATGGGGGCGGTGGAGGGTGGGCGTGCAGAAAGAATTCAGAAATGTCTTAAAGCCTCAGAGCTGCAGGCCATTCCATCTGTGGCCCTGGAGGAAATGGAAAAAGCCATCTCTATTGAAGAGTTGGGAGGAGTGATTGCGGCTTTGCCATTGGGTAAAAGCCCGGGACCAGATAGTTTCACAAATATGTATTATAAAAAGTTTTCCTCAATCCTGTTGGCTCCTCTTTGTAGATACCTTAATTCTGCCTCGGCCTCTAACCAATTGCCTCCAGAGGCATTGCTGGCCTATGTGATGGTTCTCTCAAAATTAGGGAAGGATACCCAGTGTTGTGCCAGCTATAGACAAATCTCCCTCCTTAACTCTGACACTAAGCTCCTGTCCAAAATCCTGTCCCTTAGGTTACAAGATCATATAGTTAAATTGATTCACCTAGACCAAATAAGGTTTATGAAGGGCCGAGAGGCCAGAGACAATACTATTTGGGCCCTGCATGTATTGCATTGGATGCATAATGGACCGAACCAGACCCCGAGTGTAGTAATCTCAAAGGATGCTGAAAAAGCATTTGCTAGATTGGGGTGGTTGTTTACGGTCGGAGTTCTAAAGGGAGATGGGTCTGAGAGAACGGATGATGGGGTGGGTGACGGCACTATACGCAGATCCTAGAGCAAGGGTTAAAGTTAATGGCAGATTATCAGATTATTTTGAGATACGGAATGGGACTAGGCAGGGTTGCCCATTGTCTCCATTGTTATTTGCTGTGGTGCTGGAACCCTTTTTGCAAACGATTAGGGAGGATTAAGGGAATTTGTATTGGATCTATGGAACATAAGATATCAGCTTACACAGATGATCTATTGTTGTACCTTTCTTCTCCTCAAGAGTCTCTGACGGAATTAATGTTTGAAATAGATAGGTTTGGCCTTATATCTAATTTTAAAATAAATATTGAGAAGTCAGTGTTGATGCCGAGCCATGTTCCTTTGAGGATGATGACCACTCTGCAACAATCCTTTCCTTTTGTTTGGCACTTTGATTCTATATTCTATTTTGGGATTCATGTCTCTTCACATGTAAAGCACCTATATGATCTAAATTATGGTTCAGCAGGGTAAATGTGCTTAAAATGAATGTAATTCCTAGACTTATTTCTCTTTTACATACGGTACCCATAACACTTCCACAGATATTCTTTAACCACTTCAAAACCAGCCTCGTTTTGGATTTTAGGTGTTTACAAGTTTAAAACAGGTTTTTTTGCTAGAAAATTACTTAGAACCCCCAAACATTATATATTGTTTTTTTTCTAACACCCTAGAGAATAAAATAGCTGTCATTGCAATACTTTTTTTGAAAAAAAAATTCACTTTTTTGAAAAAAAAAATAAGACAACAGTAAAGTTAGCCCAATTTTTTTTTATATTGTGAAATATAATGTTACTCCAAGTAAATTGATACCCATCATGTCACGCTTTAAAATTGCGCCCGCTCGTGGAATGGCGTCAAACTTTTACCCTTAAAAATCTCCATAGGCGACGTTTAAAAAATTCTACAGATTGCATGTTTTGCGTTACAGAGGAGGTCTAGGGCTAGAATTATTGCTCTCACTCTACCGGTCGCGGCGATACCTCACATGTGTGGTTTGACCACCGTTTTCATATGCGGGCGCTACTCACGTATGCGTTCGCTTCTGCGCGCGAGCTCGTCGGGACAGGGCGCTTTAAAAATTTTTTTTTTTTATTATTATTTATTTTACTTTATTTTATTTATTTTTTCACTGTTTTTAAAAAAAAAAAATTTGGATCACTTTTATTCCTATTACAAGGAATGTAAACATCCCTTGTAATAGAAAAAAGCATGACAGGTCCTCTTAAATATGAGATCTGAGGTCAAAAAGTCCTCAGATCTCATATTTAGACTAAAATGCAAAAAAAAAAAAAAAAAAAGTTGTTTAAAAAAATGACACAAAAAAAATTGTGCCTTTAAGAGAAGTGGGCGGAGCCGTCGTAATGACGTCGCTCCGGCCGTCACATGGTATAGAGACGGGTGGGGGCCATCTTGGCCTCACTCATCTCTATACCGAAGCACTGACAGGACCCGTTCTCCTCCGCCGCTACCGACGGCTCTGGTAAGCGGCGGAGGGTGCGGGAGAGCGGCGGGAGGGGGGGTGGCACCTCTCCCGCCGCCGATAACGGTGATCTCGTGGCGAACCCGCTGCAGAGACCACCATTATCATGTACAGAACCGGCTGCCCTAAAGATGGATACCTCGGTTGTGGCAGCAGCTGCTGCCGTTACCGAGATATCCATCTTTAAAAAAAGGACGTCAATATACAGTGGGCGGTCGGGAGGTGGTTAAACAAATATCAAGGGCTTTTATGATGTTTGTGTGTGGAGATAAACATTCCGGGTTGGCATATGAGATTTTGAGGAGACCAAAACAGGAGGGTGGAGTGGGACTTCTGGACATAGAGACTTACTACAGAGCCATGGCCCTGGTTCACATTATGAATTGGTGCCATGACTGTTGGTAAACTTTGGGTGCCCCTGGAGAAGACATTAGCAGGTAGGAATTTGGCTGAAGCTCCTTGGATTCTGGTCTCTTAAAGAGAGTTATCGGAATATGTATCACCATTAACGACAACAACATTATCCATTTGGGACAGAATGAATAGTACAGGAAAATATGCGCCCCCAATATCCCCTATGACATCATTGGAAGGATTCCCCTGGTTCCCCCAGGGGAAGAGAAAGGGAGTTTAGATTGATGGGGAATGGATGGGAAGGGTAACTGTGCTAGAGTGGCCCCACAGGGTAAATTGCTACCGCTGGCAGAGTTGGTTTTGATATTGGGGGAAATACCAATGGCTGCAAGGAGATATTGTCAAATGATGGATCTGTTCAACAAGTGGAAGCATCAGATTAGGCCGGCGAACCCGCCTACAACTTTTGAGGAGTGGTGTGTTAATATATCAGAGCTGGGTCATATGTTGTCTCAAATGTAAAAGCTGGTTCTGTGTGCCCAAAGTATAACGACTCCCTTTTTTAACTAATAAAAAAATGAAAAGTGGGGCGTGCAAAATTATTCGGCCCCCTTGCGTTAATACTTTGTAGAGCCACCTTTTGCTGCGATTACAGCTGCAAGTCGCTTGGGGTATGTCTCTATCAGTTTTGCACATCGAGAGACTGAAATTCTTGCCCATTCTTCCTTGCAAAACAGCTCGAGCTCAGTGAGGTTGGATGGAGAGCGTTTGTGAACAGCAGTTTTCAGCTCTTTCCACAGATTCTCGATTGGATTCAGGTCTGGATTTTGACTTGGCCATTCTAACACCTGGATACGTTTATTTGTGAACCATTCCCTTGTAGATTTTGCTGTATGTTTGGGATCATTGTCTTGTTGGAAGATAAATCTCCGTCCCAGTTTCAGGTCTTTTGCAGACTCCAACAGGTTTTCATCCAGAATGGTCCTGTATTTTGGCTGCATCCATCTTCCCCTCAATTTTAACCATCTTCCCTGTCCCTGCTGAAGAAAAGCAGGCCCAAACCATGATGCTGCCACCACCATGTTTGACAGTGGGGATGGTGTGTTGAGTGTGATGAGCTGTGTTGCTTTTACGCCAAACATATCGTTTTGCATTGTGGCCAAAAAGTTCGATTTTGGTTTCATCGGACCAGAGCACCTTCTTCCACATGTTTGGTGTGTCTCCCAGGTGGCTTGTGTTCAAACTTTAGATGAGACTTTTTATGGATATCTTTGAGAAATGGCTTTCTTCTTGCCACTCTTCCATAAAGGCCAGATTTGTGCAGTGTACGACTGATTGTTGTCCTATGGACAGACTCTCCCACCTCAGCTGTAGTTCTCTGCAGTTCATCCAGAGTGATCATGGGCCTCTTGGCTGCATCTCTGATCAGTCTTACCCTTGTCTGAGCTGAAAATTTAGAGGGACAGCCAGGTCTTGGTAGATTTGCAGTGGTCTGATACGCCTTCCATTTCAAAATGATCGCTTGCACAGTGCTCCTTGGGATGTTTAAAGCTTGGGAAATCTTTTTGTATCCAAATCCGGCTTTAAACTTCTCCACAACAGTATTACGGACCTGCCTGGTGTGTTCCTTGGTCTTCATGATGCTCTCTGCGCTTTCAACAGAACCCTGAGACTATCACAGAGCAGGTGCATTTATACAGAGACTTGATTACACACAGGTGGATTCTATTTATCACCATCAGTCATTTAGGACAACATTGGATCATTCAGAGATTCTCGCTGAACTTCTGGAGTGAGTTTTCTGCAATGAAAGTAAAGGGGCCGAATAATTTTGCACGCACCACTTTTCAGTTTTTTAATTGCTAAAAAAGTTAAAAATATCCAATAGATTTCGTTCCACTTCACAATTGTGTCCCACTTGTTGGTGATTCTTCACAAAAAATTAAAATTTTATATCTTTATGTTTGAAGCCTGAAATGTGGCAAAAGGTTGAAAAGTTCAAGGGGGCCGAATACTTTCGCAAGCCACTGTATATATATATATATATATATATATACATATATATATAAATTATTTTTTTTCTATTCTGTTCTATTGTTTTCTATGCTATTTGTTTCTATTATTTTCTATTCTATTCTAATCTTTTCTATTCAAACTTGATTTCAGTCAATATGAAATTCAAATTTCGGAAGGTGTTTTATATATATATATATATATATATATATATATATATATATATGTATATATATATAATATTTTTTTCTATTCTGTTCCATTGTTTTTCTATGCTATTCTTTTGTATTCTAAACTTTTCTATTCGAATTTGAATTCATTCTAGACGAAATTCGAATTTCGGAAGATGGCTTCCGTATAGAATGAATTTGAATTTGAATAGAAAAGACTAGAATAGAAAATAATAGAAAATAGACTAGAAAAACAATAGAACAGAGTAGAATAAAATATAATATATATATTATGTTTTATTCTATTCTGTTCTATTGTTTTTCTAGTCTATTCTTTTCTACTCTATTCTAATCTTTTCTATTCAAATTCATTTTATACGAAATTCGAATTTCGGAAGATGGTTTTATATGTATATATATATATATATATATATATATATACATATAAAATAATCTTCCGAAATTCGAATTTCGTATAAAATGAATATATATATATATAAAATTTCTATGCTATTCTTTTCTATTATTTTCTATTTTACTCTAATCTTTTCTATTTGAATGCAAATTCATTCTATACGAAATTCGAATTTCAGAAAACGGTTATAAAGAAATAGGATGGAATCAAATTCTAATAGAAAAGACTAGAATAGAAAACACAATAGAACAGAATAGGAAAAAAAAAATATATATATATATAACATAATATATAAACATCTTCCGGAATTGGAATTTGGTACAGAATGAATTTGAATTTGAATAGAAAAGATTAGAATAGAATATATTAATTTTTTTTTCTATTCTGTTCTATTGTTTTTCTATGCTATTCTTATTTTCTATTCTATTCTAATCTTTTCTATTGGAATTCGACTACATTCTTTATGAAATTCGAATTTCGCAAAATGGTTATATATAGTTTACTTTTTCAAATTCAGTCAAATTTTTTCGAATGTGGTCGAATTTTTTCGAATTTGATAGTTTTTTATCGAATGCGGTAGAATTTTTTTGAATTTGATAGTTTTTTTTCGAAAGCGGTAGAATTTTTTTCGAATTTGATAGTTTTTTTCGAATGCGATAGAATTTTTTTTGAATTTCGCATTTTTTCAAATTCGAATACGAAACTAAACGAATCCCGAAAAGGAATGTAACTAATGCAACTAATTTAACTATACGAATTTAGTTAAATAATGAATCGAATTGAAACAAAACTGAACAAATTTTTTCATCCTGCACGTCTGTTAGGTTATAATTTCACATCCTAACAAATTCAAAGGTTGATAAGGGCAACACATCATACCTCAATAAGTTCCCATATACAGGAGATGTCTTATAAGTTATTGACAAGATGGTATCACACACCGGTTTGACTGGCTCAGTTATATCCATCGGCGGATGTTAACTGTTGGAGGGGATATAACCAAAGGGGTTAATTTATTCATTTATGGTCGTATTACCTAAAGATTAAAGTATTTTGGGAGGCGATAGCCCCCTGGATTAAGAAAATGACACTTAAGCACTGTACAAACGATCAGATTTTCCCACGGGAAATGTTGGATGTCAGGCTATTGGCGGAAAATCCAACCGTGTGTATGCTCCATTAGGCAATTGTTGTCGGACTTTCCGCCAACAAATGTTGGCTATCATGTTCTCAAATTTTCCGCCAACAAATGTGTGTTGTCGGACTTTCCGATCGTGTGCACACAAGTCCGTCGGACAAAAGTCCAAAGTACAAACGCGCATGCTCGGAATTAGGGAGAGCCGGAAACGCTCAGTCTTGTAAAACTAGCGCTCGTAATGGAGATATCACATCAGCTCGCCGTACCTTCTTAATTATATATTGAACAGTGGGGTTGATTTACTAAAGGCAAATCTACTTTGCACTTGAAAGTGCAGTTTCTGTAGATCTGAGGGGGACATGCAAAGAAAATTAAAAAAAAAGCATTTTTGCTTGTACATGATTGGGTGATAAAATCAACAGAGCTTCCCCTCATTTCAAATCTTCCCCTTAGATCTAAAGCGATTGCAATTCCAAGTACACTTCCAAGTGCACTTGTAGTGCAAAGTGGATTTGCCTTTAGTAAATCAACCGCAATGTGTTGCATGAATTGAGTTTTGGTTATGAGTAGACAAATGGTTGTAGGATTTTTTTTTTTTTTTCTGAATAGGATATGATCAAAGATCCAGTGTATTTCTCTGGGGAGGGGGGTTATTGTGGTCTGTTTTAATGGAAAGATTAATATAGATATTTTTGCAATGTGTATTTCTATGTTGTATGCTGAAATTTGTCTTAATAAAGAAAAAGTGATTATAAAAAAACAAAACAAAGTGATGCTATGTGCATAAATAAAACTTGCTACCAGTCAAATGAATGAATAGTGCTGTTTTTTCCATAGGATTAATAAAAGTCAAAGAAAAATATAACAATCAAAATAAAAATGACTGATAGTGGTAAACCTTACCAGTGACCTCAGGATAGATAGTGGGGGAACCAATCATCCGGGAGGCTTGCTTGGGGTGGTAAAACACCAATCAGCATCCAGAGGAGTGGAGAGTAATTCTGGGTCCCAGAAGGGGAGCGTACTGGCTGCTAGCTGGAACCGCTAGCTCCAAAGTGATTTTCGTGGCTGGATGGAGGAATAAACTAGGCAGCCTGTGTGATGGTGACTGCTCCAGGGGGAACAACCAAGCCGATACTCTCAGCACGCTTCCGCGCCCCTCCTGTGACGTCAATGTCGTCTCGGAGAGGGAAGAGGAATCACTAAGGTCAATTGTTCCCTAGCTCTTTGACAAAGTGCATGCGCAGGAAATATGTAACATGACGAAATGTGGAAATTTCAAGGGTATGAATACTTTTTCAAGGCACTGTAGGTGATCTGCAAGGAATTGTAGGCTTCCCAGAAAAACTGAAGTTCCACTTTAAATATGATGGATATTTTCAGTGCTATAAAAGGACTGCTGTTTAAAAAAAAAGGCCTCTTTCCTGTTGAAGGCTCTTGAAAAAGAATGTAGTGCGTAAGAAGGAATTTTATAATGACCAAAATGGGTTTCTTGTGGAGAGCATAAAAGATTAAACTTCCATCTTGATAGAACCTTAATGTGTAGCATAAGAATTGACCTATTTAAGGGATGCTCAAAATACTTTGTAGTATGATAATAAGTATATGCATGCCTCCTAGCATTTGCTGCAGTCAGAGAAAATAGGACTAGGACAGATCACAGATGCTTGTTAAGTACTTTGCTGCTGATTGCAACATCAGAAAGCTAAATTATGTTAAATATTCAGGTCTGTCTGCAACCATAATGAGCAACTATAATGAGCAACAGTAATAATTCTGATATTCCTGCTATCTTTGGGTATGTACAGTAATAGAAACTGCAATGCATGAAATGATAAATTATCATATTAACCTAACCTTAATATTAAAGTTGGCTGGGTAATGCTTTTGCTTAAAACATATGCCAACACTTTTAGGAGCACAGTGACAGTATAGAACAAGATAATAATTATAATATTGATATTGTACTGTATGCAAGCTAAAAAGTGCATTTATTTACACATTAAATTCTTCTGTATAGACACACCCTGTTACACTATACGTAGAGTAATGACAATTAAGTAGCTTCTCCCATATAAAAATATCTAAGTAGGGATGAGCCGAACACCTCCCCCCCCGGTTCAGTTCGCACCAGCAGAACATCCAAAAAAAGTTTGTTCGAACACGCGAACACCGTTAAAGTCTATGGGGCACGAACGTGAAAAATCAAAAGTGCTAATTTTAAAGGCTTATATGCAAGTTTTTGCCCTAAAAAGTGTTTGGGGACCCGGGTCCTGCCCCAGGGGACATGTATCAATGCAAAAAAAAGTTTAAAAACTGACGTTTTTTTCGGGAGCAGTGATTTTAAGAATGCTTAAAGTGAAACAATAAAAATGAAATATTCTAGGGCTGTTACTGATTAAAATTTTCGTGTTCGATTAATCTATTTTTTTTCAATCGATTAATCGACTAATTTCGAATAATTATAACGCACATACAGATTCAACTACTTTTAGCTGATGTCATGCGTAGCTCCTCCCCCGTACGCGTTACATTCAATCAGAACTTCCCCAGCGGGGCTGGGCTACGGCGTCACCCTACAGTCTATTTAAATTGTGCATCAGGGGGACCGATGGAGAGCCAGAGACATCCATCACCTGCTGAGACAGCAAAGTGTCAGCTCTTTGGAAAAAAAGTGCCCTCATCATAAATGTTTTTTGATTGCTGGATAACCAATCAATGTCAGTTCATCGTCAAACTGACTTACAGCCAGGAAAGCACTCAGATATGTTGATTTTCATAGCCAAGTCCAGGATTTACATAGATGTTTACCTGAATACTTTGACCAGTGAGATCAATCAAATCCTTAGGATCTGTCTTCCTCAATTTATGATTTCACGGACATCGACGTCACCGGACTCCTCCCCCCTTCCTTTCGTTAGCAGACGGAGGCACTCGGGGAAGGGGGAGGAGTCCGGTGACGTTGATGTGCATGACGTCACCGGATCTCCGACGGAACTCCCTGAACACCCGGAAGCTGGCGGAACGGTGAGTACCGATCAAAAGAATTTTGATCAATCAAAATAATTTTGAGCGATCAAAAAAATTAACGATTAATCGAGGAAATAATCTTTAATTTTCCCAGCCCTAAAATATTCCTTTAAATATCTGCCTGGGGGGTGTCTATAGTATACCTGTAAAGTGGCACAGTTTTCCCATGTTTAGAACAATACCACAGCAAAATGAAATTTCTAAAGGAATAAAAGTCATTAAACACTGCTTGCGGCTGTAATGTACTGTTGGTTCCTGGCAATATAGATGAAAATCGTTGAGAAAAACGGCATGGATTCCTCCCCCCACCCAGCCCATTACCAGGCTCTTTGAGTCTGGTATGGGTTTTAAGGGGAACCCCGCACCCAAATTTAAAAAAATGGCGTGGGGGGCCCCCAGGCACTATATACTCTGAACAGAAGTATATATACTATACGGCCCTATATAGTCTGCAGAAAATTCGGCATTAGGTGTCGTGGTGACAGAACACTGTAACCCCTCACAGTTACTCTTGTTGTGTGCAGGAACAGGTTCTGCTGTTAAATATTATTTCAAAAATTGTAATTACCTGCCCATTTTAAACAGGGGTAGAAAAATTTGGCCTTGGGTGGTGGTGCCACAACACTGTAAAGCCTCACAGTTACTCTTGGTGGGCGCCGGAATGGGCCCTGCTGTGAAATATTAGATCAATGAACAATAAATAAATGCAGCGCTAAGTGAAGTGAAAACAAAGGGTTGAATTACCACCCTAAATCTATATATAATGTGTGTAGTAACCAGTTTTGTAGTTTCACATGATGATGATTACAAACCACAATAAATAAAATGAAAAAACAAACTCCAGTTGCCAGGAGCAATGTCCATAGTGCAATAAAAGTTCATCAACCAAGGCAATGTCATATTTGAAGTGAAAAGAGGAAACATATGTGAATAGTGTTCATTAAATCAAGTAAAAGATCTGCATGTATTCAGGGTCCACACGTAAGTAGAAGGGGTAAATGCACTTACCAGAAGGGGTGGACACGCTCACCATACGGCGGGGTGTCATTCAGGCTTATGGATCTACCGATCCTGGGAGTGCTTGCTGGGAGGTGCTGGTGATGGATCCCAATGGTCTCCACATAGTGCATGAATGGAGACCTTTTCTTTTCTCTACATGAATCCATATCCGATGTGGTGAAAGCTGCATCTCTCAGCTGCTTGTTTGCTGTAGAGGAGAATCCATCCATCCGTGGAGGATCCAAAAACCATCTCCTATCCAAGGCTGCTCCGGATGTGACCATTGGGATCCATCACCACCACCTCCCAGCAAGCACTCAGCTGTTGATGATCTGCTCATCAGTCCTGGCTACTTAAAGCCATCCAGCTCATTTCACCTCTGCCTTCGCCTTTGGTCACATCTCAGAGACTTTCTCCTGCGTTCCTGTTGAAGACTTGCTCGGCTACATCCCATCTTGCTCCTGATCCTGCTTGCTGTACTACTACATTGATCTCTGGCTCTCTGACATTGGCTGACTACCCGATCTGGTTACTGAACTCTGGCTATGTATTGATTACGCTTACTCTGTTTACCTTTTAATTATTATTAAACAAGTGTGATTAACTGTATTTATGTCTCGGTCTGATTCATGGTTTCTGACAAATGGGTCCTGCTGTGAAATATTAGATCAATAATTGTATTTACATGCCCTGTTAAACATGGGCAGAAAAATTGGGCCTTGGGTGGCGGTGGTGGTGCCACAAAACTGTAACCCCTTACAGATAATCTTGTTGAGTGCAGGAACAGGCCCTGCTGTGAAATATTAGATCAAAAATTGTAATTAGGGGGGGCGTGGCTAACCGCCGAGCAGTATGGAAGCCTGACTTTACAGCTCCTGCACCGATCGGAGACATCAGCCTCAAAAATCACTCCACCGGATCACAAAATGCACCCCTCTAACCCCCACACAGCGGGGAACCAGACCGGAACATCCAGAAAGCGGAAAGAATACCGTCAACCGAAGAAATTAACAGATTTCTACACACTAACTCAGGCTGAACGAATCCAAGATGGCGCCCGCGGCGCCTCACAGCCCTCAGAGACACAGCTTTCTGCAGACTCCTAGATCTGCCTGACGAAAATGATCCCTCACTCCTACCTCAGGAATTCTCCTCAAGCTCCCATCCGCCATCAGGATCATCTTCCACCTCAAACAGCCCAGCTAAATCGCGGATGCGACTGGATAACGCTGCATAGGCTCAGGAGTAGGGATGAGCTTTGAGTTCGAGTCGAACTCATGTTCTACTCGAACATTGGCTGTTCGCAAGTTCGCCGAACAGCGAACAATTTGGGGTGTTCGCGGCAAATTCGAATGCCGCGGAACACCCTTTAAAAGTCTATGGGAGAAATCAAAAGTGCTAATTTTAAAGGCTTATATGCAAGTTATTGTCATAAAAAGTGTTTGGGGACCCGGGTCCTGCCCCAGGGGACATGGATCAATGCAAAAAAAAGTTTTAAAAACGGACGTTTTTTCAGGAGCAGTGATTTTATTAATGCTTAAAGTCAAACAATAAAAGTGTAATATCCCTTTAAATTTCGTACCTGGGGGGTGTCTATAGTATGCCTGTAAAGGGGCGCATGTTTCCTGTGTTTAGAACAGTCTGACAGCAAAATGACATTTGGAAGGAAAAAACTCATTTAAAACTACCCGCGGCTATTGCATTGCCGACAATACACATAGAAGTTCATTGATAAAAACGGCATGGGAATTCCCCACAGGGCAACCCCGAACCAAAATAATAAAAAAAAAATGATGTGGGGGTCCCCCTAAATTCCATACAAGGCCCTTCAGGTCTGGTATGGATATTAAGGGGAACCCCAGCCAAAATTTAAAAAAAAAATTGACGTGGGGTTCCCCCTAAATTCCATACCAGACCCTTCAGGTCTGGTATGGATTTTAAGGGGAACCCCGCGCCAAAAAAAAAAAAAAAAAACGGCGTGGGGTCCCCCTAAAAATCCATACCAGACCCTTATCCGAGCACGCAACCTGGCAGGCCGCAGGAAAAGAGGGGGGGACGAGAGTGCGCCCCCCCCCTCCTGAACCGTACCAGGCCACATGCCCTCAACATTGGGAGGGTGCTTTGGGGTAGCCCCCCAAAACACCTTGTCCCCATGTTGATGAAGACAAGGGCCTCATCCCCACAACCGTGGCCGGTGGTTGTGGGGGTCTGCGGGCGGGGGGCTTATCGGAATCTGGAAGCCCCCTTTAACAAGGGGACCCCCAGATCCCGGCCCCCCCCTGTGTGAAATGGTAAGGGGGTACTTACCCCTACCATTTCACTAAAAAACTGTCAAAAATGTTAAAAATGACAAGAGACAGTTTTTGACAATTCCTTTATTTAAATGCTTCTTCTTTCTTCCTTCATCTTCTTCTTCTTCTGGTTCTTCTGGCTCTTCTGGTTCTTCCTCCGGCGTTCTCGTCCAGCATCTCCTCCGCGGCGTCTTCTATCTTCTTCTCCTCGGGCCGCTCCGCACCCATGGCATGAGGGGGGAGGCTCCCGCTCTTCTCTTCATCTTCTTCTTCATCTTCTTCTTCTTCTTCTTCTTCTTCTTCTTCTTCTTCTTCTCTTCTTCATCTCTTCTTCCTTCTTCATTTCTTCTGCGGGCCGCTCCGCATCAATGCATGGAGGGAGGCTCCCGCTGTGTGACGGCGTCTCTTCGTCTGACGGTTCTTAAATAACGGGGGGCGGGGCCATCCGGTGACCCCGCCCCCCTCTGACGCACGGTGAATTGACGGGACTTCCCTGTGACGTCACGGGGAATGCCACAGGGAAGTCCCGTCATGTCCCGTGCGTCAGAGGGGGGCGGGGTCACCGGGTGGCCCCGCCCCCCGTTATTTAAGAACCGTCAGACGAAGAGACGCCGTCACACAGCGGGAGCCTCCCTCCATGCATGCATGGATGCGGAGCGGCCCGCAGAAGAAATGAAGAAGGAAGAAGAGATGAAGAAGAGAAGAAGAAGAAGAAGAAGAAGATGAAGAAGAAGATGAAGATGAAGAAGAAGATGAAGAGAAGAGCGGGAGCCTCCCCCCTCATGCCATGGGTGCGGAGCGGCCCGAGGAGAAGAAGATAGAAGACGCCGCGGAGGAGATGCTGGACGAGAACGCCGGAGGAAGAACCAGAAGAGCCAGAAGAACCAGAAGAAGAAGAAGATGAAGGAAGAAAGAAGAAGCATTTAAATAAAGGAATTGTCAAAAACTGTCTCTTGTCATTTTTAACATTTTTGACAGTTTTTTAGTGAAATGGTAGGGGTAAGTACCCCCTTACCATTTCACACAGGGGGGGGCCGGGATCTGGGGTCCCCTTGTTAAAGGGGGCTTCCAGATTCCGATAAGCCCCCCGCCCGCAGACCCCCACAACCACCGGCCACGGTTGTGGGGATGAGGCCCTTGTCTTCATCAACATGGGGACAAGGTGTTTTGGGGGGCTACCCCAAAGCACCCTCCCAATGTTGAGGGCATGTGGCCTGGTATGGTTCAGGAGGGGGGGGGGGCCGCACTCTCGTCCCCCCCTCTTTTCCTGCGGCCTGCCAGGTTGCGTGCTCGGATAAGGGTCTGGTATGGATTTTTAGGGGGACCCCACGCCGTTTTTTTTTTTTTGGGGCGCGGGGTTCCCCTTAAAATCCATACCAGACCTGAAGGGTCTGGTATGGAATTTAGGGGGAACCCCACGTCAATTTTTTTTTAAAATTTTGGCTGGGGTTCCCCTTAATATCCATACCAGACCTGAAGGGCCTTGTATGGAATTTAGGGGGACTCCCACATCATTTTTTTTTTTTAATTTTGGTTCGGGGTTGCCCTGTGGGGAATTCCCATGCCGTTTTTATCAATGAACTTCTATGTGTATTGTCGGCAATGCAATAGCCGCGGTAGTTTTAAATGAGTTTTTTCCTTCAAAATGTCATTTTGCTGTCAGACTGTTCTAAACACTGGAAACATGCGCCCCTTTACAGGCATACTATAGACACCCCCCAGGTATGAAATTTAAAGGGATATTACACTTTTATTGTTTGACTTTAAGCATTATTAAAATCACTGCTCCTGAAAAAACGGCCGTTTTTAAAACTTTTTTTTGCATTGATCCATGTCCCCTGGGGCAGGACCCAGGTCCCCAAACACTTTTATTGACAATAACTTGCATATTAGCCTTTAAAATTAGCACTTTTGATTATTCATGTTCGTGTCCCATAGACTTTAACGGTGTTCGCGTGTTCGAATGAATTTTTTTCCTGTTCGCATGTTCTGGTGCGAACCGAACAGGGGGGTGTTCGGCTCATCCCTACTCAGGAGGTAAGGCCTGCACTAGATCAGCTACTAGCCCAGACACCACTATCCTCCCCTATAGCGGCCTTCCCCACATCTAATCAACCTGTAATTGATACAATGCTGAAGGAGATGCTGATCTCTCTCCATAGCTCCCTCCACAATGACATATCCTCCATGTTCACTGCCTTTAAATCAGAAATGGTACACACAGGCAAAAAGATAGGCCAAATTGAAAAGCAGATGGCTGTTATAACTGAAACGGTTAATGATTTGGTGGATGCCCACGACCATACCCGTGATGAACACCACTGGGTCAGAGCCAAAATGGCGGACCTCGAGGACCGCTCGAGACGCAACAATGTTAAGATTAGAGGCATCCCTGAAAACATCCTCCCAGCTGACCTGAATACATATGCGAGGAAACTCATTTCCACACTCCTCCCTGACTTACCACCGATCGAAACCATAGTCGATCGAATTCATCGATTGCCAAAGCCGCCACACCTACCCGCAGAAGTCCCCAGAGACACCTTGATGAGAATACATTTCTTTCACGCCAAAGATATGCTGCTGGCACAGTCCAGACGGCTGGGACAACTACCAGCCCCATACACCAAGATACAACTCTTTCCTGATATCTCCCAATTTACCCGCCAACAACGTCGTCAGCTGCAGACCATTACAAAACCGCTTCACAACCACAAAATTCCATTTCAATGGGGATTTCCAACCAAGCTAGTAGTCACCAAAAATGGGGCCCGGCACAACATCCACACAGTGGAAGAAGGCATAAAGCTTCTCCGGACCTGGGGCATCATCCCCGAAGTAGATCAGCCAACCCAGCCACCCCATCCTGGAAACTCCCATGCCTACGCAAAAGGAACGCATGCCAACTTCAACACCTGAACACCAGATAGTGATGTTCTTAACTCATCATTAGCACTCCGATCCGGTGCCTGCTCGTTGCAGATAGTTCACGAACTTTACCCTCACATTGACCGGCAGTCCTCCAGATTACTGCCGCACCTCCCTCCTCCACCCTACCTGACTTACTAACTTTTCCTTTTTCTCCTTTTTGTCTGCGACCCGTCCCCTCCCGGAGAGCCTCAGCTCCTCAGAACTCGATCAACTTCAACCCGCCATCCAGTCTAATCGACCGCATCAACAAACACCAAGGACCACACAGCTGCTACGCCGACAACACAAAGAACTGTAAGTACTGACGGAATATACACATCCTCCACATTAATACCATAATGCCTAAATTCTTATCACTAAATGTGAAGGGCCTAAACCACCCATCCAAGAGGGCTTCTCTGTGGCGCACCGCCCAAGATGCCCACTGTGAAGTCCTTTGTGTTCAGGAAACTCACTTTAAATCCTCTGCGGAGCCCCTCTGTACCAACAAAAATTTTACACACATATTTAAAGCATCCGGCCCGGAAAAGAAAAGAGGGGTCATGATAGCTATCAAGAACTCTTGCTCCTTCACTCTCCACAACAGTCTTATAGACACAGAAGGCAGATATCTAGCTTTAGATTGTACTCTGGACGCCACCAGATACACCATCGCCACAATCTACGCCCCCAACCGGAAACAAATCCATTTTCTCACCAAACTGATGAAAAAAATTCACCGCTTCAAACAAGGCCATCTAATAATATGCGGAGACTTCAACATAGTACCAGACAATGTAGTAGACTCCTCCACTGATTCGCACAGACTACCTTCCCCGATGGGATCCCTCATCAGATCCAACGACCTATACGACGTATGGAGATGCCACCACACCACAGAAAGGGACTACTCTTACTTTTCGCCCCGGCATAATTCTTATTCGAGAATAGACTTCTTCCTGGTGGACAAATGGACACTACCCAAAATCTCCTCATCAACGATTGACACTATCACGTGGTCTGACCACGCACCAGTTTCTATCACCCTAGAAGAATCCCCAACATTCTCCCAAACTCGGCTCTGGAGAGCGAATGCCGCAATCCTCAACTCACCTACCCACGTGACTCACATCAGGACCTGCCTAGAAGAATACTTCACCTCCAACTCAGGCTCTGTACAAGACAATTCCATACTCTGGAATGCCCATAAAGCATTCATAAGAGGGATCCTTATACAAATTGGAGCCAGAGAGAGGAGGATGAGATCACAGCGTCTAAATTCACTGACCTCTACCATCAAAACTCTAGAAACTCAAAACCAAACTTCCCCTAACCCAACACTCAAAAACCAGTTAGACACACTCAGACAAGAATTACGTTCCCACCTCTTACAAACCTTTGAGAAAGCACATACATACTTCAGAGCGAAACACTACTCCACTGGCAACAAGGCCGGAAAAACTATGGCCAATAGACTAAAAGGTCACTACTCAAAAACAAAAATAACACATCTATACCATCCTGCTACCAAACAAAAACTCACAGACCCACAATCCATTGCTGACGCATTCAGCCACTATTATAACACACTTTACAACCTGAAAGATGATATCTCACTTCAACAGCCTTCCCTACACGACATAGAATCATTCCTACAAGAAATCAAACTTCCCAAACTGACTGCAGACCAATTATCCACACTGAACACCCCTTTCACGGACTCAGAAATATGCACCATAATTACAACCCTACCCCCCAACAAATCACCGGGACCTGACGGCCTTACAGGCGAATATTACAAAAAATTCAGTACAATTCTAGCACCATATATGTCTTTAGTATTCAATGACGCTGCCTCATCCTCCTCTCTCCCTCCTGAAATGCTCAATGCTCTGATCGTCACTATACCGAAGCCAGGTAAGGAACCCACCCACACACAAAATTTTAGACCCATCTCTCTTCTCAACCTAGACACAAAGATTTATGCTAAACTAATAGCCAACAGATTATTCAACTTAATGCCACTACTGATCCATAAGGATCAATCAGGCTTCACTAAGGGCAGACAGACATCCGATGCAACTCGCAGGATTGTCAACATCATTCATAATGCCGAGCTGACTCGAACGCCTTCTCTGCTCCTGTCTCTGGACGCAGAGAAGGCGTTCGATAGAGTACACTGGAAGTACCTACAGGCTACTTTAAACAAATTTGGATTTCAGGGTCCTATATTATCCGCCATAATGGCACTCTACTCTGCACCATCTGCTCAGGTGTACACATCAGAAATGCTTTCCAAACCATTTCCCATTACAAACGGCACCCGTCAAGGATGCCCGCTCTCACCAATTATTTTCAACCTCATAATGGAACCCTTAGCAGAGCACGTCAGACAATCTTGTAACATAACAGGTTTTAGGATAGGAGATATGGAACACAAAATCAATTTATTCGCAGATGACGTTATATTAATGATCACTAACCCTCGCTCCTCCCTGGCTTCGGTACAAATGCTGTTAAACAAATTTAGCGATGTTTCGTATTATAAGGTCAACGAACACAAATCCTTCATACTAGATCTAGGTTTAGATGCAGTAGCCAGCAACATCCTGATGTCTGAATATCCTTACCCTTGGGCCGACCATGGAATAAAATATCTAGGAATAACTCTAACAAAATCCACAAAAGGTCTATTTACTCATAACTATGTAGAAGCTAGGCAAATGCTCAGTAAGGAAACATCAAAAATTGCTAGATTCGAACTCACTTGGTCAGGACGCCTAGCAGCGTTCAAAATGATTGCCCTCCCCAAACTCCTATACATTTTTCGCACACTACCTATCCCTCTCTCAACAACATACCTCAACTCCCTCCAATCTATCCTGAACCAATTTATTTGGCGAGGAAAGAAGGCTAGATGCAGTCACTCTAAACTCATAAAACACAGATCTAAAGGTGGTATGGGACACATTGATATAAAAGATTATTATCTAGCCTCCATATTATCTCAACTTAGAGATTGGTTTCAACCCTCACCATCCACCCTTTGGAGCGCCATAGAAAACAATGAAACACCGGGCCCCAACCTCACCGATTGGCTACTCAGTACCACTGTAAACAACCACTCCTTACTACAGTACTCTCCCCCTATCCAAGCCACCATCAAAGCTTGGAGAATCCTACACCACACTAGATGGTCACTCCTCCCGACCAAACCCCTTCTAATTCCTATCAATACCTTAAAACACCTGACCCCAGACTTGTTCTTCCCACAATGGCTCTCTGATAAGTTTAAGTACACACAAGACCTCCGCAATATCACGTCCACTAAATCCTACCCACAGGTCCAAAAAGAATACAATGCACCCACTAAAGACTTCTTAACATACTATAGAGTAAAAACATGCCTCACAACCTACCCATCCCTAGAAGGAGCATTGCCCATTAAACTATGGGAATTCTTCTTCTCTAACAATACCAAACCCAAGGGAGTCTCCCTCATTTATTTACTTCTACAAGAAAAAAACACTTTTTTCAAATCCAAACCATTCCTGGATTGGGAGAGAGACCTAAACTTACAATTCACTGATTATCAATGGCTAACAGCAATCAACTCAGTATATAAGGCAACTTCCTGTACATCCTTATGGGAAGTGACACAAAAAACATTAATGAGATGGTACCTAACCCCTCATAGACTTGCCAAGTTTAATATCCACACTACACATGACTGCTGGCGTGGCTGCGGTCAAACTGGCACCCTCCTCCACATCCTATGGGCATGCCCTCACTTACAACAATTATGGCTGGGGGTACAAAACATGTTACGAGAAGTTCTACATCTTCCCATCACTCTCACTCCACAGTTAGCAATCCTCAACCTCAACATTGATGAGATACCCACACATCTTAGACGGGTGACTGTACACATCCTCCTAGCAACTAAGCTCCTTCTAACAAGAAACTGGAAATCAAACACCATTCCCTCCATAGCAGAAGTAGTTAAATTAGTTCAAACACACTACACGTATGAAACACTTCTATCACGAGGATCACAACACCACTCTAAAACACTAGACCTTTGGAATCCTTGGTACAAATGGCACACTACAAAACAATAACCGAAAACAATCTTACCTTGATAGATATTTCATTGATACTGCTCTCCTCCCTCCTCCCCCCCTCCTTCCCCACTCCACCTGGCCCCCTTCTCTCTTCCCCTTCCCCTCCTCCACAGGTTTTCACCTTTAGAATTTCATAAGAACACCTTTGTTACATGCTGTTAGTTAAAAACTCAGTTACCTTGAACTAAACTCTCTCAATATCTACAGTTACATGTGTGGATATCCAGCTCCTGCTATCATCTGTACAGCATGTCATTGAACTTACAACTGTAACCTATGTACTTTATGATGCATACCATGTAACCTATGATTAAGAGAAACTCTTCAATAAAAACTATTGAAAAGAAAAAATTGTAATTAAATGTCCCTGTTTAACAGGGGCAGAAAAATTAGGTCTTGGGTGGTGGTGGTGCCACAACACTGTAACCCCTCACAGATACTCTTGTTGGGCGCAGGAACGGGCCCTGCTGTGAAATATTAGATCAATCATTGTATTTACATGCCCCTGTAAAACAGGGGCAGAAAAATTGGGCCTTGGGTGGCGGTGGTGGTGCCACAACACTGTAACCCTATACAGATACTCTTGTTGGGCACAGGAAAGGGTCATGCTGTGAAATATTAGATCAAAAATTGTAATTAAATGCCCCTGTTTAACAGGGGCAGAAAAATTAGGCCTTGGGTGGTGGTGGTGGTGCCACAACACTGTAACCCCTCACAGATACTCTTGTTGGGCACAGGAACGGGCCCTGCTGTGAAATATTTGATCAAAAATTGTAATTACAGGGCGTGGCCTGAAGCTGCATGGAGGAATGCAGAGTGAGAGCTCCGGCTGCACGTTCTCCTTCAAACTGATCCTTTGGGGCTAAATCATCCTCTCTCATGGTAAAAACTGCCTGCACTACTCAGTGAAGCTCCCATGCTCATGTCGCCACCGAAGTGGGCCTTTGGTGGGTGGTGGTGGTGCTACAACACTGTAAGAGCTCACAGGTACTCTTGATGGGTGCAGGAACGGCCCTGCTGTGAAATATTTGATCAAAAAGAGAGAGAGCCGGAATGGCCTTCTGTGAAAAGAAATGGCATTTTGGAACCTGCCACTGAGGTACAGCACATTCCACAAATTCACAAAAGGGGGCAGAGTCTACCAGCTGAAAAGGCAGCAGCTGCAGTGCTAGCAATTTGGCCAAGCTAGCATTCAGACGCTGAGCATGTGGATGGCTGGGACCAAATTTCTTTTTACGGTTTAGCAACTGGGGTAGGGAAATTTGCCTGCTTAAATCAGATGGAGATGTACTGATAGCAGATTGGCTGCATGTACTTGGGACATATAGTGGGGTTGGAGATCCCAGATGAGGAGCAAGGAGAAGACCGCCTTTTTCTTTGATGTGGGTCTTTCAAGTGCTCTTGCCAACATTCTGCATGAGAGGTCGTCATATGTATGGTCAAGCATGTGGTGCCCAAGTGGCTGCTGTTCTGGCCACGCTTGACCTGCTTCAGACATAGGTTTCAAACAGCAACAGTGTGATCTGCTGCACGTGTCAAAAAAGCCCACACCAAGGAACTTTTCAAAATCAGCGAGGAGTCAGCAGCGTCCTGCACCTGCGGAGCTCAGCGCTGTGATGCAGTAGGGTGGCTGCCCTTAATCTGCCCCCTAAAGGACATCCTGCCTCATTGGAGTTGTGCCTCCTCTCTTCTATCAGGCAGCCAAGTGGAGTCAGTGACCTCATCATCCCCTCCCTCCTCATCACTGGAGCAAACTTGACAGTATGCTGCGGCTGGGGTAACATGACTGCCAGTTTCTTGTCCTTCTTGGGCACCCCCCTCTCTAGGCTCACGTTATTCCCTTCCTCAACCTGGGAACCAACATTGGAGCCTTCTAATTGCTGTGCAAAAAAGAAAAACAGATTCCCCAATTGGGGTTTTTAGGCAGCAAAAAAAAAGAGAGGGTAGAAGGCCAATACGTAAAAATATATCTTTATTGTACAAAAAGTGGCTTCAACACACTGGTTAAAAAGAATGAGCTCCAGTAAGGGTGTTTACCAATATATGACACTCAACACATACACTGTATATATATGTTCATGACAACATGACATGTGCGTTGACGTATGGCAAAATTTGTGGACCTGACGCGTTTCGACCTATATATTCCAGGTCTTCTTCAAAGGTCAATTTGCTAAAATTATATCAAAAAATGCATGTGTCAAAAATTAATGTATATTTGAAAACAGGTGCATAGCATATCAATACAGCATATTTACCCAATAATGAGTGTCCTAAACCCAGGAGCTTTTTGTTGGATAGATCCCTTTAAAATCGAAAGATTGCCCGTTCACCTTCCCCCCGGAGGCCTCATGGCATCACCGCCGCAGCCCCCATTCCCAGGGGGAGATCCCAAAAATGTGGCTTACAAGAGATCACACTGTAAGACGCCCCCTATGCGCAGGCCGCTCAGCCGGTCAGATAGGGAGGACACCTGCAGCAACAACCCAGGGAGAAAAGATAGGAATAATGTATGTTATATATTAGTATGCACTCCAGCGTAAGGTCTAAGAAGTGTAAAAAGTGTATATATGTTTGTATCTGCTAGGTTAAACCATAGCTACATATATACGCCCATTACATTGGCCTTGGCCAATGCATACTGGGTGTATGTGTCTGTGCGTAGAGAAGTCCGCACAAACATATACATATGTGTGTACACACATATATATATGCCATACTTATGGTTTTAAAGTACCTATTTTAGTATAAAAAATATAATATAACAGAGTGCATACAAGGATAAGAAAAATGCCAGAATAAAGAAGGAAGTAATAGATTGCAAATTAGTACCTCAACCATGTAAAAAGGGGATGTGAATAGAATAAGAAATGTGATTGATGAGGAATAGCGCTTAAGAGTGGAAGAAATTATGGGAACCAAGGACGTGAATCCCTGATGTGGACAACAAGTGTGTGTGAAAAGTGAACACACAAGAAAGTGAATAACAAAAACCATTTAAGAGTAATAGATGTGAAAACGGGTGAACAAGTGCCCAAAAGTGGGGAAAAAACATATGTTAAGTGTGCTAAGTATATTACCTAGTAAGCAAGGTGAAGGTAGTGCAGAGACCACACTATGTTGCCCTGTATGCTTGCACTTAGGTGTGACCTGGCCCGGGATTGGTCACTACCTTGAACAGGCTGAGTAAACGCCTGTCCAGGTTACCATTTGGCAAGTCTGAAAATGTAAAGTAAATGAAAGAATATTGTATACATTTAAGTATTTAATATATATATATATGGTCATTGTAATAGACCAAATGTTATATATAGGGCAACAAAAGTGCAATGACGTAAAACAGGGTAGTGTACTTACAATGTGAAGCTGCAGGAGAGACCGTCAACTGGACAGAAAGGTGTTCAGGATGGTCGAGAGAGGGTGAGGGAGTGTATATAAGCCCTTGATATTGGGGCGGAACTCCGACATAGATTGATTGGTAGCAGGTGCCAGCATTCCACTAATGAGACCGCTCCGGGGGGACCGCGCTTGGGGGCATGGCAGCCGAAGGGCGGCCTCGTGTGGTCTCCTCGGCGTTCAGGGCGAGCGGAAGCTCCGTCCGCTGACGTCATCACCGTCGCAACTGCGTGACGCACCCGCATCACGTGGCACGCGCGGGGCCCCGCGCATGCGCAGTGAGCGGAGACGTCCGGGGATGTCCCTGAACGCCGCCGGCAAGGGGGAATCCCCAATATGGCAGCCAGGTCCAGCCTGGGTATCCAATGGGGAACGGCGGGAGGGGGAGCCATCCATGTAGGAGTCCCTCCTCCCCGCCTTACCTTGCCGGGAAGGCACATCTAGGGAAATCAACCCCGGTACTTGGGCGGCGCCAGCAGCCATGATAACTGCTCATAGGGGGAAGGGAAACAAGCCATGAAGGGGACAAAAAATTCAATTATTGTACAAGATCAAGAAAATACAAGAATGATATAAAATTATAAATGTAAACATGTCATCCTATATTGGTACATACAATTATTGGCGGAGAGGATTTACACATGAGATATCCATATGTGCAGAGTAAATTCACATGTCTAGGTATATGAAGGTAAAGTAAAACACATTCTAGAGCAGAAGAGAGACAACAAAAGATGAAGTTGAAATTAAATATACACTGCATATCAAAGAATGTACGCAGAATATGTACATAAGTGGTCATAAATGTCCCTGGACTATCAGAGAGGGAATGGGAGGATTAATTTTTTCTTCAATATACCTATTTAAGGATTTAACGTGCCAGAAAAGTGCTGATTTTTTCTCCAAGATTTTATTTAACTTATGGACTAAGGATGAGATCAAGGTTTTCACACGATCGCCTTGTTCAAAATCCATCTTGTATCCCAACATTAAATTGGCCCATTCCTCTCCCTGATAGTTGCTCATTTTGAAAAATACAAAAACCCCTAAAGTATCACAAATACCAAAGAGAAAGACATATGAATAACCCTACACCCTGGAGCTCATATTTTTCCTCCCGTGTGTCAACGGGGAGAGGGGTGTTTAACCACCCAAATTTGACAAATAGAAGGGAGGGGACACAGGGAAGAAAAGAGAGTGCTGCTCACCCCTAATGATTGAAACAAAAAAGAAAAACAGATTCCCCAATTGGGGTTTTTAGGCAGCAAAAAAAGAGAGGGTAGAAGGCCAATACGTAAAAATATATCTTTATTGTACAAAAAGTGGCTTCAACACACTGGTTAAAAAGAATGAGCTCCAGTAAGGGTGTTTACCAATATATGACACTCAACACATACACTGTATATATATGTTCATGACAACATGACATGTGCGTTGACGTATGGCAAAATTTGTGGACCTGACGCGTTTCGACCTATATATTCCAGGTCTTCTTCAAAGGTCAATTTGCTAAAATTATATCAAAAAATGCATGTGTCAAAAATTAATGTATATTTGAAAACAGGTGCATAGCATATCAATACAGCATATTTACCCAATAATGAGTGTCCTAAACCCAGGAGCTTTTTGTTGGATAGATCCCTTTAAAATCGAAAGATTGCCCGTTCACCTTCCCCCCGGAGGCCTCATGGCATCACCGCCGCAGCCCCCATTCCCAGGGGGAGATCCCAAAAATGTGGCTTACAAGAGATCACACTGTAAGACGCCCCCTATGCGCAGGCCGCTCAGCCGGTCAGATAGGGAGGACACCTGCAGCAACAACCCAGGGAGAAAAGATAGGAATAATGTATGTTATATATTAGTATGCACTCCAGCGTAAGGTCTAAGAAGTGTAAAAAGTGTATATATGTTTGTATCTGCTAGGTTAAACCATAGCTACATATATACGCCCATTACATTGGCCTTGGCCAATGCATACTGGGTGTATGTGTCTGTGCGTAGAGAAGTCCGCACAAACATATACATATGTGTGTACACACATATATATATGCCATACTTATGGTTTTAAAGTACCTATTTTAGTATAAAAAATATAATATAACAGAGTGCATACAAGGATAAGAAAAATGCCAGAATAAAGAAGGAAGTAATAGATTGCAAATTAGTACCTCAACCATGTAAAAAGGGGATGTGAATAGAATAAGAAATGTGATTGATGAGGAATAGCGCTTAAGAGTGGAAGAAATTATGGGAACCAAGGACGTGAATCCCTGATGTGGACAACAAGTGTGTGTGAAAAGTGAACACACAAGAAAGTGAATAACAAAAACCATTTAAGAGTAATAGATGTGAAAACGGGTGAACAAGTGCCCAAAAGTGGGGAAAAAACATATGTTAAGTGTGCTAAGTATATTACCTAGTAAGCAAGGTGAAGGTAGTGCAGAGACCACACTATGTTGCCCTGTATGCTTGCACTTAGGTGTGACCTGGCCCGGGATTGGTCACTACCTTGAACAGGCTGAGTAAACGCCTGTCCAGGTTACCATTTGGCAAGTCTGAAAATGTAAAGTAAATGAAAGAATATTGTATACATTTAAGTATTTAATATATATATATATGGTCATTGTAATAGACCAAATGTTATATATAGGGCAACAAAAGTGCAATGACGTAAAACAGGGTAGTGTACTTACAATGTGAAGCTGCAGGAGAGACCGGGGATGTCCCTGAACGCCGCCGGCAAGGGGGAATCCCCAATATGGCAGCCAGGTCCAGCCTGGGTATCCAATGGGGAATGGCGGGAGGGGGAGCCATCCATGTAGGAGTCCCTCCTCCCCGCCTTACCTTGCCGGGAAGGCACATCTAGGGAAATCAACCCCGGTACTTGGGCGGCGCCAGCAGCCATGATAACTGCTCATAGGGGGAAGGGAAACAAGCCATGAAGGGGACAAAAAATTCAATTATTGTACAAGATCAAGAAAATACAAGAATGATATAAAATTATAAATGTAAACATGTCATCCTATATTGGTACATACAATTATTGGCGGAGAGGATTTACACATGAGATATCCATATGTGCAGAGTAAATTCACATGTCTAGGTATATGAAGGTAAAGTAAAACACATTCTAGAGCAGAGGAGAGACAACAAAAGATGAAGTTGAAATTAAATATACACTGCATATCAAAGAATGTACGCAGAATATGTACATAAGTGGTCATAAATGTCCCTGGACTATCAGAGAGGGAATGGGAGGATTAATTTTTTCTTCAATATACCTATTTAAGGATTTAACGATTTTTTGATATAATTTTAGCAAATTGACCTTTGAAAAAGACCTGGAATATATAGGTCGAAACGTGTCAGGTCCACAAATTTTGCCATACGTCAACGCACATGTCATGTTGTCATGAACATATATATACAGTGTATGTGTTGAGTGTCATATATTGGTAAACACCCTTACTGGAGCTCATTCTTTTTAACCAGTGTGTTGAAGCCACTTTTTGTACAATAAAGATATATTTTTACGTATTGGCCTTCTACCCTCTCTTTTTTTGCTGCCTAAAAACCCCAATTGGGGAATCTGTTTTTCTTTTTTGTTTCAATCATTAGGGGTGAGCAGCACTCTCTTTTCTTCCCTGTGTCCCCTCCCTTCTATTTGTCAAATTTGGGTGGTTAAACACCCCTCTCCCCGTTGACACACGGGAGGAAAAATATGAGCTCCAGGGTGTAGGGTTATTCATATGTCTTTCTCTTTGGTATTTGTGATACTTTAGGGGTTTTTGTATTTTTCAAAATGAGCAACTATCAGGGAGAGGAATGGGCCAATTTAATGTTGGGATACGAGACGGATTTTGAACAAGGCGATCGCGTGAAAACCTTGATCTCATCCTTAGTCCATAAGTTAAATAAAATCTTGGAGAAAAAATCAGCACTTTTCTGGCACGTTAAATCCTTAAATAGGTATATTGAAGAAAAAATGAATCCTCCCATTCCCTCTCTGATAGTCCAGGGACATTTATGACCACTTATGTACATATTCTGCGTACATTCTTTGATATGCAGTGTATATTTAATTTCAACTTCATCTTTTGTTGTCTCTCCTCTGCTCTAGAATGTGTTTTACTTTACCTTCATATACCTAGACATGTGAATTTACTCTGCACATATGGATATCTCATGTGTAAATCCTCTCCGCCAATAATTATATGTACCAATATAGGATGACATGTTTACATTTATAATTTTATATCATTCTTGTATTTTCTTGATCTTGTACAATAATTGAATTTTTTGTCCCCTTCATGGCTTGTTTCCCTTCCCCCTATGAGCAGTTATCATGGCTGCTGGCGCCGCCCAAGTACCGGGGTTGATTTCCCTAGATGTGCCTTCCCGGCAAGGTAAGGCGGGGAGGAGGGACTCCTACATGGATGGCTCCCCCTCCCGCCGTTCCACATTGGATACCCAGGCTGGACCTGGCTGCCATATTGGGGATTCCCCCTTGCCGGCGGCGTTCAGGGACATCCCCGGACGTCTCCGCTCACTGCGCATGCGCGGGGCCCCGCGCGTGCCACGTGATGCGGGTGCGTCACGCAGTTGCGACGGTGATGACGTCAGCGGACGGAGCTTCCGCTCGCCCTGAACGCCGAGGAGACCACACGAGGCCGCCCTTCGGCTGCCATGCCCCCAAACGCGGTCCCCCCGGAGCGGTCTCATTAGTGGAATGCTGGCACCTGCTACCAATCAATCTATGTCGGAGTTCCGCCCCAATATCAAGGGCTTATATACACTCCCTCACCCTCTCTCGACCATCCTGAACACCTTTCTGTCCAGTTGACGGTCTCTCCTGCAGCTTCACATTGTAAGTACACTACCCTGTTTTACGTCATTGCACTTTTGTTGCCCTATATATAACATTTGGTCTATTACAATGACCATATATATATATATTAAATACTTAAATGTATACAATATTCTTTCATTTACTTTACATTTTCAGACTTGCCAAATGGTAACCTGGACAGGCGTTTACTCAGCCTGTTCAAGGTAGTGACCAATCCCGGGCCAGGTCACACCTAAGTGCAAGCATACAGGGCAACATAGTGTGGTCTCTGCACTACCTTCACCTTGCTTACTAGGTAATATACTTAGCACACTTAACATATGTTTTTTCCCCACTTTTGGGCACTTGTTCACCCGTTTTCACATCTATTACTCTTAAATGGTTTTTGTTATTCACTTTCTTGTGTGTTCACTTTTCACACACACTTGTTGTCCACATCAGGGATTCACGTCCTTGGTTCCCATAATTTCTTCCACTCTTAAGCGCTATTCCTCATCAATCACATTTCTTATTCTATTCACATCCCCTTTTTACATGGTTGAGGTACTAATTTGCAATCTATTACTTCCTTCTTTATTCTGGCATTTTTCTTATCCTTGTATGCACTCTGTTATATTATATTTTTTATACTAAAATAGGTACTTTAAAACCATAAGTATGGCATATATATATGTGTGTACACACATATGTATATGTTTGTGCGGACTTCTCTACGCACAGACACATACACCCAGTATGCATTGGCCAAGGCCAATGTAATGGGCGTATATATGTAGCTATGGTTTAACCTAGCAGATACAAACATATATACACTTTTTACACTTCTTAGACCTTACGCTGGAGTGCATACTAATATATAACATACATTATTCCTATCTTTTCTCCCTGGGTTGTTGCTGCAGGTGTCCTCCCTATCTGACCGGCTGAGCGGCCTGCGCATAGGGGGCGTCTTACAGTGTGATCTCTTGTAAGCCACATTTTTGGGATCTCCCCCTGGGAATGGGGGCTGCGGCGGTGATGCCATGAGGCCTCCGGGGGGAAGGTGAATGGGCAATCTTTCGATTTTAAAGGGATCTATCCAACAAAAATCTCCTGGGTTTAGGACACTCATTATTGGGTAAATATGCTGTATTGATATGCTATGCACCTGTTTTCAAATATACATTAATTTTTGACACATGCATTTTTTGATATAATTTTAGCAAATTGACCTTTGAAGAAGACCTGGAATATATAGGTCGAAACGCGTCAGGTCCACAAATTTTGCCATACGTCAACGCACATGTCATGTTGTCATGAACATATATATACAGTGTATGTGTTGAGTGTCATATATTGGTAAACACCCTTACTGGAGCTCATTCTTTTTAACCAGTGTGTTGAAGCCACTTTTTGTACAATAAAGATATATTTTTACGTATTGGCCTTCTACCCTCTCTTTTTTTGCTGCCTAAAAACCCCAATTGGGGAATCTGTTTTTCTTTTTTGTTTCAATCATTAGGGGTGAGCAGCACTCTCTTTTCTTCCCTGTGTCCCCTCCCTTCTATTTGTCAAATTTGGGTGGTTAAACACCCCTCTCCCCGTTGACACACGGGAGGAAAAATATGAGCTCCAGGGTGTAGGGTTATTCATATGTCTTTCTCTTTGGTATTTGTGATACTTTAGGGGTTTTTGTATTTTTCAAAATGAGCAACTATCAGGGAGAGGAATGGGCCAATTTAATGTTGGGATACGAGACGGATTTTGAACAAGGCGATCATGTGAAAACCTTGATCTCATCCTTAGTCCATAAGTTAAATAAAATCTTGGAGAAAAAATCAGCACTTTTCTGGCACGTTAAATCCTTAAATAGGTATATTGAAGAAAAAATTAATCCTCCCATTCCCTCTCTGATAGTCCAGGGACATTTATGACCACTTATGTACATATTCTGCGTACATTCTTTGATATGCAGTGTATATTTAATTTCAACTTCATCTTTTGTTGTCTCTCCTCTGCTCTAGAATGTGTTTTACTTTACCTTCATATACCTAGACATGTGAATTTACTCTGCACATATGGATATCTCATGTGTAAATCCTCTCCGCCAATAATTGTATGTACCAATATAGGATGACATGTTTACATTTATAATTTTATATCATTCTTGTATTTTCTTGATCTTGTACAATAATTGAATTTTTTGTCCCCTTCATGGCTTGTTTCCCTTCCCCCTATGAGCAGTTATCATGGCTGCTGGCGCCGCCCAAGTACCGGGGTTGATTTCCCTAGATGTGCCTTCCCGGCAAGGTAAGGCGGGGAGGAGGGACTCCTACATGGATGGCTCCCCCTCCCGCCGTTCCCCATTGGATACCCAGGCTGGACCTGGCTGCCATATTGGGGATTCCCCCTTGCCGGCGGCGTTCAGGGACATCCCCGGACGTCTCCGCTCACTGCGCATGCGCGGGGCCCCGCGCGTGCCACGTGATGCGGGTGCGTCACGCAGTTGCGACGGTGATGACGTCAGCGGACGGAGCTTCCGCTCGCCCTGAACGCCGAGGAGACCACACGAGGCCGCCCTTCGGCTGCCATGCCCCCAAGCGCGGTCCCCCCGGAGCGGTCTCATTAGTGGAATGCTGGCACCTGCTACCAATCAATCTATGTCGGAGTTCCGCCCCAATATCAAGGGCTTATATACACTCCCTCACCCTCTCTCGACCATCCTGAACACCTTTCTGTCCAGTTGACGGTCTCTCCTGCAGCTTCACATTGTAAGTACACTACCCTGTTTTACGTCATTGCACTTTTGTTGCCCTATATATAACATTTGGTCTATTACAATGACCATATATATATATATTAAATACTTAAATGTATACAATATTCTTTCATTTACTTTACATTTTCAGACTTGCCAAATGGTAACCTGGACAGGCGTTTACTCAGCCTGTTCAAGGTAGTGACCAATCCCGGGCCAGGTCACACCTAAGTGCAAGCATACAGGGCAACATAGTGTGGTCTCTGCACTACCTTCACCTTGCTTACTAGGTAATATACTTAGCACACTTAACATATGTTTTTTCCCCACTTTTGGGCACTTGTTCACCCGTTTTCACATCTATTACTCTTAAATGGTTTTTGTTATTCACTTTCTTGTGTGTTCACTTTTCACACACACTTGTTGTCCACATCAGGGATTCACGTCCTTGGTTCCCATAATTTCTTCCACTCTTAAGCGCTATTCCTCATCAATCACATTTCTTATTCTATTCACATCCCCTTTTTACATGGTTGAGGTACTAATTTGCAATCTATTACTTCCTTCTTTATTCTGGCATTTTTCTTATCCTTGTATGCACTCTGTTATATTATATTTTTTATACTAAAATAGGTACTTTAAAACCATAAGTATGGCATATATATATGTGTGTACACACATATGTATATGTTTGTGCGGACTTCTCTACGCACAGACACATACACCCAGTATGCATTGGCCAAGGCCAATGTAATGGGCGTATATATGTAGCTATGGTTTAACCTAGCAGATACAAACATATATACACTTTTTACACTTCTTAGACCTTACGCTGGAGTGCATACTAATATATAACATACATTATTCCTATCTTTTCTCCCTGGGTTGTTGCTGCAGGTGTCCTCCCTATCTGACCGGCTGAGCGGCCTGCGCATAGGGGGCGTCTTACAGTGTGATCTCTTGTAAGCCACATTTTTGGGATCTCCCCCTGGGAATGGGGGCTGCGGCGGTGATGCCATGAGGCCTCCGGGGGGAAGGTGAACGGGCAATCTTTCGATTTTAAAGGGATCTATCCAACAAAAAGCTCCTGGGTTTAGGACACTCATTATTGGGTAAATATGCTGTATTGATATGCTATGCACCTGTTTTCAAATATACATTAATTTTTGACACATGCATTTTTTGATATAATTTTAGCAAATTGACCTTTGAAGAAGACCTGGAATATATAGGTCGAAACGCGTCAGGTCCACAAATTTTGCCATACGTCAACGCACATGTCATGTTGTCATGAACATATATATACAGTGTATGTGTTGAGTGTCATATATTGGTAAACACCCTTACTGGAGCTCATTCTTTTTAACCAGTGTGTTGAAGCCACTTTTTGTACAATAAAGATATATTTTTACGTATTGGCCTTCTACCCTCTCTTTTTTTGCTGCCTAAAAACCCCAATTGGGGAATCTGTTTTTCTTTTTTGTTTCAATCATTAGGGGTGAGCAGCACTCTCTTTTCTTCCCTGTGTCACCTCCCTTCTATTTGTCTAATTGCTGTGCATCCTCCATCAGCATGTACTGGAGACTGTGGTCGAATAGTTTGGGCCCCCTGTGCATGATGGTGGGGCTACGGAAGGAGTGACTGTGGACATGGAATAGGCCGCTTTGGCAGCTACATTGGAAGGCAAATTACTCTGAGCCTGGGTGACAGAGGATGAGGAGGATGAGGACAGCTTTGTTATATACTCCACCAACTTTTCTGCATGTTCTGGCTCAATAACACGGCAAGCAGCAGAAAAAAAGGACAAGTGTGCCCCACGGCCAACTGCAGAGGATGCACCATGTCCATGACCAGCACTGTTGACTGTAGACACAGAGCCTGCTTGCCCTCTTTTAGTGGCCTGCGAGCGTCTGCCTCTCCTTGGTGGCCTTCTGGACATGATGTATATTTTGTTTTGCAACACCACACTGCACTGTATTGTGTACTGTGTACACCACCAGAAAAGTAGTAGCAACCGCACTATGGTTGCACTGTATTGTGTACTGTGTACACCACCAGAAAAGTAGTAGCAACTGCACATACGGCTGCACTGTATCGTGTAATGTGTACACCACTAGAAAAGTAGTAGCAACCTGTACTACGGCTGCACTGTATTGTATAATGTGTACACCACCAGAAAAGTAGTAGCAACTGCACTATGGTTGCAATGTATTGTGTACTGTGTACACCACCAGAGTAGTAGTGGAAACAGTACACCACGGAATACACTGTAGATATAGGCTACACTGGAAGCTGCAGAGTATATATATATATATATATATATATATATATTTAAATATATACTAGACTGACTGTATAAATACACCGCCTGAAGTAGATTAGAAATAGTACACCCCAGAATACACTGTAGAATATAGATCTAGGCTACACTGACTGGATGCTGCAGATGCAGAGTATATATATATATATATATATATATATATATATATTTATGGTTGGAGCCCTATGTCCGATATGGACATAGATAACATTTATAGTTTAAGATAAGACTTACCATCGGAAATAGACCTGGAAGTGTGGACTTACCATATGAAATGGACCTGAAAGTGTGCCTTGGTCTAATGGCCGGTATGCCAAAATAAGGGGGCATACCCTGGTTTAAGAAATGATTATTCTGTAAAGAGAAATGAATAGTTGAGAAATGCTGTGAAATGGGGATGGGAGGGTGGGTATCGCGCACAGGAAACCGACAAGCACCACAGGTGAGCGGGCTGCTTAAATACCCCCCGGGCTCCTCCCATTATTTCAGGCCACCATACTGGCCTTCCTACTTATGGTTGGAGCCCTATGTCCGATATGGACATAGATAACATTTATAGTTTAAGATAAGACTTACCATCGGAAATAGACCTGGAAGTGTGGACTTACCATATGAAATGGACCTGAAAGTGTGCCTTGGTCTAATGGGCGGTATGCCAAAATAAGGGGGCAAAAACATTCAGGTAGGGGTATAATATTTTATTGGTTTTCAGTTATTCATTGAGCCAATTTGGAGAATGCCTGTGCCATCTCTACTTGAGGATTGGGGATATACCGGGCAAAGCAGGCTGATTTCCACCTGCCTAGTCTTTTGATGACGTGGTCTGGAACCCCATGGCGGGATGCTGCGGAGGCTGCTCCGATGCGAAAGGAGTGTCCGGAGTACTGACTGGGGTTAAGGTGAAGATTGCGGAGAAGTATCCTTATGTGTTTTACAAACTGACAGGCGCTTAAGGGTTTAACTGGGAATGGTAGAAGAGGACTGGTGTCCGGTTCTTCCGGCAGGAGTGACAGGAGACGGTTGAGTACGGTGCCTGGACACCAGCTGTTATTGGTTTTGTACAGGTGAATGTCCACTCCAGAGCCTGTTTGCTGGGTTTTAGAGATCTCGAGGTGAAGGACGAAATGATCTTGGTAGCGAAGCAAGTGCCGTCTGCATAGTACTTGATCTGTGGGGTTGTTATAGGTGAATTCGCCAGGTCGCAAGAACCCGTAGTAAGCCAAATATATGGCTGCTTGTAGGACCGTGCTGGGGAGCAGACCGAATGGCGAAGTAGCCAGAATAGTCGACATATCCCTGAAGATGGGCCCCGTAATGGGTAAGCGCTTGGTGCTGGTCACTGGTTGTTGTTTCTGAATGCCCCTTAGGATGGCTTGTATGGCGTGTGAAGAGAACAGTGAAGGTTTTGTGGGGTCTTGAAGCGTCAAGAAATGTTGTATGCCGGCTAGGTATAGCCGAATGGTATTGTAAGATAAGGCCAGCTGGGTGTGGCAGTATGAAGTGAAGGCCAGTACCTGTTTGACATCTGTTGGTCCTTTACAGCAGGATGTGAGAAATTTATTGAACGCCTTCCAAGCTGTCTGGTAGGCTTTGAGTGTGTTATGAGAGAGTGAGTGATTGATGAGCTGCGTAGCTCCTTGTAAATGTTGAACTAGTCCAGGGTCAGCTGTGACCAGACAGGGATAGGGGCCGACACTGGTTCGGCTCCGGGGACCTGTTTGAAAAAGGAGGTGTAGTTAAAACATGACAGTGCGTCAGCAGCTAAATTGTATCTGCCTGGAATAAATGCACAGTGTATGTTAAACTGATGTTGTAAAGACAGTTGTACCAATCTGCGCAGGAAGGACATGACTGCTAGGGACTTGGACCTGCCTTTGTTGATGATGTCTGCCGTGGCCTGATTGTCGGTGGTGAAGACTACGGTTTGCCCTGTCCAATGGTGACCCCAGAGTTGTGCAGCTGCCACTATGGGATAGAGTTCGAAGAGGGAAGATGTTCGAATAAAGCCGGGTATCAACAGTACCTGTTGAGGCCAGGGTCCTGAAAACCATTGGTGGCCAAAAATTGCCGTGAAACCTGTGGAGGCTGCAGCTTCTGTCACCACCTGGGGTGACCGGGCCGAAACCATGGGTATAAATAGGGATATGCCATTCCAGGCGGACTGGAATTCCTCCCACATAGATAGGTCCGCTATTGCTGCGGAGTCTAGATTTAGGATCTGATCGGGGTCTTGTGTTTCTGACAGGAATCTCAGCAGGCGTGACACGAAGGTGCGGCCTTGTGGAATAATTCGCATGGCGAAATTAAGCATTCCCAGGAGAGATTGCAACTGTTTTTTGGTGCACCCCTTGGTGTGGGTGAATTTGTGAAGGACTGCCCTAATGCGGGTTAGTTTGTCGAGGGGGAGACTGGCTTGCATAGCGCAGGTGTCTAAGTTGACCCCGAGAAAGGTGATGTTGTGTGCTGGGCCGTCGACTTTGTGCTCGGCGATGGGAACATTGAGATTTCCGAATATCACTCTGAGTTTGTCGAGGTCTCCTGGGGGCTTGCTGGGAGGTTCTATTAGTAGGAAGTCGTCCAGGTAATGGATGACTTCTTGGCACTGAGCCTTGTGTAACAGTATCCAAGCAAGGGACTGAGCGAATGTGTCGAAGAGCCAAGGAATACTCTTCGAACCGAACGTCAGTTTAGTGGCGAAATAATATGCCTCCTTCCACTTGATGCCATGCCAGCACCAAAGGGATGGTTGGATAGGCAGGAGCTTGAAGGCATCCGAGATGTCGGCTTTGGAAAGCCAGGCACCTGTACCTGCTTTGATGATTGCTTGTATCGCCATGTCCACGGAGGAATATTTTAGGGAGAATTCTTCGGAGGGGATCAGGGAATTGAGACTGGGGATGTGGGAAGAATGAGGCGCAGACAGGTCGTACACCAAACGTAATTTATTTGTGAATTTGCCCTTGACAAGCCCAATAGGGCTGACTCTCCAAGTGCTGAAAGGGGGCTGAGTGAAAGGGCCTATAACGTACTCTCGGTCTACTTCTGCTTGTAAGAGCCGATCTATGGCTTGTTCGTCAATGGCTGCTGAACGAAGATTCCCACATTCGTAAGTACTGTGGGGTAGTGAAATGAGGCCGGTGTGAAAGCCTACTGTGAAGCCCTGGATAAGGTAGGTGGCCAGGGAGGGGGTGGGATGTGAGATGAGGTAGAGTCCTAGCCATAAGACGTTGATCCAGCTTAGTCATGCCCTCTTCTGTTGTTTGACTTCACACAAGTCTCTTGGGTGCGCTCTTTGGCATAAGGTGCAGATGTGGAGTAGGCGGCACTGACTGAAGTTGCAGGACCCGTAATTGTAATTATTGCAGATGGCTGCCCCTCCCACGGTTCGGACCGGGCGTCCGAATTTGTCCACCTGAGGCGTTTGTTCAGGGGCCGACTGACCTGAAGTGCACCGGAGGTAGAGGGAAATTCGAAGGGACGTCTGGTTGTCGCATTGGCGCACCAGGTGGCAGTATGGGTGGAGGACTGGCAAATCGCGCACAAGGGTGAACGTAAGCCGGCAAAATAGCGGCAGAAGAGCTCTGTGTCCATGAGACTTCAGTTTGTTGTTGTTTGGAACTGTGTGAGTCTGGCGGCAGCCTTTGCGGAAAAGGAACGGTGGTAGTCGTAAAAGGAAAATCCTCTATACTTGTAGCCCAAGTCTACTACCGTATGGAGGTACAAGTCCAGCTCTTCCCTTCTGCTGGGGGCGGCTGAGCATAGAACGTCTCTCAGCATGCCAAAGGCCAGGGTGAATTCTGGGACGGATAACTTGCGGTTCAGTCTGGGGTCTTTGGCTTTAAGGATCACCGATATGTCACCCCAGGAGTAGGCCTTATTTTCTGCCAGATCGTGCACAGAAATAAGGAGAGAGGCCAGGTTGACGTCCCTGCCGTCCAAAATGTCCTTCCTGATGCTGGTTGGAACCAAATGGGAGGGGTAGACAAAGGGGCTCCAGCCTGTGGTACCTGCAGGAAGGGGTGTTAAGGTTTGGGTTGCGGTTGGGTCGGGGATAGCCGCGGCCGGTCGTGCCTCCAGGAGTGCCACCCTGGTTTGTACGTCTGTGACCGAGGTAGACAGGGACGACACCATCGTGTGAAGTTGTGAGATGGCTGAAGATATTGACTGGAGGGATGCCTGTTGGGTACTGGGTCCTGCTGCTGGTGGGAGAAAGAGGAGTTTGAACAGCTCGCCTTTCCTCGCTGTGGCGGGGAAGGGCACACCTCTGCGTCTTAGCTCTGCCGTCAGTTTGGGGATAGTCCATGCCCTGAGGGACTGCACGCTGCCGCTCTCTGAGACCGGGGAAGGTGACAGAGGGGCCGTGAAGTCTTCGCTGCCGGCCTGAGACATGGTTGATCTGGTGAGAATCTCCTGTCTTTGAGCTCTTATTTTTTGGTTGACTGTAACCTATTGGGGGTGACATGAATTTCAAGTTTTTTCTTTGATCCCCTGAGTCATACTTACCCGACTTATTTTCTCCCATTTTTTTTTTTTTTTTACCTGGGGGGATATCGTCCAACCTGGTGCAGGGTGGACCTACTGAACTTTGACTGACCTAGAGGAAAATGAAAGGTGATAATTCGTGAAGGGTTTGCTGACTAACTTGAAGCAACGACTTGTATGGTGCTTGCAATCTTGTGACAATGAAATGATTTGAAATGTTTGCCTTGATTATGAAATGAGTGAACTCCATGACAGAGGTCCGGCTCGGTCGTGTCGTGACTGAGCCGACCGTGAACCGGGCTCTGGAGCATGTACTGAAATGAGGCAACTGAAAAACATTGGTGCACACCGGGACGAATCGGTGCATGTTTGATGCATCTGGATTCGAATCGGAGCGCAGTATGAAACGAAATGAGAGAAATGTTTACCTTGACCGAGGCTCGAATTGGTTGTGCCGCATTTTGCGACTGGCAATGAACCGAGCTCTGGTATAGGTATGGATATGGCCGAAACAACTGAGGCATTCCGTGACGAATCGGTGCATCTCGGATGCGACTGGTTTCGAAACGGTGATGCACTGTGGGAGTGAAATGGTAGCAATTGCATGACAGAGATGCGGATCGGTCACCCGATATCTGCGACTAGCTATGATCCGGACTCTGGAGCATGTTTCAGAAATGAGGCCGAGCCCTGGGGCACGCCGTAACGAATCGGTGCATGGAGGATGCGACTGGATTCGAAGCGGAGCGCGGTAAGTGCAGGTGTAACATATTGTTTGCCATGACAGAGGCGCGAATCGGTCGTGCTGTTGTAGCGACTGACTACGAATCGGACTCTGGAGCATGTACTGAAATGTGGCTAATACCTGGGGCACGCCGAGACGAATCGGTGCATTTCCATGCGACTGAATTCGTATCGGAGCGTGATACGTGGCAATGAAATGATAACCATGACAGAGGTACGAATCGGTGAGTCGAAGCGACTGATAATGACGTGACTCTGGAGCATGTACTGAAATGAGGCCGTAACTACTGGGGCACACCGGAGCGAATCGGTGCATTTTTTAGGTGCGACTGGATTCGAATCGGAGCGCGGTACGTGACTGAAATGAGAAATGATTTGAAATGGTTTGAAATGTTAGAAATGTATTTAGAAATGTTCAGAAATGAGAAATGATTGGTATCGAACTGACGTGATTCGATAAGATTTGCGAATTGCGAATCGCTATGGCTGTCTACTGACGCATGTTTAACAATTTTAGACATGCTTGAAATGAAGCGACGTCTGCGTCGCGGTGGTTTTCTCAGATAACGCGAAATGGTAACATAACGATAGTACGAGTGATCTACATTGCGGTTACGTTTGTGAAATTTTTGCGAGTGATTCGTAAGTTTGATATCACGGTTTAGTGACATGATATCTAAGAATGCGTGAAAAACAAAAGTCCGACGGGACCCTACCTGCGACAGCCAAGCCAGACGCGTGGTACGAACTACGAATCGGTAAACACGGACTTCAAAACTCTCGAGCACGGAAATTGCGAATACGGGAACTTGCGAGGCAAGAACTTGCAGACGCTGGTATTCGAATAGCCGGCCTAGTGACGTATATCGCGCACAGGAAACCGACAAGCACCACAGGTGAGCGGGCTGCTTAAATACCCCCCGGGCTCCTCCCATAAATTCAGGCCACCATACTGGCCTTCCTACATATATATACATAGTTACATAGTAGGTGAGATTTAAAAAAGACACACGTCCATCAACTCCAACCCATGTGTGTGATTATATGTCAGTATTACATTGTATATCCCTGTATGTTGCGGTCGTTCAGGTGCTTATCTAATAGTTTCTTGAAACTATTGATGCTCCCCAATGTGAAAGGGAATTCCACATCCTTGCCGCTCTTACAGTAAAGAACCCTCTTTTTAGTTTAAGGTTAAACCTCTTTTCTTCTAATTTTAATGAGTGGCCACTAGACTGACTGTATATAAATATATATATATATGTATATATATATATATATATATATATATATATATATATATATATATATATATATATATATATATATATATATAGTATCTCACAAAAGTGAGTACACCCCTCACATTTTTGTAAATATTTTATTAGATCTTTTCATGTGACAACACTGAAGAAATGACACTTTGCTACAATGAAAAGTACTGAGTGTACAGCTTGTATAACAGTGTAAATTTGCTGTCCCCTCAAAATAACTCAGAGGTGTATACGTGTAGCGCTAAAGTGTTTGGGTTGATTAACACACCCCAGCCATTAACATAAAAAAGTGAATCACAAAATCTTAGTAAATCAAATTAGGTAAATTTACAAACCAATCCTGGGAGGTGATTTTAATGCACCACTAGACCCCTCGGTGGACACGTCGTCGAGCACCTCCTCCCTGTCACAGTCACATTGAAAATGCATTAGACAAGCCATGCATAACGCCCATCTACTTGATATCTGGAGGCTCCAGCACTCAGGAGAGAGGGATTATACCTTCTTTTCCCCCCCTCATAAGGTATACTCCAGAATAGACCTCTTCCTGGTGCAACACGACCAGCTGCATCTGGTGGTTGCTTCCACAATTGGTCAGATCACATGGTCGGACCACGCGCCAATCCACCTCACGTACAACCTTACTGAGAGACCCTCACCTAGGTCTCTCTTCTGGCGACTAAATGAGAGCCTGTTGCAGATTCCGGAGGTGCTGGGAGACGTGTCCAATGCCATAGATGCATACTTTCAGGAAAATGATACCCAGGGTTGTGACCCTGGCATTCTATGGGAGACTCACAAATGTGTATTGAGAGGCATACTAATTAAACACGGGGCCGCCATTAAAAAGAAGAGAAATCTGCAGCTTACCGGGTTGCTCTCTGATCTGGCTATTATAGAATCCCAACATAAACAGCAGCCCTCCCAGAACTTGGAGACGAAGCTGGGAAATATACGAGCTCAAATTAATGATTTACTCCTCTATAAAGCAAAGGCTGCCTTGCAGTTCTGCCGCAAGCTGTCCTATGAGTCGGGAGAGAAATGTGGTAAGCTGCTAGCTAGATCGGTAAAGGAAACCAAGGCAGCCTCATACATCCCACAGATAACATTACCTAACGGCACAAAGGCCACCATCCCGAAACAAATTGCAAAGGGTTTCGAAACCTTCTACTCTGACTTATACAATCTACCCACCCCCCCACTAGCTTAGTGGACATTGATAAATATGTATCGACAGCCCAAATCCCCCAACTGCCTGTAGAAACTAAGACCCTGTTAGATGAACCAATCACACTGGAAGAGTTACAAACCGCAGTAAAATCCATGAAAATAGGTAAAGCACCAGGACCGGACGGTTATACAATCCAGTACTATAAGACTTTCCTCACGACTCTAGGCCCAAGACTTGTGACATTCTTTAACACACTAGGGGTAAAATCCACATTCCCCACTGAAACTCTTAAAGCTCATATCTCTTTAATCCACAAGGAGGGGAAAGACCCATGCTCATGTGGTAGCTACCGTCCCATCTCCCTTTTGAACGTCGACCTTAAAATATTTTCCAAAATTATAGCGAATAGGTTAGCAGCCCATCTCAACTACCTGATCCATCTGGATCAAGTGGGGTTTATTCCATCCAAAGAAGCTAGGGACAATACCATTAAAGTCCTCAACCTTGTCCATACAGCAAAATCTAAAAAAATCCCCAGCATCTTTGTTAGTACAGATGCGGAGAAGGCCTTTGACAGGGTGCACTGGAACTACATGTTTTCGGTCCTCCGTCATGTCGGTCTGGGAGACAGAATGCTGAAATGGATTGGCAGCATTTACTCGACCCCATCAGCACAAGTGAAGGCCAATGGTATACTGTCTAATCCCTTCCCCATCAGAAATGGCACAAGACAGGGGTGCCCTTTGTCCCCCCTACTCTTTGCCCTTTCCCTCGAACCCTTCCTCTGTAAAATTAGGTCACACCCAGACATAGCAGGTCTCCAAGTGGGCAATATGAACTGCAAAATCTCAGCGTACGCTGATGATCTTCTGTTCTCCCTAACGAACCCAAGAATCTCACTCCCCAATCTAATGCGTGAATTCAAAATATATGGTGAGATCTCGAACCTAAAAATAAACTTTTCTAAGTCTGAGGCAATGGGAGTGTCGGTCCCCCATAACATCCTAATGGAGCTTCAATCAAACTTTAAATTTAAGTGGACCTCATCAGCTCTTAAATACTTGGGCACGCTCATCCCCCCCGACGTGACACAGACGTTTAACCTAAACTTCCCCCCATTACTGACAAAGACCCGGACTTTATTAGACAGATGGCACACAGGCTTTCACTCCTGGTTCGGGAGATGCAACCTACTCAAAATGAGTATCCTACCAAAATTCTTATACCTGATCCAAGCCTTACCGATCCATATCCCACCCTCCTTCTTCAGGCAGACCCACACACTCTTCACCAGATTCATTTGGGCACACAAAAGACCGCGTTTACGCCACTCCCAGCTGACTCTACCCAAACACTGTGGAGGACTGGCAATGCCAGACATTCGCCTATACTATTTGGCCTCGCACCTAGGACGCATTCTCGATTGGAGGAGAAATGGTACCTCCAAACTGTGGGTACAACTGGAGCAATCACAATCGGCGGTGCCTCTGGGGGGAGCACTGTGGTGTGTTGGTGACCTTCCAAGTTCTCTAAAAACCCACCCCCTTATAGGTACCACTCTGAGAAATAGCCACCAGGCAGTTGCACATGCAACTCTCACTTCCACGACATCGCCCCTCCTCCCCATCTTGGGCAACCCCAAATTCGAGCCGGGTATGGAAGCGGCGGAATTCATGCCTCTCAGAGAAAACAGCAAAGACTGTGCAATTAAGCTTCTTTGCGAAGGGAGGTGGCCAACCTTAGAGGATCTAGGTAACCCGGCAGGCCCGTACCGCCTAACTTTCTGGAAAGCCCTACAATTACACCACTTCCTCCACTCACTCCCAGAACCACACAATTTCGCTCAAGAACTAATGCCATTTGAGGTACTCTGTGCTGAGGACTCTCCATTGGCCCACATCTTATCACAAACGTACATATTACTAAACACACCAAAGACGCAACCTCACTTGATTTGCCTAACCAGGTGGGAAGAGGATCTAAAACGTACCTTCTCTCCCTCACAGAGGACCCGGATCATCTCCCTCTCCCTCAAGTCCTCGCTCTGCTCTAAAGTACAGGAATCCAACTTTAAACTGCTCACTAGGTGGTACATGACGCCATCTAGACTTAGAAAATGCTACCCGAATTCCTCTGGTTTGTTTTGGCGTTGCGAGGAGGGAGAGGGAACCCTGATCCATATCTTCTGGACCTGCCCCAAGATACAGACCTTCTGGAGCGAGGTTAGGCGAATTACACAAAAATTCACCGACTACGTAATACCAGACGACCCCGCATTCTTCCTTTTCCACCTATCTTCCGTCCCCATTAAGACTTATAAAAAATCACTTGTCCGACATCTCCTTAATGCAGCGAAGGGTTGCATTCCCATTTTATGGAAGCAGACCCACCCCCCCTTATAAAATCCTGGCTCCGGAGAGTAGAGGAAATTAAACAGATGGAGGACTTGATACTGACAGCACAACATAAGCAAGAGTTATTTAAGCAGACATGGAACATTTGGAACATGTTCATATTTTCGGATGAGGGTCAACAACTTCTGACCTGACCCCTTTGGCGGCGACCCCCTGACTGGAATTAATGGAAGCTACCATCCGCCGCCGTGTCTTCCTCCCCCCCCCCTAAATTTCTTCTCCCCCCCCTTACTTCGCTCATTCTCCACCTGCCTCCTTCCATATCTTTTCTATACTCTATAAGTATTTTATTTTTCTTTCCTTCTTTTTCTCCTCCCCCCCTTTTTTAATGGAAAGTGAAAAGTTAGGTGGGGTCCACCACTAACAGGAACTCCCACTTTGAACAGAGGACTGCCATAGAATATACCCTAATGGTAGCTAATGTATATGTATATAACCGTTATACTTGCATATCTACATTATACCAATCTGTATACCGCTCCTCTACGAATAATAGATGTACCATGGTTTGTTCCTCAAATGTAACAATTTGTATTGGTGGGCTCCACGCCTATGTTTGGAGTGTAATAAACTTTATATTTGAAAAAAAAAAATTTACAAACCATAGTGACTAAAAAATATACAAAAATTCTAAAAATACCACATGTAGTAAGTATCATATAAGTGACTAAAAACTAGATGAAAAAATTAGTGTGAAATAAATAAATAAATGAATAAATAAGTCTGTGAAGTTCTTAGAAATCCACAATGTGCAATGGGTGATTGAAGGTCCACAGTATATAGTGAATAGATTGGAGGTCCTGATCACCGCATAGGCATCCAATATGGTGGTTGAAAACTGAAAACACCAGTGTAATTAAGCCACCATCGAAGTTGATGTAAGCTTACCGGATGGTTTGAACTCAGAAGAATGTACGTTCTGTGAGTCAAACAGGCTTATGTTGTCAGTCGACAACCAGGATGGAATCTTAGGAATCCTCTGTGGTTGGAACCCAGAATATCCCGGAACCTTATGAGAAATCAGTCTCCATGCAAGGTGGTTGTACGTCTTTTCAATCTGCAGCACTGTAATTTTCTGTAAAATCCAATGCAATATGGCAATCTGGTGTACAGAACACCCCCAGATATATAATTTCCTGCTTGTGCGATTGGCTTACTGATTTTCCCAGAAGTTTATTCTAAGATACAAGTCAGATTTTGGGCATCTCCTTCCCTTTACAGAGACTCTCCAACACAACTCGATCAAAATGCTCTGCTAACCTTCCCTTAACCTTAACCTGAACCTTCAGGGAGAGGGAAGGTTAGCAGAGCATTTTGATCAATCCAACTTTTGATGAACCTGCCGTAACATCATCCCTAGACTGCTCTACTTCTCATGATCATTTTCTTCATCTGAGAGAGGTGGGGAAATTTTAGGTGAACCCATGCCTACCTGATAATCTTCTCTTTCTCGGCTCCCACCTCCATTGTCCCCCTTCACCCCCTCCCCCCTTTCCCCCGTTTTTTTTTATTTTTTATTTTTTTACATTTTTTTCTCTTCTTCTTCTCTACCATTCCTCCTATATATATATATAAATCTCAACATCCTTGGACATATGAGCACACCTTGAGCTCACCAATCTATACTCTGGCACCTCACATTAGGAACATGGTTCTGGAGTATGGAATTTGGCACCATTTATGCATTTTGTTGTAATGATTGTAATGATGTAAACTTTTTGGTTTGTTATTGCCATGCTATGTTCCTTGTTAATTATATTATTTGTACACAACTCTGTACTCTTCCGCATATGCGTAGGGATGTTTACCCCACTGAATGTACTTAAATTTTATTGACTCTTATGCCCAGATTTCCCAACAACTAATGTTGGATGTGAGCTTGTTGGCTGAAAGTCGGACCGTGTGTATGCTCCATCGAACATTTGTTGTCTGACTTTCCGCCAACAAATGTTGGCTAGCAGGTTCTCAAATTTTCCGCCAACAAAACTTTGTTGTCAGAATTTCTGAATGTGTGTACACAAGTCCGACACACAAAAGTTCACGCATATTCGGAATCAAGCAGAAGGAGCCACACTGGCTATTGAACTTCCTTTGTCTCGGCTCGTTGTACGTCTTGTACGTCACAACGTTCCCACATTCGTAATTGTTGACTAACGTTTGTGTGACCGTGTGTATGCAAGACAAGTTAGAGCCAACAACCTTCAAACAAAATTCCATGGTTTTATTGTCGGAAAGTCAGATCGTGTGTACGGGGCATTAGACTCTTACTCATGTTTTCAAATGGTGGTCTTTTGTACTCTTGTTTATTGTATTATACCCTTTTTTTTTTCTTTTTTTTTTAACCTTCAAATAAATTCTCCATAAAAGAAATGTCCAAAACAAATATAATTAACTTTGATCTAATTATATATTTACAACAAATAGTACACAATCTTCAACATGATCTTTTACTTCCATATAAAGTGTGATAAACACAACCATAATGCCCAAGTGGATATGCTCTCACCTTCTGAGTTGGACTCCACTATAAACACAGGAGGTTAAACAGTGCTTTAAATCTCTCCCTCTTGCCCAGTTCATATCCTTCTTTACAGAGTTAGAGAGTTTTTTCTCAATTAAATGCTCATAGGATAGAAGCAGAAGAAATCTCCATAGTGTAAAGCTTTAATATTTATTGGTAAAAAGGAAAATTGCACTCACAAACTGTTTCTTTAAAATGACAACAGCATACCAGCACTCAAAGCTGGTTGCTCATTTACAATTTTGTGTACCTTTAATTTTCACCATTTCACAAAAAGGTGCAATTTGAAATGTACAAATATTTGGTGTTTTTAAAACAGTTTTATATTTTAGATTTCGTAGGAATTTTGTAAGTTGTATTGTATTTGTTTCCACTAATAACAAACTGTGTGTATTTTTAGAAAAAATATTATTTTGATAAACAATTGTGCAATCAAAACCTAAAAGTTTAGTAGTTTAATCCTTATTTTATACCCGTCCTGTGCTATAAGAAAATGTAGGGTTTGGGGGAAGGGGATGTTTTGCATAGTCTAAAAGCTGTAAGGGAAAAATGTAAAATAAGTGAAAAAATGCAAAAATTGGTCTAGCTATTTAAGTTCTACACTGGAGAGCAGCGTCTGTTAGTGAAAGGGTAATATATCACATTCCACTCAAAGTTCCTACCCTTGGGGATCCTGGTATCAATTTTAAAGATCCAGTACACTTCCCTCTTACTCAGAAGGGGAAATGGTTTCCTCCCCTAATGTGTGCTGTTTCTTTTAGAGGTATTTAATCACCACTTTTTTTTTTTTTTTTTTACAGTTGTTTTTTTTTTTGTACTCTTGTACAAAAAGACAGAAATTAAAAAAAAAAAAAATTGCCTTTTTGTTATAAACTTCTGCAAATAGGTAATTTCTTTTTCACTGTTGTGCGCTGCTGAGGCTCCACTTATGGGCACTAATAGGCTGCACTGGTGGGCCCTGATAGACTGCATTGATGGGCACTGATAAGGCTGAAATGATGAGACTGCACTGATGAGGCTGCGCTGATGTGCACTGATGAGGCTGCACAGATTAGGCTGCAGTGATGAGGAGGCACTAATGGGCACTGATCAGAGGCACCGATGAAGAGATACTAATGAGGCTGCATTAATAAGGTGGCACTAATGGGCACTGATCAGAGGCACTGATGAAGCTGCACTAATAAGGCGGTACTTATGGGCACTTATAGGCAGCACTGATGGGCACTGATATCATGCACTGATATGCTGCACTGATGAGCATTAATATGCTGCACTGATGGACACTGATTGGCACTGATGGGGCTGCATTGATAATCAGGACACTGATGATCAGTGCCCTGATTATTAATGTAAATGTCCCCTGTCACAGGAAAGCTGGTTATCGGCATTCCTTTCCTCAAACACTGACAGTGCTGAGGAAAAAAAATGCAGATAAGCAGCATTTGTTTACATGGGATCAGCTGTGATTGGACACAGTTGATCACATGGCAAAGAGCCAATGTCATTGGCTCTTTACCCTGATTGGTGATGCGCTGTATCCGAGGGACATGGCTCACCCCTGATCGCCACACTGCAGCCCCCGGAAGCATGTATAGGCATCATATGATGTCCACCCAAAAGGAGGAGCATACTGCCCGGCCGTCAATCTGCTATAAGCTGGTTAACTGGTTAACCTTGTATTGGGCCTTGAAATCTATGTCTTGCAAGCTGCCAGTTCATTGTCTAATTAGACTATTGCAGTAGCCAGAGAGGACACTTTCATTGGTCAATTTTAGTTTTCAAACTTAGAATGTGAGTACAAGCTCCCATTAAACTTTTTTCATATTGCTGGAGCATATATATTGTGAAATGTATTCTGCTGCAAAAATTACAATAAGTGTATATTAATTGGTTTGTGCGAAGTATATTTACTGGAATTTTTTTTTTATATACTAGTAGTGGCAGTGATCAGAGGCTTATTTTAGGACTGTGATGTGCAGTGGGCAATCTGACACTAAGACCTGTTGCACACAGGGGTAAAAAATGTCAAGTTTTTACTGACCTGAAATGAAATGAATTGTTGTCTATGTGATATTACACACAGAGTAAAGATCAGTAATGATTAAGCACAATATGTATGTGTGAAACGTGTCTACGTGACCACAGTTTGGTGTCTCTGGTGTTATCTTTGTGAAGCAAAAAAAAGGCAATCAGAAGTTCTGGATGTGCAGCCATTTCTTTCTTCTTTCCAGGTTATCCACGGAGGGGGGCCGGGGCTAGCACTCTGCAAGATACTCCAACCAGCCTTATCTTTATACACCTGGAGCAGCGGTTCTTTTTCTTGTAAAGATCAGTAATACAGCGTGGAGTACAGAGCAATATAACAAAAATAGAAAATGTTACTTTTAAGTGCAGTAATTTACTTGTGTATTTACTTGTGTGAGTATGAGTATATTACAATAGTGGCAATGAAGAAGAATTTTACTCACCTATAATTGTCTATACACTTGTACACTCTCACTCGCCTATACTCAACATTTCTCAGGTCTTTACACACAATTTCTGGTCCTTTGCACATGGACATCACAAGTTCCTGAGCAGACATCAGGAAATCATGATGCCCATGTGCAATGGGCCTTACTGACACTCTGTGGGAACTGACTAACTGCCACTGACATCACCAAGGACACTAATACAGTGATCAGTGCTAATACTATACACCAGTGTGTATAGTCATGTTTTAGGTCATGTTTTCAGGCTTTCCATTATTTTGCACAGGTAATTTGATCAGTTTCACTGCCTTAGTAATTACCACAGCTGTGGGAAATCCTGAAAACATGACCTGTTGGGGCTCCTTGAGGACTGGAGTTGAGAAACACTGCTATACACTGTCACTAATGACACTGACTGGGAAGGGGTTTACATCTTGGGTGATCAAGGGGTTAATGTGGATAATGTGTGCTGCTTTTTACTAAATACCTCTTTGTTTCTTATCTCTGCTGTGTTCAATCACAGCAGAGACGGCGGGCGGAGGTGAACATTATGGCCAGAACTGATACACTCACTAACACACACAATCTTGTAAAAAATATAGATTTCATTGCTGATTTGTTTTTATTTTATTTGCATTTTTTTGTGTTTAAATACTGTTTATTGGAGAAGAAATAACAGTACAAAGGTATTAAATTGGCATTCACCAAAAAAGATATCACAACAATGTTAATAACATTAGAAGTGAGGTATACATGTACCTGAAGCAGAGTCGGGCTCAAAATAAATGTGTAAACACCTATAAACTCTAGGGCATCATCAAACATTCTATCTCCCAGAGAATGGCTGCCGGAGGTCAGGATAGGGAAGCTAAAGCTCGCAGGTACCAGGACTCCTCTAGGGTAGGCCACGCACCCCGAATGGGAACCTGCTGTGCACGGACCAACCGAGTGGAGCACTGGGGGTTCAAAAAGACCTTCCCTGGTCCCACCCTGAACTCACGGACCACCCATAATAAGACTAAGACAAAAACTCTGTCGTAACGATTAGTAACATTATAAGCCCAACAATAATGTAAGAAATAATATCTCTTATACTGGGGACTATCCCCAAAAATTGGAGGTGGTACATGCTGAACCACTATGTTGTGGATGTTTTCATTCCGAGAGTGTACAGCATTAACAAGCAATTAAAGGAAGAGAAAGAAGGGAAGGAGAGTTCTGCAAGGTCTGTTACTCTTAACCTGTGCAAATAACACTTAGTGGGGTTTAGAAAGAAGACAGTAGGAGGAAAGGGAGAGAAGGAGGAAGGACAGAGGGACATAAGCGGGGGAAGAGAGGAAGAGGTAGGGGAGTGTTAGGAGCAAGAATCCTCGCGGAGAAAGAGGAGGGCCCGGAGCCGCCTAGTACCTGGGGGCTACCTAGACATTATTTAGAATCAGGTAAGAAGTGATATACCCAAGAACCGAGCCCAGGGTTCCCAAATGAGTCTGAATTTATCAGAGGTGTCTAAAATTCTGCTCGAGACCTTCTCCTGCGTCATAATCCAGGAAATTTTCTGTTTGGCCTGGCGAAGGGATACCAAAGGTTTTTTCCAGGCGTGAGCTAGTGTTATCTTGGCCCCAAGCAGGATGAAGTGAATCAGAGACCGAGAAAATTTAGGTACTTTCGGGATGTTGTCATTTAGGAGAGCTATGGTGGGGCTTTGTTTGACTGCAAAGCCTGTGGATTTGCGGATGAGAGAAAAAATTCCATTCCAAAACCCTCTAATTTTGGGACATTCCAAAAAGTGTGAAGTAGGGAGTCTATATGGCCACAACCTCTGAAACAGAGGGACGATGAATGTGGATAAAATTTAGTAATACGAGTGGGTACCAGATACCACCTGGTCATGACTTTAAGATCCGCCTCCACCAGAGAGGAACTAAGCATGCCCTTAAAGGATCGGGAGAAGCAAGTATGCCAAGTATCCATGTCCCAATCCAGTAGCAGATCCCGCTCCCACTGCAACATATAATTCGCTTTCTCCCGGGGCTCCGCTAGTGCAGAGTAGATTAGGGAAATTCCTCCCCTTACACCCATGGCTGAGGAGCACCAGAATTCGTAGGGAGTAACCGAGAGCAGGGTTGCCGAGCTTTTCCAGATCCCACGCAGAAAGTGTGATAATTGGTAATAGCGGAAAGTCTCTGATGCTGGCATCTCCAGTTTAGAAATGCAGTACTTAAGTGAAATAGGACCAGAGTTAATGAAGAATTGCCCTATTCTGTAAAGGCCCTTATCGAGCCACCACCTTAAAGCCTCGATGTTCATACCCGGCGGGAATTGTGGATTGTGGAAAATGTGTGCCAGGGGTAGCCAAGGGGAGGTCAGGTAATGTCTTTTATATAGTGTATCACACAGGGCCATTGAGTGAGACAAAGAGGGGGAAAGAATCGGAGGTCTGTCCTTTTGTGGTCTCTAAACCAGGAAGTCTAGGGTATGGTTGGGAGTGGCCTGGCGTTCTATATCCACCCAATCAGGCCTAGGGCCTTTAGAGTAAATAGTTGAAAATTGGCAAAGTTGTGCGGCTTGATAATACCACCATAAATTATGGAGTCCTAGGCCCCCTTTTTTCTTTGGCCGGTATAGCACCTTTTTGGAGAAGCGATGTCCCTTCCCCCCCAGATAAATCTTGTGATTGAAGCCTGTAGTTTGTCCAGTGTGTGTTTTCGGATGGGAATAGGGAGGGAGCGAAAGAGATATAGGATCCTAGGGAGTAATGTCATTTTGACCAAATTTATTCTACCTAACCAGGACATTTTATACCGGGCCCAATGCGAGAGATCATCTGAGAGTTTCTTGAGCATTGGGGGGTAATTGTGGTGGTAGAGACGTTCTATTTTCGCTGATAAGAAGATAACTAAGTAGGGTAGGGAGGAATCGCACCAGGAGAAGGGAAAGTGGGTCTTGAGCCTCTCCACCAGGTCTTGGGGGGTAGAAATATTCAGAGCCATTGATTTGGCCATGTTGACCTGAAGTCCCAAAATGCAGCCAAACGAGTTAAGTAGTTGTAGAATGTTGGGGGTGGAGATGAGGGGGGAGGTGACAAACAGGAGGACGTCATCGGCAAAGAGGGCGCATTTATGAGTCTTTTGGCCACATTGCACTCCATGAATTCAGGGTTTTGTCTTATGGCCAGAGCCAAAGTTTCTATCGCTATTGCGAATAGGATCGGCGAAAGAGGGCAGCCTTGTCTAGTCCCCTGCAAAATAGAAAATTCTTCAGAAAGATGGCCTTGTATTTTAATGCGTGCTTTAGGGGAGGAATAAAGGGACGATATGGTGGTAATGAAGTCCGGGCCAAAGCCCCATTTCCGTAGAACAGTAAAAAGGTATGGCCAAGTGACCGTGTCAAAGGCCTTTTGGAGGTCTATTGAAAGGACATATCCTGGTTGAGAAGGCCCCCCATCCCATGACGATTGCATGAGAGAAATTAAGTCTACCGCTCTCCTGATCTGGTCCGGCCCCTGTCTTCCGGGGATAAACCCCACCTGGTCCTTGTGGATATAGTTAGCAATGAAGGAGGCCAGTCTGTTTGCTAGAATTTTTGTCATAATCTTGAAATCATTATTAATCAGCAAGATTGGTCTATAGTTGCAAACATCACTGGGGTCCTTGCCCTGTTTGGGGATTACTGATATGTATGCCAAGTTGGCTGTCGGTTCCAGGGGGGATCCCGCGCAAAGAGAATTAAAGAGACGGGCCAGATAAGGAGAGAGGGCATCTGAAAAAGCTTTATAATAATGTGCGGAAAAGCCGTCAGGGCCTGGGGCTGATTCTGTTTTGAGGTTCTTTATGACTTTGTGAATTTCCTCCACCCTGAAGGGAGATTCCATAATGGACCTATGAGAGTCCAAAAGTGTACGAATATTGAGCCTATTCAGGAAGGAATCAATGGAGTCTGAGTTGTTAGGGTTAGGGGCTGAGTTTAGCTTGGAATAAAAAGCCTGGAAGGTTTCCAAGATCTTTTGGGGGTTTTGGGTGAGAGTTCCCGACAGGGATCTGATCTTGGGCAGTGAGAAGGTTTTTATTTTGGGAGATAGTTTAGCGGCCAACTGGGGACCAATTTTATTTGCTTGAATATAGAATCTGCCGCTTTGCCAAGTCAGATGTTTATCTGCATTGGATGTAAAGGCCAAATTGAGTGCTACTCAGGAAGCTTCCAACTTGGTCAGGGTTGCGGAAGATGGGTCAGCTTTATGAGACTTACTAAGGGAATGGAATTCCCTTTCCAGTTGCAAAATATCCGCTTTACTTTCCTTTTTGAGTTGAGATGCCATTTGGATCATTTTCCCTTTCAGGACGGCTTTGTGTGCTCCCCAGAGGACACTTGGAGAAATATCTCCTGTGTCATTGAGACGGAAAAATTCCCTAATTTCTTTTTCTAAAATTATGCAGTGGACAGGGTTGGATAGTAGTGATTTACTTAGGCGCCACTGTGGAGGCCCAGAGGGCGAGAGGGAGCAGGAGATTTTAAGTGTCACTAAGGAGTGATCTGACCAGGGGACTTCCTGTATGGAGGCATGGGATGCTGTGTGGATATCCGAATTTGGAAGGAATATATGGTCAATTCTGGCATAGGTATTATGAGGTGCCGAGAAATGGGTATAGTCTTTTGCCGTGGGGTTTAGTTCCCTCCACACGTCTATCAAGCCCATGTCATGTAGAAGGCGGGCAATTCTGAGGCTTTGAGTGGGTGGATTCTTTAGACGAGATCTCCCATGAGAGGACTTGTCCAGCAGTTGATCAAAAGTGATGTTAGAGTCACCACCCATGATCACCCTGCCTTCCAGGTGAGGGGATAGGATCGACAGCATAGAGGTAAAGAAACGTGCCTGTCTTTGATTAGGTGCGTAATAGGAGATAATACAGTACAGAACCCCCCCTATACTTCCTTTTATGAAAATGTACCTGCCCTCCAGATCCTTGATCGTGTGTGTAAGAGAGAAGGGAGTACCTTTAGATAGGAGAATGGCGACACCCCTTCTTTTGGTATCAGCATTCGCCAGGAAAAAAGTCGGGAACGTGCGGTGTAGAAAGGTGGGAGTATAACTGGCTGGGAAATGGGTTTCCTGGAGTAGAACAATATCGAGGCCTCTAGAGTGGTAGCTCTGAAAAGCCTTGCAGCGTTTAGAGGAGGAATTGAGTCCCTGGACATTATGCGAAGCTATTTTTAACAAATGTATCTGGGTGGTCGGGTCAGCCATGGGTGCAAGGAGTATGGAGCGGTATGAAGCAAAGGGAGCTTACCTGCACTACCAGGGAGTGGACGTCGGTTCGAAGAGGAATGGATTCACAATACTTCCTGAGGGCTGGGTTGGTAGGCATGCTCCGCGAGGATTCCTGGAGAGAGTGGTACAGAGAGGGAGGGGAATGAGGAAGAGACAAAGGAAAGGAGGAGAAAGGAAAGGAGGAGAAAAGAGAAGAATAAGAAGAATGTAGATCATGAAGATTAATCAGGTATAATAATACCGCAAACATTAAGTGCAAAACCAACAATTAATGAAATCAAAACTAGAAAAAAAATATATAAAAGAAATAACCAAAACTCGGACTAGTACTACTAGTCCTAGTCCAGATTCCCCTTTGCGGGGGAGCCCGGAGAAAAAAAGGAGAGGGCAACCTCAAATTGGGTTGTCTACCCGATGTCACCAGAGGGGCACTGTGTCCCCTCGAGTCACAACAGAGAGGGTGGTATGCAAGGCCGCTCCGGCCGTCTGGATCCCCCTATGGTGAAATGAGAAAATGTGAGATCGGTCTCAAGGAAGAAGTGTTAATTAATTTGGAAGTGTAGGAGAACAATAGGCATAAATTAGGTAACCGAGACCAATAATGCAAAAAAAAGGAGAGTCACTACGGGGGGGGAGGTAAAAATAAAAATAAATAAAAATAAAAAGGGTAGCAGTTGTATTATAAAATATGCCAAGGTATATATCCCTGTCGGGAGGATACGGTATAGCCCGGAAAGGAATCCCTGATAGCCATTAATAGGGCTAGAGGGGCCTAACTGCGGGCAAGGGCCGGCCTGGAGAGAAGGTAGTTCAACGTAGGGATGCCCCTACTCAAAAGGGAAAATATGGTCCTCAGTCCAACAGGGAAGTTGGAAGAAGCAATTCTTCATCATTCATCTTGTAGAGCGAGAGTCACGTAGCCGCTTTGGTAGCTGCTTGTTCCACAGTGGAGTAAGGGGGCTACCCGGGGGGGGCGCTTGGAAGAACCCGGGGTAGGTGTCTCGTGCAGAGGAGCCAGGGTCTGTGAGATCAGGCCTAGTTGCAGGAGCAAGCGCTCTCCATCCTGGAAGTTTTAGAAGTGGTAGGGAGTATCCTTGAAGTGAATTTGAAGGCGGAAAGGGAACGACCAGCGGTACTTGATGGAGTTTTGGGAGAGTATTACCAACAGTGGTTTGAGCGCTCTTCATTTTTGAACCGTGGCTGGCGAGATGTCCGCAAAGATTTGAATCTTATGCCCTTGAAAGGACAAGTTGTCCATGTTGCGGGTTCTTCTCATGACCTCCTCCTTAACGCCATAATAATGGGGCTTGACCACGATGTCCCTCGGGAGGCCATCTTGGCGGGGAAGCTGGAGGGCTCTGTGTGCTCTGTCAAGTTCAAGTCTGTGACTTTGGATGTCTGGAATGAGATCTTTGAGAAATAATTGGACTGTGTTCGGTATATCCGTTACTGTTTCGGGTATCCCACAAATGCGGAAATTGTAACGTTTATTTCTGTTTTCCAAATCGTCTATTTTGGATAAGGCAGAATCTAGCTGGTCTTGTAAAGACTGAATACAGGCTGTGTTCTTGTTGGTGCGTGCAGCAGTGTTGTCCACCACCTGCTCAATCGCATCTATGCGAGAGCCCAAGTTCTGTAGGTCAGCCTTAATAACAGCTGTAATCTGAGTGGCATTTTGAGCCAGACCTGCTGCCAGCATATCAGAAAAGCTCTGTAGTAAGAGATGCATGTCCTGGGTCTGGGGCTGCTGTGAGGCTGAGGGATGAAGGGGCCCTGCTAGGCCTAGAGGAGAATGGAGCCTGGGAGGGTTGAGGAGGTCACCTAGTGTCCTGTTGAGGAGGGAGTCTGTGATAGCAGGGGGGATCCCTTGAGGTATGCTTTCACTCAGCATGTCAGCGCGCTGCTGGATGGGGGATGGTTGTTCTGTGATCTCCATGCCGTCTCTCAGAGAAGCTGCGGTCTCCATCTTGGACGGGTCAGGGGCCGCCTGATTGAAGTTTAGTTGGCGGCTCACCACGCTCTTTTGTGTGCCGTCTGTCATGTAGGATTGGGCTAGGAAGGTTCGGTGAGCCCAGGAGATGGTTCGGTGCCGATCCTGCTCGATCTGAGTGCTCTGGGGGAAGAGAAGGGGCGGAGCGGTGCGGAGCTCTCGATTAGAGCGTCTCCTCGGGAGTCCCGCGCATGCGCACCTACTGAGTTGTTTTTAAAAGTGCATGCAAATGGGCTGTCATCATTATCCTTGCTTCACCATTTAGTGACTCACTGACTAGTAACAAGCGTATGCATGTCGAATGTCCTCGATGTGCACAGGCCTTTTCCTGTCAGTGACTTACCACGAAATAAAGAAAGGTTAATGATGACTTATTTGGGCCTTCCACCTTTAAAATCAAATATGAACCATGCAACTCTAAAAATGTCAGCAGTAGTAGTCCCACAATTTCTGTACAGACAGGTTCCTTTTACCTTATATTATTACTTATAGTGTTAGTTGTGATCCTTGCCATTTGGTATTTAAATACTTAACAACCGGCCCATAGCTGAATGACGGCTACAGGGCGGTTCGATAACTCTGGAAGGGCGTACATTGATGTTCTCCCAGAATCACGTTCCTGTGCGCCCCCTGGGGTGCACACATGGGAGCAACCGGATCACGGTCCGCATCACGGATCACGGTAAATGGCCGCTGACAGCGGCCGTTTACCACATGATCGTTCCATCAATTGACGGAGCGATCACATGTAAACAAACCAGCATGATATCCAGTGTGAGTGGAGAGGGGAGAGATCGGATGCAGCAGCGCTGTGGGCTGGATGTGTAGTACCCACAGCGCTGCTCAGTGACACTGACAACTGCAGCCTCTGCCATCCCCCCACCATACTCTGCATCTTGCCATCCCGCTGCCATCCTGCCATTCCTCCACCATACTCTGCATCCTGCCATCCCTCCACCATACTCTGCGTCCTGCCATCCCTCCACCATACTCTGCATCCTGCCATCCCTCCACCATACTCTGCCATCCTGCCATCCCTTCAACATACTCTGCCATCCCTCCAACATACTCTGCCATCCCTCCACCATACTCTGCCATCCCTCCACCATCCATCCCATCCACCCCCAGCCATACTCGGCGATACCAAGCCATACTTGGCGATACCCAGCCATACTTGGGGATACCCAGCCATACTCGGTGATACCCAGCCATACTCAGCCATACTCGGTGATACCTAGCCGTACTCAGCCATACCCAGCCATACTCAGTGATACTCAGCCATACCCAGCCATACTCGGTGATACCCAGCCATACTCGGCCATACCCAGCCATACCCAACCGTACTCAGCCATACTCAGCAATACCCAGCCGTACCCAGCTGCCATACCCAACCATACTCAGCAGTACCCAGCCGTACTCAGCAGTACCCAGCCATTCTCGGCAGTACCCAGCCATACCCAGCCATACCCATCCATACCCAGCCTCTGTATGTGGCCAGGCTGTGGAAGTCTCCCACATGTGGTATCACCATACTCAAGAGAAGTAGACAAATATATTCCGGGGTGTCATTTTTGCTATGTACATGCTATGTGTTAGAAATATTGTATGAATGGTCAACTTTGTGTAAAAAAAAAATGTGTTTTCATTTTCTTTCCACATTTAACAAAAACTTTTAGAAAAAATGATATCTTCAAAAGACTCATTATGCCTCATAGATTATACATTGAGGTGTTTTCTTTCCAAAATGGGGTTATTTTTGGGGCGTTTCCATTGTCCTGGTGCTCCAGGGCCTTCAAAAGTGTAATAGGTAGTCAGGAAATTGGATGTGTAATTTATGCTCCAGAACGCCTAAAGGTGCTTCCGGCATGTTGGGCCTCTGCATGTGGCCACGCTGTGTAAAAGTCTCACACATGTGGTATTGCCATATCAGGAGTAATAGCAGAATGTATTTTGGGGTGTACTTTGTGGTATGTATATGCTGTGTGTGAGAAATAACCTGCTAATATGACAATTTTGTGGGAAAAAAAAGAAAAAAAAATTGATTTTGCAAAGAATTGTGGGGAAAAAATTACAACTTCAAAAAACTCATTGTGCCTCTTACTAAACACGTTGGAATTTCTACTTTCCAAAAAGGGGTCATTTGGGGGGTATTTGTACTTTCCTGGCATGTTAGGGTCTCAAGAAATAAGAGGCCATCAGTACATCAGTACTTCAGGTGTGATAAATTTTCAGTGATTGGCACCATAGCTTGTGGACTCTATAACTTTCACAAAGACCAAATAATATACACCAATTTGGGTTATTTTTACCAAAGATATGTAGCAGTATAAATTTTGGCCAAAATTTATGAAGAACAATTACTAATTTTCAAAATTTTATAGAATAATGCATTTATTTACAGAATTTTTAGTCTTTTTTCTTTTTAAAAAATAAAACACCCAGCGGTTATTAAATACCACCAAAAGAAAGCTCTATTTGTGGGGAAAAAAAGGACAACAATTTCATATGGGTACAGTGTTGCATGACTGAGTAATTGTCATTCAAATTCTGAGAGCACCGAAAGCTGAAAATTGGTCTGGTTAGGAAGGGGGTTTAAGTGCCTAGTGATCAAGTGGTTAATCCATCAACAAAAAGAAAAAAACATTTTTTTTTTGTTTTTGTTTTTTAAATGAAACGGTTAGCCACTTTTTGTGAATATAGCATTTTCATTTAGATAGAACTTACTAAAATGAGTCACTTAATATGAATCATTTTAATGAGAATTAAAAATAAATTCTTATGTGCAAAGGTTACCTAGAATCCTAAAATACATAATCAAGAAAGTTCTATTTGACATATGATATAATCATTTCTATGATGAGGCCTTGAGTACAACCTGCTGCCTCAATAGCTTGTGCTATATGCTTTAATAAATCAGAATCTCATCTCTTTTAACCTGTGGTGCAGTTCATTTTTCCTCTGAATATCCTGCTGTGAAGTTTGTTTCAAATTCTGTAGTATCAGTGTTTCATTGGCAAGTTTTTGTTTTGAGCAATTATCTATGATTTAACTTCTGATACCGCTACTCATCAGAAAAACATTATTCACAGAATATACTTCAAATCTGAAGCATCACTTAACATAATCAGTGCAAACACAATAGTTTTAACTTTGATTGAAAACCTTTTAGTTATTGGCATAATTTCTTCAATTGTTTAGTGAAGAATATTGTGTGCTAATGAGAAATACATTACTAATAAAATCTTGCAACATAATGTATATCTTAACAAAAGATGATGCAAAATCCATTTACAACAGAGTAGGGCATGCCATTCTAATGGACGTTTTAAACGTGGGTTACTATCTGTCAAGTTAAATTGTTCAGGAGAAGCTGTAAAAACATCCCGTGTACATGAAGCCTAAACATTTTAATACATGTTAGTGGCTATTTGGTGTTTCTTCTATTTAAACCTACCACTTACAATGCAGTTCTTCAGCAAAAGCTGCAACTCACTTCTCATGTAGATAATGGAAGTAAGGTGGCAGTGCCAGCTGGTACAGCTAGGCCATCGACTAATTCCCCCAGGAGGTAGTATTATTATTATTATTCAGGGTTTATATAGCGCCAACAGTTTACGCAGCATTTTACAATATAAAAGGGAGACAATACAGTTATAATACAATAAAATACAAGAGGATTAAGAGGGCCCTGCTCAGAAGAGCTTACAATCTAATAGGGTGGGGCAGGTGGTACAAAAGGTTGTAACTGTGGAAAATGAGCTGGTGGAAGTGGTAGGAGATTAGTTGGAGACGTGATAGGCTTTCCTGAAGAGATGAGTTTTCAGGGATCGCCTGAAGGTAGCAAGAGTAGGGGATAGCCGGATAGATGGAGGTAGCGAGTTCCAGAGGATGGGAGAGGCTCTGGAGAAATCCTGGAGACGAGCATGGGAGGAGGAGATGAGAGAGCTTGAAAGCAGGAGGTCTTGAGAGGAACGGAGAGGTCGATTTGGATGATATTTGGAGACAAGATTAGTGATGTAGCTCGGGGCAGAGTTGTGAATGGCTGTGTATGTTTTGGTTAGTATTTTGAAATTAATTTGCTGGGTGATTGGGAGCCAGTGTAGGGATTGGAGTAGAGGGTTGGCAGACACTGAGCGGTTGGTAAGGTGGATAATCTGGCAGCAGCATTTATGATAGATTGAAGAGGGGATAGCTTATGTAGAGGTAAGCCAATGAGAAGGGAGTTGCAATAGTCAAGGCGAGAGATAACAAGTGAGTGAATGAGGAGCTTGGTGGTTTCATTTGTTAAAAAGGGGAGGTAGAGGTAGAACTTTCCTACCCGCAGGGATGAGTCACTTAGTTGTTGACTTAACATTAGTAAACTGTAGAACAATACAAAATGTCCTGATTTTACCATGATATTACATATTTATATGACAGCAAGAGTGAACCATTGAAGAGTTTTTAAAAATATGATATGAGGTCACAACACCTGCTCCATGCTATGTATTTGAACTGATACAATTTAAACAGATACAACTGGGATTATGTAAGATTCACAAAAAGCTGTCTTAAACTATCGGCAGCTTATTTATTAAATATGTAGACTTGTCCCTTAATTCAGATTAGCTTGTAAGAATGGCTGCAGGCTCTGGAATTTCAAAATGAGAGACCATTTGCAGTTTGACAATTTCTGCTCCATTGTTTATCTGATCTCACACTGATAATATACACGTCTTTATAGTGTTCAGCAATATCACTCTTACTTTAGCTAACTAAAGTAAGAGTGCATTAAAAAAAATATGGGGCCCTGTGTTTGACTCTATTATGGTCACTTAGGAGCTGAAAGACATCATATGTTGTCAGTATGTTAGGCATTTCACTGAGCAGCAACTGTCCTACCTTAGTGGACCTCTCAGCTTCGGCTCTGAGCTCTGAGATCGGAAAAGTCATATGAAATAAAAAGATTTTAATCCAAACGTTATCAATAAATATATAAATAAAAAGTTTGTCTGTGGTGTATACATCAATTTGTTCAAAAGTAAGTAAATAAATGAGAAAATTTTAAAACATATTTGCTTGTTTTTTTTTTTAAGCATTGTACCAATTTAAAGTGGAGTTCCAGCCTTGGTGAAAAAAAAATAAACGTCAGCAGCTACAAATACTCTAGCTGCTGACTTTTAATATAGGGACACTTACCTTTTCAGGAAGCCCACAATGTCAGCACCCCAAACCGACCCGTCCATCAGCTCCGGGTGCAGGCTCCGGCATCCTTACTAAGAAAAACAGGAAGTGAAGCCTTGTGGATTCACAGACTGTTTCCTACTGCGCATGCATGAGTTGCGCTGCACTTTTCAAATAGTTCCCACTGTCTTCTGAGACCTGTGTGTTTCCCAGAAGGCATCAGGGGTAAGGAGGATGGGCCAGAAGTATTGTAGATGCAGCAATCTTACACAAAAGTGGGAGCGGATACCTGGTTTTGACAGGTATCCGCCCCCCCAAAAGGTGCCAAATGTGGCAACGGAGGGGGGGAGGGTGCGAACAAGCAGAGCTTCCACTTTTGGGTGGAACTCTGCTTTAAAGTATGTGCTACAAACATATATTTATTGTTACTTATGATTGTATTTGCTAACCCTGAGGAAGTTGGTGTCCAAATCTTTTGAAACGTACTGGTTGCATATCTTTTACTAATTACAAATAAAGATTAGAACAATTCTCTTCTGCATATGACCTTTTACTAGTGTCATTGAAATTTTCTATAGTGTGGGTGTTTTTATTTACTGTTTACTTTTTGGGGGGCATAAATAATAAGGAGTACTATGTTCCCTTTACTCATTCAGCTGAGAAGGGTGGATATTTGAATGCCCCCTTACCCTAAAGGGGGCTTCCAGATTCCAATGTGGTCTCCTCTGCAGACCCCCACATCTCTTGTGGAGACAGGATATGGGGGTAAAGCCCTTGTCTGGCATGGTTCAGGAAGAGGGCCCTTATCCTATATGCATAATTAAGGGTCATTTTTTTATTTTTAGGGGGAACTCCATGCCATTTTTGCTTGTTTGTTTGTCTTTTTTTAAAGGGACAGTACACATTTGTAAAAAAAAATTGTATTTTTCCATTAAGAAAAAGTAATTTCAAAAAAGGAGTGTGGATCCTCTTGCAATTCAAGCTAAACCCTCATCCAGGTTTGCAGTCTGGCTGGAAAGAAAAGGGAAGGCAGTGTGGGGTTTGTATATTTCCTCTTTTTTGTGTTGTCTATCTACAAATGACCTAGATCAGTGTTTCTTAAAACTCAGGACCAAAAAATGGGTGGCTGTCCTGTTTGTGATGGGTCAATTACTTGAATAGTAAATATAGCCTAGTTTATAAAAAGTGAAAAATCTGTGACTGGGGTTATAGCACACTTGTTTATGTTTACAGTCATATAATACCATGATCAGAAATGTAACCTTTACCTATAACAAATTGATCAATGTGTCACAGACCCACCCACAACATCAACACCCCTCAAAACTTATGAATCTATTTAACTATAATGATTGACAGTGCAGACAAGAATGTGGGAGAAAGAGTGCATGAGAGGCAGAGTGTTTTTTTCACTTAAAAAGGCAAAAGTTTATACTTTAGAAATTTTTATTATAACCCTGCTTTAGTTGCTTAACTCTATAAACAATATTTTTTTATATTTATTTTGTACTAAATCCAATGGCTGTACAGTAAAAATAGGAAGTATATATACTGAAGTTTCTGCACTAGCTTTTACTGTTATATTAGGTAAATGAAACCAGGGTGAAAAGGATTTGTTTGTTTTTTTATCGAACAAAAAGTATTTTATTGAGCATAAAGGGTACATATATATATATACATGGTTCAGAGCAAAACATATAAACACTGATAATTCTACCAAGTCTATTATTAGCATAATATATTTAACCATCTGGATATAAAAAAGAATGGGATCAACCTTTTTGCAGCAGCGCACATTTAGGCAATCAATTTCCTCATATATTACCATTGTAAAGCATAAACAGTGGTAAACAACAAATCAATCATTGGAACAATCTGTCATACACCAGATCCAGTGGGTCTAGTCCAGGAACATTCAGCCATTGTGACCACAGTTCGTCAAATTTACCTCTTTTACCCCTATGCTGATATATGATCTTTTCCAGGCAAACAGTGTTGCCCATTTGAGTGATCCACTCCTGTAGTGTGGGGGGTTCCGTGGATTTCCAGTGTCTTAATATTAGCTTTTGAGCCTGGAAGAGGGCCCTCACTACTGCCTGTCTGGGAATATCCTCCAGGGGTAATGCGTCTACTATACCTAATAAACATATCTTGGGGTCAGTAGGTAACATTACCTGGAATACCCTATTAATAGTATCTAGGACCTGTGTCCAATATCTGTGGAGTTTTGGATATCTCCACAAGAGATGTATCAAGTCTCCCTGCTCTCTGTTGCATCTAGTGCATTTGGGATCTGAACTTACCCCCATAGAGGCCAATCTGGCAGGTGTATAGTGCACCCTTAGTAAAATGTATAGCTGTGACAACTGTTGAGCTACATTTAGGGAGCACTGGGAAACTGCCTGTAGGGCCTCCTGCCACTGCTCTTTCTTGAAAGCGCCCACATCCCGTTCCCACCGCGACACCACTCCATGAGGGGCATCACCATGGAAAAGGCCGAGAAGCATGGCATAGCTACAAGAAATAAATCATTTAAACGTTGTGACTTCCGATACGTAGTTAAATATGGGTGTGGGATCCAAAGACCATTGGGTCCCAACCCCATGTGCCCTAATCGCATGCTGAAGCTGCATATCTCTGAGCTCCGAAAAGGACCTCAGTTTACTCTTCCAAAAGATGTGTCGTAGATGTGAGACGCCAAGCTGTAACCACTTTGTGCCATAAGGTAGTTTTGCTAGTTCAGAAAAATGGTGGTTATTCCATATGTGACTGTATTTAGTAAATCCTTGCACCCCTTGCATTGTTCTCACTTTGTTCCAGACTTTTTGCATAAGTACATAAGTAGGGTAGAGTCTGTTAGATTTTCTAAAATTTAAGGCCTCCAGACCATCTATCACCCTCAACCCTGTTGTGAAAGTGAGCAGTGTGTGAGAGGAGTCCACTAAGTTCAGCTGTGATGCCTGTTGGGGGCTCACTGCCCTCACTATATGTTGTAACTGGGAAGCTAAGTAATATAGCCAGGGATTAGGCAATGCCAGTCCTCCAGCATCTTTTGGGCATTGTAGTTCTTGTAGTTGCTCTAATTTTATTCTTGCCGGTTTAGATTGCCAAAGGAGTGACCTGAAGATTGAGTTTATAATACGAAATGTTTTCAAGGGAATGACCATTGGGGTGTTATGCAGTACATAAAGTAACTGTGTCATCATGATCATCTTTATAAGGTTTACCCGTCCTGCAAGAGATATTTTAAGTTTACTCCATACTTTAACCTCATCTCTGCAACGATTCAGTAAAGGGGATACGTTAAGTTCGATATAATCAAGCGTGCGTGGGGTCACCTGTACACCCAAGTATCTAATTGATTTTGAAAGTGGGATGTCCTGTATGTTTCGCACCAACGAATCCGGTGTCACATCCAGGAGCATAAGGGAGGATTTAGTCCAATTTATTATTAGACCTGAATATTCCCCAAACTCTCTTATAAACAGCATTGCCTCCTGCAGGGAAGTTGACGTATCACCCAGAAATAACATGGTATCATCAGAATACATCATTATTTTTTCATGTAGTTCTCCAAATCTGAAGCCCTGAATAGAGGACTCAGCGCGCACCAAGGCAGCCAGAGGCTCTATGACCTGGGCAAACAGGAGAGGGGATAGGGGGCATCCCTGCCTTGTACCTCTGTATAGTTTGAAACTCTGAGATATCTGACGTCCCTCTCTAATATGTGCTGTCGGCTGTGAGTACAGCAACTGGACCCACGAGATGAATCTGTCACCGAAGCCGAATTTGCGCATGACTGCCCAAAGATATTCCCACTCAATGCTATCAAACGCTTTATGAGCGTCGAGAGACAATAATGCCCGGTCTCCACCATTATCCGCTGGGGACTTGACATTGAGGAAAAGCCATCGCAAATTAATAGCGGTTGATTTTTGGGGCATAAAACCGGATTGATCCGAATGGATAATTGAGGAGATTACTTTGTTAAGGCGGAGTGCAAAAACTTTTGCTAAAATCTTAACATCATTTTGTAGAAGGGAAATGGGGCGATAGGAACCTGGGTCCAGGGGGTCTTTATGTGGTTTCAGAATTAGCACAATTGTAGCTCTAGACATAGACTGGGGGAGCTCCCCCTTTTTCCTAGCTGCATTAAACACATTCAGCAATCTGGGTAGTATGCACTCTGTATATTGTTTGTAAACCTCTATGGGTATACCATCATCCCCTGGGGCCTTAGAATTGGGGAACGCACAAGTCGCCACCCGCAGCTCATCTAGAGTCAATGGAGCATCCAATAGCTTCCTATGGGGGGAAGACATGTAAGGAAGTTGCACCTTATCTAGATACCGATTAAGGGAGTCTGTAGTATAGTTTTGCTTAGATTCATACAAAGTGGAGTAATAATTCATTAAAGTGGACATTATCCTAGACGGAGAATTTGTTACTTGCCCCCTATCAGTGCGCAGTGCTCCAATGGAGGGAGACATTTGTTGTGCATGAGCTATTTTGGCTAGTAGGCGACCCGTGTGTTCCCCCTCCTCATAGAAGGCTGACCTGTTAAAAAATCTCTTTTTTTCTGCTGCAGAAACAGTCAAGCAGTTCAAGGCCTCCTGAGCATCCAACCATGCTTTCTTATTACTGTCTGTGAGGTTTTCAGCAAAGGCCTTCTCAGAGTCTCCTGCCAACCGTTCCATATCTTCCCTCTGAGCATTGGTGTTGCGTTTAATCTCTTGAATCTCTCTAATAAAGATACCTCTGAGCGTCGCCTTAAAGGCTTACCAGGTGATATTAGTATTTGCATCCTCATAGTGGTTATGCCAAAATTCTAGTATTTGTGTCACAATTTGCTCATGTGAGGGGAAGAGATGGAGCCAGAAGGCGTTCAACTTCCAAGGAGCTCCAGCCAGTTCAGATGGCATGCGCACGTCTAGCTGTACCACTAGTGGTGAGTGATCTGATACACTTCGGGGCGCGTACTTAATCTCTGACACATAACGTTCTGCTATACATGAACATATACACAAATCTAAACTTGACAATGAAGAGTAACTCTTAGAAAAAGAAGAAAATACTTTTAACCCAGGGTGTTTTGCTCTCCACGGATCTTTCCATCCTACTTCATCTATAAACTTTTTCAGGGGTGTGCGATTATTCCCCTTACCCCTTATAACAGATGGGTGTTTATCTAGAACCGGGTCTGTATAACAATTAAAGTCCCCTAGGACATACAATAGTGCCTTCGGGAATTTAATTTGAAATTCTAGTAACACTCTGAGAATCTGATTGTCATATGGTGGAGGTATATATACAAAGGCCAATATACATTTAATGGTATATAAAGGACACATCAGGAAAATATACCTTCCCTCACTATCAATCGCTGAATCAACCTCCTCATAGTCTAAAGAACCGTGAACCAGTACACTCACACCTCTGGAAAATGAGGTGTGAGTGGAGCGGTAAGCCCTCCCCACCCATCTAAAACTCAGACAGGTCTCTGACTCAGCAGTGAGGTGTGTTTCCTGTAAGGCACAAATGGCAGGTAGGTATTTACGTAGCAAAGAAGACACCATAGTGCGTTTTAAGTGATCATTTAGTGCCCTAACGTTCCAGGAAATTATGGACACTGCCGCCATCCTAAAAGAGGGTTTCTTGGTATGCCAGGGTAATGAGGGAAGCATTTTTGTCCCAGAAGTTCAGGAAGCATAGTTACCCTTAGTCCAGGCCATGTATATGGCGTAGAAGTTCTGCCAGTGTGTTCATAACAATATCTCTCTGATGCACTGAATGAACCTAACCAAAAACTGAATGCTCTTCAAGCACAACGGTGCTTTGAACTGTTGCAGTGCGGCATGACAGGGAAGTAACTTAGCCTGTAGGGGCCGGGTAGAGAATGGAGCCCCTTTCACCTGTACACCATGGCACTGAGATGACCTGAAAAACATTAAATGAATAGGGGACAACAGGTCCCAGTCATTGACTACTTGACCGCAAAATGCGGTGATGAATATACAAGTGAAAAAGAGGGGTATAGAATGTTCCATACACAAACACAGTTCCGAACTCGCATTTTCGTTAATCTGTAAATCAATGTACATTTCCAGCAGTATTCCCGGTCAAGAGTGAGGGCTGGTTAGGTAGATGTTGTATTTCTTCACTTATTATGATGATGGGGTGTTTAGTCTTCCTCCACTATTGGTCTCTGGGCTTGTCTTAGAGCGTTCTCATTGGCATCCAGCCACGCTGAAGCATCTGCCGCATTCTCAAAGAAGTGGGCTCGCCCCTCAGAGGTGATGCAGAGCTTTGCTGGGTATGGGTATTTGCTGGGTATTTGCTGGGTATGTGGCCTGCAGCCTTTGTAGGCACTTTTTAACATCAGAGAAGCGTGATCTATTTCTCTGCACTTCAGCTGAGAAATCTGGGTAGAAAGATATTCTCGCACCATTAAACTGTATGTTCCTGCGTTCCCTTGCCAACTGTAGGATAATTTATCTGTCTCTGTATTTAAGTATCCTTGCTAGCACCGGACGCGGGGGATGGCCAGGAGGTAGTGGTCTGGTAGGGACCCTGTGAGCCCTCTCCACCCTCTCCACCGCGTACAGGTGCGTAAATGCCTCTTTGCCAAATGTGTCCATGAGCCATTGCTCCACAAATCGAGTGGGGTCACGGCCCTCTGTCTTCTCAGGCAGCCCTACTATCTGCACATTTTTGCGCCTCATACGGTTTTCAAAATCTTCGGCACGCAGGTCGATTGCTTTAGCCAGATGGGTGGTAGCTTGAGATTCTCTAATCATGGCAGGCAGCTTGTCCTCCATGTCACTGATCCTGCTTTCAGCCCTTGTTGTTCGCTCTCTTATCTTTTGAATATTTTGTCTGACCAAGCTGACCTCCTCTTTTAAGCTTCCAAAGCGGGCTTGCAGGTTGTTCACAGAAGCTGTGCATTTATTTACTGCCCTTAGTATAGCTGCCAGGGTCGGCTGCTCTCCCTCCTCCTCCCCATGGTCTTCTGCCTCCTCCATCTCCTCTGTGTGACTGTCTATATTTGAGTGGCCGCTGCTCCCCTCCCCAGCTCACTGTCTTCCATGTCTAAATCGACATGCTCTGTAACAGTGTCCAGGTCAGGCTGATTAAATCGGTCAGACTTTCCTGTCATTTTTAGTGCATAATAGCGCATATCCTTTGGGGGGGTCACCAGGTCCCGTCTTTTAGGTCTTTAGGGTGCTTACTCACCACCTCCTTGGCTTTCTCTCCCCCACGGGCCTTCTGTGCTGAGGACGGAGCGCCGCCATGTTGGATTTCAGGCCACGGGCCGTCTCCCTTGTTTCCCCGTGCCATCATCGCCAATTTTTCAGCAATCAACACTGTGTGCAACGGGTGTTCCTGTGGGTTCTGGGGCAAAACCGCTCGTTTTATCCTGCTGGAAACCGGATCATTTCAGGGTAATGTGCGGGAGCTCTGTGTCTAAGCGTCTGCTCACATGCCGCGCTGACCACGTCCCCCGGGTGAAAAGGATTTGATACTATCCTTTGTTTTCAAAGCACATGAAACAGTTTGTCAAATTTTAAATATACATGTTTCCTAAAATACATTGCAGTAAAGCCACACATTTAGAGTTGTAGATTCAAGAGAACTTTATTTAACCTTTTTCAGCCACCATCTAAACCTTTGTGACTAGACTGGATTTTTCCGTTTTCATTTACTTAGCAATAACTTGATAATTACTTTGCATACCAAAATTATTTTTCAGGACACATGAAGTGTTTGTTTGTTAGATTGCTTTAAGCCTATTATGACATTTTTAAACAGTAACACAATTGCAAATGTTTTCATAAAAGTATTTTCTCCTCTTTGTTCTACAGACAGGGACCCTAGATATGTGTAGGCTATACTATCTCTTCCATACTTGCTACTCCCAATCTGTTACCATCCTTTTTACTTACCCAACCCAACCTTGCTACCACCCCATCAAGATTGATTCAAGCTTGATTGAAGATTGATGGGTGGAAGTGGAAGACCCTTTAAGAGATTAAAGGTTTGATTTACTAAAGGAGTAAAGTATGTTCACTTTTCTGTGAAATTTATATTTTAAAAGGGAATTTTCACTGAGCTTTCTGAATGTGGAGAAAATTCACTTTGCGAAGAATACCCAATCATGTGCAAGGAAAATGAAAAAAAAAAAAGCAATCATTTTGCTTCCACATAATCAGATGATTAAAGACAGCCCGCACTAAGCTAAGTGGAAATTCTCTTGCAAAATGGACATGTTCTATTTCTTTAGTAAATCAACCCCTGATAGAACATGTTTTTGAATGCTGCAAAAAAGTCTTACAAACGACTTAAGGAGAGACAAACCAAGGTGACAATCTCACTTGACAACTCTCAATGTGAAAATCTTTATTTTCCTTGAACAGAATTGGGTTTTATATGCAGTGGTACTTGGCACAAAGACAAAAGGAAAAAGTTAAATATTTCCAAAATCAGTATGAGGTGTAAATCTTGTAAGTCATTGAGATATACTCACTTCTTTTTCATAATATATTATCTATAATGAAGACTTTATTTTCAGTGAAGACGAACAGATGGCACTTTGTTGCATTATTCTTTCCTTGTAGCACAATGCAGCTAGTGAATTCTTTTATGGATTGTGCTTCCAAAATGACTAGCTAATTAAGACTCCCAGACAAAATATTCACAATATTTTATCATTTTTGGCATGATTAATTGTTGATGGCAAACCCTAATTTCATAAAAGAGAAAGATACAAATGAGAATTGAAAGAAAACGAGCACAGATATCTGAACAATGTCATTTATAACTAAAATGCACATAAATCTCTCCTAGTTCAAGAATCTATCAGGGATGTATGTTGGGCTTTAAAGCAGAAAAGACCCATGTGAAATGAAGCTTTATGCTGTTTCAATATTCCTTTATTGCTCCTAGTCGTTATATCTTTCTTTATGACATGTCAGTATTTAATCCAGTTAGAATCAGAAATTATTATTATTATTTTACAGGATTTATATAGCGCCAACAGTTTGCGCAGCGCTTTACAACATGTGGGCAGACATTACACTTACAATACAAATCAATACAGGAGGGATCAGAGGAAAATACTATCAATAGAAGAAATAGTATCAATCTAAAAATGTTACAATACAGTAAACTATAACCAAATCCCTAGCAGCCTTGGGACTGCAAAGTTGCATGACAAGTCGTACCTCATGATTTCCAATGAATACCATTCAAATATGTGCAACTTCAAGTCACAGCAACTTCAAAGTAGTCCCTGCACTACTTTGGTCTGGCTTGGTGTGACTTGAGGTACAGGTCGTACAAGTGTGAAAGGGGCCTAAGGCCCTTGAATTGGAGAGGAGTTGGTAGGAGTGCTGAAATGATACAAAAAACATAAATCTGTATTCATTGTGGACTCCATGCCAATGTTCAGTTGGCTGGATTTATATTCATGCAAATGTATTTACCTGCAAAAGCAAAGTTCTAGATGGCAAGAGTAATTTTCTTTTTCATCTCTGATCTGCTCTTTCCTCCTCACACACTATTTCCATTTACACTCACTTGTTCACCTGTACCTTGGTGTTGGGCTTTAGCAACTTCCCACAATATAGAGTATTTACAGTATACCCAATATATATTTTTAGATATGAAGCCCACTCACACCAATATGTGGAACTTTGTCCTTCGTTTTCTTGGGGATCATGTTTTATGCACACGGTCCCTCTTCTGTGGGTCGCTTCCACAGCTACCGGTACAGACAATTTGGGCAGTCTCTGACTCCTCGTCTCCCATTTTCCAGACTTATTACGATGTAAGTAATTATAGGGATAAGTAACTCTCTCCCTTTCTTCTTTTTGTACATATCCTCCCCATTGAGGGGTACAACATTGGATCATACTGGTTTACTCATGTTTTGTTTTTTATAGATTTGCATGCACCTGCCCCTGAAGAGTGGTATTATCCACAAAACACGACAGGCTAATTTGGATGCACTTATTCTCATGCAGCCACCCCTACTCCATACATTATCTTGAGTTCTCCATCTATTTTGTAATTTGTAAGTGTTTTTACTACATCCAGGATTTGTTCCATACCACACAGTGGTTGACTGGTTGCTATTAATGTTTGTTTCTATATATGGTCTGTAATATGTGATTGACAATTTTATTCATTGCTGCATGTATCATGTCATTTTGCCATGTTCCTTGTTTCACCAATAAAAACATGTTTTTGATATCTACTCATCTTCTAACCATGTGTACTCATCTCATTTAAAGTCCCCCCCAAAAAAACCTCTCTTTTCGTAGATGGCAAGAGTAATAGGGCTTTGAGAAGCCCAACAAAAACAGAAATGAGTGAGTAGTGATTTCCTAGCCAAAGGGAAATACAAGTAATCGCATACTTAAAGCGGTTGTAACCCTGAAAAGAAAAAAAAAATATCCTGTTCCTTTAAAGCATGAATAACCGCACAGTGCTTGTGCTGTGTAATTTGACCCTTTGTATCATCTAAAATACCTGGCTGATCCTGTCTGGTGCTGCCCTCCCCTCTGTAAACTGACCACGTTTATCATGGCTGCTGAGCCCTGATACTGTGTTCAGTTTACGTGCCTCCATCATCCCACTTGTCTCTCCTTTCTCCTTTTTCTCTCCCTCTCTCCCAGCCTGTCAGCTAGTCTCTCCTGACCTGCTCCCCACCCCTCCCTTCCTGCAGGGAGGGGTGGGGAGCCTTTACTTTAATATAGGGGGGGGCGTGGCCAGCCGGGAACAGAGATGGCAGTGTGAGAGCTGAGCTCCTCTTCCCACGAATCTTCAGCGGCTCTAATCGGCTTTCCAGAGGGGGATTTCTCCCCACAAATAGAGCGATCTACACCCTACAGCACCAGGGATCATGACAAGGAAGAGAAAGGAGATGAGGGGACCCCAGAAACTGACAGACTTTGTATCCTGGCAAGCACATGGAGGTAGGCAAGATGGCGCTGGCAGCACATCTACCCCAGCCCAGAAACCACACTCCAGCCAAGCTAAACAGGCATCAAATAGCTTCAATAGTGGGTCTCCCCGAAGGCAGCAGTCATGTCCTAATACCCCACAATCTGCAAGCCCAGCTAAAGCCAGATTTAGGATGGATGGCTCTGGATGCAATTTAGCAGCCAGTCCCAGCAGTGATTCAGGGGAAGACAACTAGAGAACTGCCAGATAGTATAGAAGTGTCCCCAACAAATAACATGCCTGTTATGGACACTGTCTTAAAAGACATGTTACTATCACTAAGGAGCTCAATTCAAACTGACATGATGTCCTGCATGCAAAAATTCAATACAGACATCCAAGCAGTGGAATCGAGGGTGGAACACATTGAAAGCAAGATGGGGGAATTTGCATCCATCATAAATGATTTGATGGATGTTCATGACGAGAAAGAGGAGGTAATAGAAGGGCTCAAATCCAAAATGGCTGACATGGAAGACAGAAGCAGAAGAAACAACTTAAAAATTAGAGGGATCCCAGAAACAGTGCAGCAGAATGACCTGCGTGATTATACTACCACCCTGTTTGAAGATATCCTCCCTGAACTCACAGATCTTGATGTAACCATAGACAGGATCCATCACTTGCCCAAACCTACCCATCTCCCTGATCAAGTTCCAAGGGATATAATATTAAGGCTACACTTTTTTCATGTGAAAGAAAAATTAATGTCTGCGATGCGTTCCAGGGAGCATGTTCCCTTACAACATCAAAATCTGCAATTCTTTGCAGATCTGTCGCAGTACACCCTCCAAAAGAGACGGAACTTAGCTACAATTACTAAGGCCCTCAGGAACCATCAGATCAACTATAGATGGGACTTCCCCACAAAAATCACCAAGGATGGACGCACTTTTAATGTAGATACCTTGGGAAAAAGATTGTCTTTGCTAAAAGAATGGAAGATCATTCTAGAGCCTGATAATAATCCTTCTCTTCCTAAGAGCACCTCACATGTAAACCCTGAATGGCAAAAGGTCACAGCCAAAAATGCTAAAAAGCACTGACCATCTGGAAAGCATATACATGTTACACACTGTTCTGGGGAGGAACAGCCTCTCTCAGCTCATGAACTCTCCCCTCTGACTACTCTTGAGCAGCAAAATGCTGCATTCGGGTATACAATACCCATACTTGGTTCAAAAAGTTCAGTTATCACACTTACAAAGTACGTTTACTTCTCTGACTTTTCAGTTCATAATCAGTTATGTTTTTCTTTATAACATATTTCTCCAATACAGTCGGAACTTACAGATTCCTTTACAGCCTTTTGATGACTTCAGGTATGTCTCCTCCGAGATGACATCTCTGCGAAAACTCCTCCAACTCCATATGCAAAACCATAACTAAAAAAGCAAGATGCAAAATCTTCAATGTAAGTACAAACCATTTTAAATCAATATTAGCTTTTCCAAATATATTCTATACCGGTCATGACCCCAAGAGGGAGCCATTCTCCCACAAAAGAACACTTATGCAAGTAAAATATCACATGCTTGTATTTCTGCAGTACAAATGGGGGTAACTTTCCTCTCCATAAATGTAAAGGGCCTTAACCACCCTGTCAAATCAATGTGGAATGAAGCTATACAATTTAAAAGCGACGTTCTTTGTGCACAAGAGACGCACTTCAGCAGTTTATTCCCACCAAAATGCTCAAACAGGCAGTTCCCCCACATTTTTACTGCTAATACGGACTAAAAAAAAAGAGGGGTTCTTATTGCAATACGAGACACGGTATCTTTCCAATCTTACAAGGCAATCACAGATCCACAGGGAAGGTTTATAATACTCATCTGCAGCATAAACTCCTCACCATACACCATTGTGAATGTATATGCTCCAAACGCTCATCAGATACGTTTTGTCAACAAACTTTTTCGAAAGATTCGAGCTCATCAAAAGGGGCCTTGGTGGTGTGTGGGGACTTTAACATAATCCCAGATCCACACCTCGACTCTACGTCTCACACTACCAGAAAGCTCCCAACACGCCAAGAATCCATACACCGCCAAAACGTATTTGATGCATGGAGATGCATCAGAGAGAGGGATTTAACTTTTTTTTCTAACCCGCATGGTACTTATACAAGGATAGACCTATTCCTCGTGGACCAATGGACATTATCCAGAACAATCTCAGCATCCATCAACGAGATTACATGGTCAGACCACGCATCAGTAACCTTGACAATAAGGGACTCTTTTTCTTCCAACCCTGTTCCAATTTGGAGAGCTAACCCACTTCTCTTACAGGAAGCTGATACCAAAAGTATATTAGAACAACATTTAGTGCATTACTAGCGAAAATGAGCATTCAGTAACAGATAAATTTGTTCTTTGGAATGCCCATAAGGCATTAATGAGGGGTATATTTATCAAACTGGGAGCAAGGAGGAGGAAGCAGCGCCAACAGAGAATTTTAGATCTCATGATTAAAATTCATGACTTAGAACAATTAAATAAACAAATCCCTACACTTACTACATCTAAACAAATATCCCAATTAAGATACGATCTTCGTTTACTTTTACTAGAGAAATTTGAAAAATCAGCCAGGAGATCAAACATGAAGTATTATGTAAATGGCAACAGAGCAGGAAAACTCCTAGCACAACGCATTAAGGGATGCAGGTACAAATCCAAAATACCATACATACATAACACACGCAGTAACTAAAGAAAAACATTATCACCCACTAGATATTGCTGACACATTTAGTCATTATTATAGTTCTCTATACAACTTAGTGGATGACCCACATATCATACAACCAACCTCTGACGCTATAAACAATTTTCTGGAGAAAGTATCTCTACCACACTTAAATACAGATCAAATACTATACCACAATTCACCCTTTACAAACCAAGAGATTTCCAAGACCATTGATACACTACCTTTAAATAAATCCCCAGGTCCCGATGGATATATAGGAGAATACTATAAAACATTCAAACACATTCTCTCGCCATACTTAACGACTATATTTAATGCTTCAGCCGCTTCCTCCTCCTTCCCATCAGAAATGTTAAAGGTGCTTATAATCACACTGCCTAAACCTGGAAAAGAACCATCTATTCCACAGAACTTCAGACCAATATCATTGTTAAATAATGATGTAAAATTGTATGCTAAGTTAATTGCACTGAGACTAATTGATATAATGCCACAACTTATACATATGGATCAATCTGGTTTCACGAAGGGACGTCAAACAACTGACGCCACCAGGCGCCTAATTAATGTAATACATCATGCAAATTCTGGGAAAACGCCTTCTCTGCTCCTAGCTTTGGATGCAGAGAAGGCGTTTGATAGAATACATTGGGGGTATCTTGCAAAGGTGTTGGATAGGTTTGGATTTCACAGGACCATATTCTCAGCCATTATGGCTTTATATTGCAGGCCATCTGCCCAGGTGTACACGTCAGGAGTACTATCCACCCCATTTACCATTACAAATGGAACTCGCCAGGGGTGCCCGCTCTCACCATTAATATTTAATCTTCTTATGGAACCCCTGGAGAATTACATCCGCAATCATCCTCAAATCACAGGATTTAAGTTTGGCAACTCAGAACACACCATTAGTTTATTTGCTGATGACGTCATACTCATGGTTACAGATGTGGAGACATCCTTGGATTCAATCCACCAAACACTTAAAATATTTAACAGTATATCATACTACAAGGTCAACGATACTAAATCCTACATCTTAGGAATTAATATTCCTCCTAGCATTAGAAATAGGATGGAACACTTATACCCATATATATGGTGCACCTCTGGTGTAAAATATTTAGGCATCACACTAACACCCAAAACAACAGAATTGTTTAAAGCCAATTACATACCCTTCTTAGATAAATTACAATCCAAACTCCAAGATTTAGCCAAAACTGAACTATCCTGGTCTGGAAGACTAGCCGCCTCTAAAATGGTACTCCTACCGCAGTTCCTATATTTATTAGGACTATTCCCATTCCAGTACCTAACACTTTCTTTATTAAAGCACAATTTATGGTTAATCAATATATATGGCAGGGGAAGAGAGCTAGATGCGCATTTTCCAAGCTAACCGCCACAAGGAAAGCAGGGGGGGTGGGAATGGTAGTTCGAAAAGATTATTATACTGCCTCGATTCTGGCACAAATTAAAACATGGTTCCCTCACCACCCCAACACCAGATGGAAAGAACTGGAAAGAATACAATTTATAGGGGGCAATCTCTATCATTTCCTTCTAGCCAGCTCGCAACATAACCTCCAACGCCTAGGGATCTCTCCCACTATAGTAGCATCGTTGCATGCATGGGTAGCACTATCAAAGATATCACATCGGACCTGACAACATCTACATTAGAATTACCCATCCAAAGCTTAACCCACATTATTCAGGATCTGCATATCTCACATTGGGTCGCACATGGGATAAACAATATTGCAGATGTATTGATAGGCCCAACAACCAAAACATTTAGATCGCTACAAATAGAATTTAAGCTGGCTGATTCCGAATATTGCACATATCAAAGGATTACACACTTACTAAGCACCAATATGAACACGTCATTAGAAATGCCTTGGCGAGCGCTCCAATATTACACCAACCCTAAGACCAAGATTAAAGAAATATCATTATTCTACAACCTATTGAGTAACAAAAACATATTGTCTAAAACAACCCATATGTTAGCTTGGGAAAAAGATTTGGGGTTCTCTTATTCATTAGACCAATGGAGAGAGGCACTACACATCACGTACGCTGCAACCAAAAGTGTAAACCTGTGGGAATTGTCACAGAAAATCCTTCTCAGATGGTATCTAACCCCCCCACAGAATAGCAAAATTTTCTCCACAGAGTACAAACACATGCTGGAGGGGATGCAGGGCAGTAGGAACATTGTATCATATGCTATGGTCCTGCCCTAAGATCCTCTAATTTTGGAGAGGAATACAGTATATGATTGCTCAAATAACGAACAGTAAGATATATATATCACCAGGCACAGCACTGCTATCCCTGGACATTGACTTAATACCAATAAGAGATAGAACTATTGTAGTCCACATTTTATTAGCCGCAAGACTAACAATAATGCGCCATTGGAGAGACATCCAGTTTCCATCTCTCCAAGAGGCAATAAACACAACCAACACCCACGCAGCGTACGAGATGATGTATGCATCAATCCAAAACAACCATAACAAAGCGAAGCAGACCTGGGGGAAATGGATAAACTTGTACGCAAAAGCACGTAAAAGTTAAATGACTTAATTTTATGCATTATTACAATACCCAAAGGGGAAGACTGTTCTGACTGAGAGTATGTTTTTTCTTCCTAAATGTATGTTAATCTATTTTTATTTTTTATTATTTATATTTTTTTATCATTATTATTATTACTTTTATTCCTTATCCTGTACATGGTAATCTAATGCTTGGACTGCCACCAAGATACCTACCTTTCTAAGGACATTGCATATTGGGGAACAATGGGGAGTGCGGCTCTCACACTGAGCACAGATGTTTCCAGTTGGGGTGCTTGGGAGGGAGAGCGGTGCACCTCACCCTAACAAATAGTGGGGATCTTGTGTGACAATACAGCTGATTGTATGAAACAAAATGTTTAAGTTATGAAAATATGAATAGCCCACGTATATCTGATTTATAGCTTAAATTGAGGAAAGTAATGTCTAAGTGATTTTCTAACCATTTGATAATATTTACTTTCTGTTTATATGTTTTATATTTTTGTAAAATATGCAAAAATCTTTCAATAAAAAATTATTGATTTAAAAAAAAATAAATAACTTTAATATGTTCATACAATCCCCTGTGTTAGATAACGTTATGTGCCCCAGTGTATGTGCCTTATAAAAAAATATGCCAATTTGTACCTTATTTCAGAGTACCGCCCGGCACTCACGTGACCGCCCACTGCTCTCCTCCTCTCCTCCTTCTGGCTGACGTCAGCAGGGGATTCTCAGCCAGTCCCACTGTAGTTGTCAGATCAGGTGAGGAAAGCGGCGGGCAGTCACGTGAGCGGTGAGGTACAAATCAGCATATTTTTTATAAGGAACATACACTGGGGCACATAACATTATTTAACACAGGTAATTGTGTGAACATAACAAAGTGGCTTTGCAACCACTTTAATGGGGCTTTCATCAGAGCTGATGCACACTAATGACCACCAAATAAACAGGGCTTTAATTGGGAGTGGGAGGCACAAGACATCACTGACAGTTATGTAAAGGAGGACTTTTTAAGGCATATATGGCAACACAGCAGTCACAGAGGCTTTAATCAGGGGGAAGAAATGTGGGAAGGGGGAAATGAGGCACCAATGTAAATGTAAGCAGCTAAAATCATGTGACTGGCTGATTCAGTAATAAATTGCGTTTTAAAAATATTTTTTTATTAAAGCTCATAGTTTAATTATTCTGTACACTTCATGTCCTGGGCTAATTTACATACGAGCAAAAACAACACCTGAACCCAGTTTTTCAACTTTGGCTTAACATAGATCATTGCAACTACTTAGAGCAGGCCTGTCCAAAGTTCCGGTTTCGAACGGCCCGCCTAGTAATTTGGACATGTATATCTTTTGTGGCCCCCAATGAATCCCCGAACACCTGGGGTCACAAAAGATATATATGCTGGCTGCCTTGGAGGGGACAGGGAGGGGGCGGGACGAGTGCCATACATCCAGATTTCCTGTTTACACGGCAGCCTCTGTAAAAGGAAGTCCTGTCTCCTGTGCTGCCATTGAACGACTGTTCTGTCCATCATGGGTAAACAGGAGTTTCTCCTGTATGTAATCTGTTGGGGCTCATCTGGTGGGTCTTAATTCATGGCAATGGTGGGGCTGCATTTGTGGCAATGGTGGGGCTACATTCATGGCAATGGGGGTGCTGCATTCATGGCAATGATGGGGGCTGCATTCATGGCAAGGTGGGGCTGCATTCACGGCAATGATGGGGCTGTATTCATGGAAATGGGGGTGCTGCATTCATGGCAATGGCGTGGCTGCATTCATGGCAATGGTGGGGCTCCATTCATGGCAATGGTGAGTCTGCATTCATGGCAATGAGGGTGCTGCATTCATGGCAATGGTGGGGCTGCATTCATGGCAATGGTGGGGCTGCATTCAAGGCAGTGGTGGGGCTGAATTCATAACAATGGTGAGGCTGCATTCATGGCAATGGTGGGGCTGCATTCATGGCACTTGTGAGGCTGAAGATGGGCACTGATTAGGCTGCATTGATGGGCACTGACCCTTATTTTGCTTCACAGTACTTTACTTAAAATTTAAGTTTTTTTCCTGAAACTTCTCTCCTAAAGTGAAGGTGTGTGTTATACGCCGATAAATGTGGTATATCCAAATAACACCCCCAAGCTCATCTCTTCACCACACACAGCCACAAAGGCAAGCAAATTCTTGTTGTGCAGTGTATTAGTGCTCGGACAAACACACTAAAGCATCCTACACACGATCAGATTTTCCGCAGACAAAACCTGTGACTTTTGTCCGAAGGGCGTTGGCCCCAAACTTGTCTTGCATACAAAAGGCACACAATTGTCGGCCAACAAACACGAATGTAGTGATGTACTACGTGGTTTTTCAGCTCTTTAGCGCCACCCTTTGGGCTCCTTCTGCTAATTTTGTGTTAGTAGAAGTTTGGTGAGTGTTGATTCGCGCTTTTCATTTCCTTTCTGAACGGCCGTTCGTCAACCAGACATGTTGTGGAATCAGAGGAGATAATGTGTTATTTATTATTGGCCTTGGAGTTATTGCTTTGACCCAAGTTCAGGAACAGGAGGGGGAGGATTTCTTGGACCAAAAATTGGTTGCTTTATTAATCGTGACCAATTGTTGTCACATGAAAAGATATAATAAAATATTTACAAAAATGTGAGGGGTGTACTCACTTTTGTGAGATACTGTACTTGTCTATGTGTTTTACTTCAAATGACAGTTGGGGAGTAGGCAGTTACATTTTAAAAGTTACAATGTAAAATTAACAAGGGACACCAACATAGTTGTATCTTTGATCTTAAAAACTACGGGATAATGGTGTTGTGGTAACTTGCACCAAAAAAAAATAACAAGCATAATAATAAAAAAAAGCCTTTGAAAATTAGTTTGCCATAACTCCATCAGTATCATCAGCAAAGCAGCTTCAGTATTATCCCATTAAATAAAGAAGAAGAGAATGTGCGCTGCGTTTCGAGATTTCATAATTTGCAACCTCACGAATGTTAATTCTCCATTACAAACGCTAGTTTACAAGACCGACCGCTTCCAGCTCGTACTTGCTTCTGAGCACATGCGTGTTTGTACCTTGGACTTTTGTCCGAAGGACTTCTGTACACACGCTCAGAAAATCCGACAACAGACATTTGTCTGCGGAAAATTTTAAAGCCTGCCATCCAACATTTGTCCGCGGAAAATCCGACAACAATTGTCCAAAGGAGCATACAAACAGTCGGATTTTCCACCAACAGCCTGTCATCACACAATTCCTGTCGGAAAATCCGATCGTGTGTACGAGGCTTTAGACCGAATTTTAATGGTTCAAAGAATGTCAGACAAAATGGTTGGCCCTCACGCATGTTCACTTCATCAAATCTGGCCCTCTTTGAAAAAAGTTTGGACACCCCTGACTTAGAGTATCCAAGTGAATTATACCTTGTTTTTTTTTCAGGATAAATTGGGCCTTCATAGATAAATTGGACTCATGTGGGCTGGCATGTAATTGCCAACATCCCTTGGTATACCAAACAGAATAATACCTCAAAATTTGGGATTTTTAAGGCAATGTAAACAGATTTTATAAAAATATATATTTTATTGATACAAAAAATATCTAAAAACAATGATCATATGGATCCAAACAAATTGATTAAAGTTGACGCATAAAAATGCATAGAAATTGGGCCTTCATTTGATTGCAATTGTTATTCGATTATTCCTATTGTTTTTATCAAAGGAAAATTGGCCCAAAATAATTGTTATATTTTAGCTGTATATTTCTTACAAATACACCACAAAAAAAATAATAAAATTCCCACTCCTAACATTTGTGGTGATGCTACATATACTGAGCAAAATTATAAACCCAACACTTTTGTGTTTGCCCTATTTATCATGAGCTGAACGCAAAGATCTACGACTTTTCTATGTGCACAAAAGGGATATTTCACTCAAATATTGTTCACAAGTCTGTCTAAATCTGTGTTAGTGAGCACCTTTGCCGAGATAATCCATCCACCTCACAGGTGTGGCATATAAAGATGGCGATTAGACAGCATGATTATTGCTTTAGGCTGGCTGCAATAAAGGCCACTGTAAAATGTGCAGTTTTACTGTATTGGGGGGGGGGGGTCCAAAAACCAGTCAGTATCTTGTGTGACCACCATTTGCCTCACGCAGTGCCGCACATCTCCTTCACATAGAGTTGATCAGGTTGTTGATTGTGGCCTGTGGAATGTTGGTCCATTCCTCTTCCATGGCTGTGCGAAGTTGCTGGATATTGGCAGGAACTGGAACACGCTGTTGTATACGCCGATCCAGAGCATCCCAAACATGCTCAATGGGTGACATGTCCAGTGAGTATACTGGCCATGCAAGAACTGTGATGTTTTCAGCTTCCAGAAGTTGTGTACAGATCCTTGCAAAATGGGGCCGTGCATTATCATGCTGCAACATGAGGTGATGGTCGTGGATGAATGGCACAACAATGGGCCTCAGGATCTTGTCACAATATCTCTGTGCATTCAAAATGCCATCAATAAAATGCACCTGTGTTCATTGTCCATAGCATACGCCTGCCCATACCATAACCTCACTGCCACCATGGGCCACTTGATCCACATTGTTGACATCAGCAAACCACTCACCCACACGACGCCATACATGCTGTCTGCTATCTAACCTGTACAGTGAAAACCGGGATTCATCCGTGAAGAGAACACCTCTCCAAAGTGCCAGACGCCATTGTATGTGAGGATTTGCCCACTCAAGTCGGTTACGACAATGAACTGCAGTCAGGTCGAGACCACGATGAGGGCGACGAGCATGCAGATGAGCTTCCCTGAGATGGTTTCTGACAGTTTGTGCAGAAATTCTTTGGTTATGCAAACCGATTGTTGCAGCAGCTGTCCAGGTGGCTGGTCTCAGACGATCTTGAAGGTGAAGATCCTGGATGTGGAGGTCCAGGGCTGGTGTGGTTACAAGTGGTCTGCAGTTGTAAGGCCGGTTTGATGTACCGCCAAATTCTCTAAAAAGCCTTTGGGGATGGCTTATGGTAGAGAAATGAACATTCAATTCAAGGCAACAGCTCTGGTGGACATTCCTGCAGTCAGTATGCCAATTGCACGCTCCCTCAAAACATGCAACATCTGTGGCATTGTGCTGTGTGAGAAAACTGCACATTTTAGAGTGGCCTTTTTTTTTGTGGCCAGCCTAAGGCACACCTGTGCAATAATCATGCTGTCTAATCAGCATCTTGATATGCCACACCTGTGAGGTGGATGGATTATCTCAGCAGAGGAGAAGTGCTCACTAACACAGATTTAGACAGATTTGTGAACAATATTTGAAAGAAATAGGCCTTTTATGTACATAGAAAAAGTCGTAGATATTTGCGTTCAGCTCATGAAAAATAGGGGCAAACACAAAAGTGTTGCGTTTATAGTTTTGCTCAGTGTATGTATATACTATTTTTGTTGCCTCCACCTGTAGTAAGGTCAAGAAACCATTTACACATTTAACTTTTTCTTTTTTTTTAAACATACCTAAAACCTATTGACACTAACAGTGACTGTAAAAAAAAAAAAAAAATAATAATAGGCAATCACAGGCTATCACAAAATAATGTGATCAGGAGTTGGTCTTCCGAACTCCTGATCGTTACTCAGTCACCATGACAACTCTCTCACCTGTGAAATGCATTGTCATGGTGACTGAGTAAAGCCCTGGTGTGTTCCTTCATCTCCTCTACCCCTTGCAGCCGGTGTTCTGTCAAAATATCCAGTTCATCAAGCTCTCCAATGACGTCACGTCCGGTTACTGTAAACTAAACCATCATTAATTGGAGATTTTGATGACTTGCCATTTTTACACAACACTGGCAAGCATGTACACTCCAATACGCAAAGACTTTGCTGTTTTGATACAACAGCGGGTAACGAGGAAACAGTTTTTGCCACCGCGGAGACGCCAATTTTATTGGTTAGTATCGGAGTGGACTCACAATATCCGCTCATAATACTGTGTACTGGAGTGTATACGGTTGCCAGTGTTGTGTCAAAACAGCAAGTCGTAGAAATCTCTAATTACTGACGGTTTACAGTAACCGGAAGTAACGTAATTAGAGATCTTGATGAATATGCTATTTTGACGGAACACCGATCACCCTTGGGGCTGGCTAGTGACGTCATCCAAAGCTGCCTGCCCTGAGGACCGTGTCCCCATCCAGCTCTACCACAGCCTTCCTGGTATCCCTGAACAGGCACCGAGGACGAACATTGCATCACCAGCCATGGGCCATCCATTTTAACATCTAGCGCTGGGGCACATGCACTCCAAACTGTTATATTGACCTGTCACATCTACATCTTGGCAAGTAGGCTGATACAGCCACTAGTGTTATATTTATGAGAAAGCAGAGTTGATTCTTTCATGGCACTTACCAGGGTTCTATGTTACCTTATATATATTATTGCAGGTCGAATAAACTTTTTTACAACTTTATCAGTGCCTATGCATCGGTGATATTTTTATTATTGTTTTTACTTCAGACATTGCTTTACGCCATTTGTAGCACAATGACGCTGTGAGCAAAGCTCATTTCCCAAGTGCTTTAAGGAGAATTTTGTGTGTTATCAATTTTTTTCTCCCCACCCAAGGGTGATCTCCAGCAGCTACGGGGAATTGATTGTCCTCAACTTCTTCCTAAGAGAGTACACATTTCCATTGGTGCCTGATCTTTTTTGATGTGCTTTCTTTTGAACAAAGACATACTCTATTGCAGGGATATGCAATTAGCGGACCTCCAGCTGTTGCAGAACTACAACTTCCATGAGGCATAACAAGACTCTGACAGCCAGAAGCATGACACCCAGAGGCAGAGGCATGATAGGACCTGTAGTTTTGCAACAGTTGGAGGTCTGCTAATTGCATATCCCTGCTCTATTGTATATCCATCAGAAACACACCTCATTTCTCTTGGTCCAATGCTATTACACACACATATCAAACATTCTGATAAATATAGAAAAAAAGGGCCTAGTAATGAAATACCACATGTGCATTGTTTTTGTGAAATGAGCCTGTTAGGTGAAAACGACAAATAGTGACACCATTGTACAGGTTAAGGGAAGAAAGAATGCAGGGAATTCTAGACTCTAAGCAGCTGTTGTTTATTGGAGCTCAGTTGTTTAACAATTTTGCTTTCCCTGTTGCAAAGTTTTGTTTTTTTTTCTACAAGGACTATGCTCTCTTTAGAAAAATATATTGTGCTTTTCAGTGGATCACTAATTACATTGCAGCTGAAGCTTTTTTTTTTTACTTTGTCGTGGCTGTCAAATCTTACCATAAAGTAGAGGAATAATTATTCAGCCTGAAATACAATAAATACTTTTAATAATCAGTAGCATGAGAATAACCCCTTGGTGATACATGTGTAAACTACAGCACACTGAAATGAATGTGTTGTGAAGGAAATGATTAATATCAAATGGTTAATCTCAAACTATTGAGCAATTCAAGATCTTCTCTGTGCTTTACACCGCTCTGTTTTTGGACTGTGCATTATTACAGTAGTGGTGCCCAAAAACAAATTATTGCTAATTGCATAATGATATTGCTGTACTTTTGCAACCTGTTGTGAATGTAACAATTTGCAGAACAAGGAGAATGGGAGTTAAGGTGTGGTCAGTGTGTGTAGTGACAGGCAATAAAGTGAAATTAACCAGATACAGCTCATATTAAATATATAGTCAGAGAGGTAATTTAGTGGGATTTTATGGGCGCCAGGCAAGTAAATTTAGACGAACATCAAGATAAAAAGTATAAATGACATTTTATTGATCATAAACAAAGTTTAAAAATTATGCTGGCTATGCATTATCTAGAACCAACAACGATACATATCAACATAATAGTCCCGACATGTTTTGCCTGTTGGGGCTTCCTCAGGGGATATGTGTTGAGGGACCAAGCTGGATAATATCACTGCATAAAATAAAATACAATTAGAAGCAATTAAAATATTAGCCAAAATGTATATTTGGGGAGAAAGAAAGATGTTAGTGACTGTCCAAAGCTAAAATGTTCAACTGCCAACTATTGGATAGTTACCTGCTGTAAAGTTGAGACCAGACGTGGTAGAACGGACATTGGGCTGTACTGGGGAAAGTTGGCCTGGGTGGGCCCAGGTGAGGGCCGTGGGACCAGTGTCTGCCACATGAGAGAAAAATGTGAGTGGAAAGGTGATAGAAAGGTGGGAAGGGGGAATAATCACGGAATCATAATCTCCCCCGTTCCCTGATTATTCCCCCTTCCAACCTTTCTATCACCTTTGAACATTTTAGCTTTGGACAATCGCTAACATCTTTCTTTCTCCCCAAATATACATTTTGGCTAATATTTTGATGGCTTCTAATTGTATTTTATGCAGTGATATTATCCAACTTGGTCCCTCAACACATATCCCCTGAGGAAGCCCCAATGGGCAAAACATGTCGGGACTATAGTGCTGAGTGACCCTTTATTCTTTATATTGATATGTATCGCCGTTGGTTCTATATTATGCATAGCCAGCATAATTTTTAAACTTTGCTTATGTTCAATAAAATGTCATTTATACTTTTTATCTTGATGTTCGTCTAAATTTACTTGCCTGGCGCCCATAAAATCACACTAAATTACCACTCTGACTATATATGCTATTCAGGGATGGTGGCGCCCTCTCTTTGACACTGTCACCTATCCATACCAACCAGCGCCTCATATTAAATGGCTCCTAGTTCGCTGTTATGAATTGGAAAAAATATGTTTTATCAGAAAGTATTTTTTTCCCAAACCTATAACAGCCCCAACATTTTTCCCTAATACAATTTTTTTAGTGTGTGAATTGCACAGCTTAGAGACATACATAATGTGATCACTTCTACAATACTGTTGACTACAATTCTTCACGGCAGTGAAACTATAATGCTTTCGAACTATCTTCCAATGCTCACTCTCCTACCTCATTTAATGTCTAAATGTTCAGTGATCACTCCTTCAAATGTCATGTGTGGGAAGGATCTCCGCAATTAAAATGACCCTTTTACTGAAAATCCTCTGCTTGTTTAGGGTAGAATTAACTAAAAAAGCAGCACTGAATATATATACATTTATAAAGTGCAAAAAACTGTAAATATATATACAATCTTCCTCTGAAGAAGTCACGTGACGTGACGATACGCGTCAGGAGCACGGGACGCTGCCATACACTAGCTGGATATGACGAGCTCGGCGCTCGTGGATGTTTTACCCCCAGCTGTGTTTTAAATGTAAGTGCATGAAATTTTGTGACTGTTTTAATAAAGTATATGATATACGGGATTATGCTATGTGCAGTTTCTGTTTTCTATATACCGCACAACATAACTCTGCATAACGGGTGGTGAGGAACTGGAAGAGGGGAGAGTTTCTTAGAAGATCCAGAGCCTGGGATTATACGAGCTCGGCGCTCGTGGGTTGAGGCGTGCTCTCATTGCTTAAAAGTGAGTGCAACCCCCCCTCCCCCTCTCCCACTTCATCTACCCCCCCACCTGTGTCTTTACATCAAATGGAATTATACTATATGCCACTTGTTCTTTGTCTCTGCATATGATATACGGCATCACCAATCAACGCCATCTGTTGTACCTTTGGATTTCCCCGTCTGCGGGGCCTCCTCTACACATGCTGTATACCTTACAGCTGTAAGGTAAGGGGCCTGGGAACACGGAGGTGCCCCCACCTGTCAGCACAATGTCTTCCTTCCCCCCTGGTCCACCATCATTACCTTATCTACATCCAGGATTGTCACATTTGGTGGTGGGACTGTCGTCACTCTGCTCATTGTTATTTTTATTTTTTCTTTGGTATATATATTATATTTTTTTCTCGCCAAGTGTTGGCGGGTCACCAACACCAACCACTGGGACTATTCAATGGACACTTACAAATAATTTTTATATTTTTTTATATTTTTTTATTCACAGTTTTTCTTTCTTGTCAATCATTATTCACGTGTGTATTTATGTCATCAGTTGATTATAATATTAGCACATTTATATATACACGCTTTTAGCAATTTTATTTGATAAGTTTTCATGATATCTGATATATTTTGGATTGATGCTCCTGCTCTTTTTAAAGCAGATTCACATACCCTTGTACACTCTTCGCTGGTATATACCTTCATTTTATTAATTTTATTTGGTTTGATTATAGCACTTTTGTTATGCATCATTTAGTGATATTTGTTTGTGCTTACATTTTATTTATATATTTGCATCTGTGAGTCCTTTTTCACATAATTTATTCACATCTTTAGGTCATTTGATACCTTTTGATTCATTTTAGTCTAACTCCCTTCCCCTCTCCCCCCCCTTCCCCCTCCCTTCTCCCCTTTTCTATCACAGCGCAACCACCACCCCCTTATTTCGTCTAAATTTACTTGCCTGGCGCCCATAAAATCACACTAAATTACCACTCTGACTATATATGCTATTCAGGGATGGTGGCGCCCTCTCTTTGACACTGTCACCTATCCATACCAACCAGCGCCTCATATTAAATGGCTCCTAGTTCGCTGTTATGAATTGGAAAAAATATGTTTTATCAGAAAGTATTTTTTTTCCAAAACCTATAACAGCCCCAACATTTTTCCCTAATACAATTTTTTTAGTGTGTGAATTGCATAGCTTAGAGACATACATAATGTGATCACTTCTACAATACTGTTGACTACAATTCTTCACGGCAGTGAAACTATAATGCTTTCGAACTATCTTCCAATGCTCACTCTCCTACCTCATTTAATGTCTAAATGTTCAGTGGTCACTCCTTCAAATGTCATGTTTGGGAAGGATCTCTGCAATTAAAATGACCCTTTTACTGAAAATCCTCTGCTTGTTTAGGGTAGAATTAACTAAAAAGCAGCACTGAATATATATAATGCAAAAAACTGTAAATATATATACAATATAGCACTTAACGTGCAAGTGAGACACATAAATATACAAAAAAAAAACTTTAACTAATTCAGAAATATCCACACAATGTTAGTAAACAGTTCATATATTGACTTTAAAGTGCTTCAATGTGTTCCACTGTGCTTCCACTCTTCTATTATTTCCATGGTTTCCACCACCAAACACCTCAATAGAATGAACCTCTTACCAATGAATGTTGGCCATTGTAGTATATTTTGCATACTATTTTATATAATGTACATATTATATATACTGTATATTTATAATTATATTTTATATATAGCTTAAAATAAACATAATTAAGAGTCAATACTATCTCTCTTTTGAGATGTAAAAAATAGCTGTATCGCTGTATATATATATATATATATATATATATATATATATATATATATATATATATATATATATACACACACATATATATATATATATACACACACACATATATATATATATAGATAGATAGATAGATAGATAGATAGATAGATAGATAGATAGATAGATAGATAGATAGATATCTATATATATATAGATATATATATAGATATATATCTATATATATATAGATATATATCTATATATATATAGATATATATCTATATATATATATATGTATGTGCTGGTCCAAATCATTTGGTGGAGGGGGGATTATGGTGTGGGGCTGTTTTTCAGGGGTTGGGCTTGGCCCCTTATTTCCAGTGAAGGGAACTTTTAAGGCTTCAGCATACCAAGACATTTTGGACAATTTCATGCTCCCAACTTTGTGGGGACAGTTTGGGGATGGCCCCTTTTTGTTCCAACATGATTGTGCACCAGTGCACAAAGCAAGGTCGATAAAGACACGGATGAGCGTGTTTTGGGTGGAGGAACGTGGCTGGCCTGCACAGAGTCCTGACTTCAACCAGATAGAACAACTTTGGAATGAATTAGAGTTGAGACTGCAAGCCGGGGCCTTCTCATCCTCATCAGCGCCTAACCTCACAAATGTGCTTCTGGAAGAATGGTCTTCCCAGACGAGTTGAAGCTGTTATAGCTGCAAAGGGTGGCCCAACTCAATATTGAACCTTTTCAGACTAAGATTGCGATGCCAGTAAAGTTCATGTGTGTGCAAAAGAGGGCCATCTTCAATTACAGCCAGTGAGGAGGCGGTCTGAGACACGCTTTGTGTGTCAATTTACACAGAGTGCCCACATAGCAAGAGACCTGCTATAATGGGCAGTCTGCAGGAGGGAGGAGCCAGGAGCGCTGGTGGGGGACCCAAGAAGAGGAGGATCAGGGGCTGTTATGTGCAAAACCATGTCATGTTTGTTATTTTAAAAAAAAATGATGGGTTTACAATCACTTTAACTATTTCTATTAAATATTTATGTCATAAATACACATAGTTTGCCTATAGTTCATTAATGGAGAGTCCTTATGGAACTATACGTGACAGAAAGAAATGGGACAAATCCCATTTGTTTTAGTCCTGAACATAATATATTATCTATGAACATATATAGAAAACCAATGTTAATTACTCTTAACAAAACTAAGAGAAGGGAATATGCAACTTCTGAAATTGGTACTTCTGGGGACACAATATACAATGTAAAACAAATGGACTACCATATACTGTACAATGTAAAATAAATAAATGTTAGTAACAGATGCACAAAGTAGAGGACATCATTTAAAATCTTCAGTTTCACAGAATACTTTACAGAATAGCATTTTTTGGATAGAATATAATGGCTTACTCTAGAAAATAAGATTGATTTTCTAATACAATAGCTAATAGGACCAAAGCAATGTTTTATATTAGCTATAATATAACAAATCCTGATCCACTTTTCCCAGTGCAGCAACCTTAAAGTGTATTTCATCCTCATTATATTGTAAGGTTGCAAGCCAGAAGAGACTCCTGTGATGTGAAGGACAAAACCAAGATCAAGATAACTATTATATATCAGGGTGCCTAAAATCATTTGCAACATTTTTCTGAAAAAGTACATAGTCAATTTCTGTTCTACTACAATATATAGTGATAATAAATCTACAATGAAATAAAACTATAGGGATACAGTACAAAGTTTAATGCACAATTAAAGAAAGTCATATCAAAGTCAAAAATTAAAAGCAAAAGCCAGAAACAAACAAATCTATTAATAATATATGGCATTATACTTGCTTGTTATTGACATGCAGTATCACACTGCAAAGTGCGATCCAAATAGACACTTTTTTACTAATTAACAATTGGGATCTAAAACTCAAACAGTTAAACCAAATATGTTATTGCACATGGTCCTATAATATCAAAAAGTGTAATTCTTTTTTTCCCATATGTCCTGCTTGAATTATAGTGTCTCTAAACTAAAGAACAAAAATGAAATATTGCAGCTTACTGGTCCATAGATGTGGTGGCTACATTCCTTTTTCTTCTTCTGATTTTGTTTCTTTATTTTAACCCAATGATACTGCTAGTAACACACTTCCTGTCCTAGAGTGACAACACTCACTTACTCTACTGTACTGATACATGAGAAGTGTTGTTACCCTAGCAAAGGAACCATTTTAGGACTGCAAAATACCTACCCTGTTTTTCTTCTTTATAACATGAAGGGAGGGGGGTTCTGTTGTTCGCAGTGGCAACCTTATGAACAAAATGAAGGCTGTTTGAGGCAATCTTGCAGAGTGCAGAGTGCACAGGTCACCACTGGATTTCTAGCAGGATTGCCAAGTAATTTTGCACTTATTGAACAACTATTAACTACTTCAGCCCCCCGAAATGACCGGGCCATTTTTGCGATACGGCACTGCGTAGCTTTAACTGACAATTGCGCGGTTGTGCGGCACTGTACCGAAACAAAATTTATGTCCTTTTTTTCCCCACAAATTGAGCTTTCTTTTGGTGGTTTTTGATCACCTCTGCGTTTTTTTATTTTTTACGCTATAAACAAAATAAGAGTGACAATTTTGAAAAAAGCACAATATTTTTTACTTTTTGCTATAATAAATCCCCAAATTAAAAAAATAAATATATATTTTTTCCTCAGTTTAGGTCAATATGTAATCTACATATTTTTGCTAAAAAAATGCAATAAGCATATATTGATAGGTTTGTGCAAAAGTTATAGAGTCTACAAAATAGGGGATAGATTTATGGCATTTATATTATTTATATTTTTTTTACTAGTAATGGCGGCGATCTGCAATTTTTATTGGGACTGCGACATTGCTATGGACAGATCGGACATTTTTGACACTTTTTTGGGACCACTGACATTCATACAGCGATCAGAGCTATAAATAGCCACTAATTACTGTATAAATGTCACTGGCAGGGAAGGGGTTAACACTAGGGGGTGATCAAGGGGTTAAATGTGTTCCCTGAGTGTGTTCTAACTATGGGGGATGGGACTGCCAAGGGGAGGAGACTGATCGGTGTTCCTATATACTAGGAACACATGATGTGTCTCCTCTCCCCTGTTAGAATGTGGATTTGTGTGTTTACACACACAAATCCTCGCTCTGGCTCTGTCAGGAGTGATCGCGTGTGCCCGGTGGAAATCAGGGCACACGCATCATCTCCTCAGTACCGCGGCGCACGTGCCCTCACGCCCCCTATACCCCTTAAAGCGGCCGCCATACAGCTATGGCGATTCGCGCATGGGGAGCCATTCTGCCTCTGTCAAACGATGGCGGGTGGCAAGCGGTTAAAAAAAACACCTTTAATAATGTACAATATTTAACAATCAAAAGGGGAACAAATAAGAGAAGTTAATTGCAAAGTTTACATTTTAATGGCTAACTCCATCTTTAGCGACATGCTACTGTACATGTTGCAACCATATTTAAGGTGTAAAACATAACATGTTGCTAAGCACCCCTGTGTTATGGCTATTTTAGTGATTTATATAGCATACATATATGGAATAGCAAATTTGAGCTACCATGCATTGTTTTGAGAAGCTAGGATTCCCTTATTCATTTGCTAATGAACTTGTTGGACTGGTTCATGAAGCTCAGGATGGGAAATTATGTTGGCAGGAAGTAGGGGGAGGGAAAAGGACTTGAAACACAGCCATGTGGTGGACACAAAGGAAGAATTTTTTCCAGGGCTCTAAGAAGCAAGGAGTAGTCTGGAGAGAAACTGAATGAAAGGAAGAAGACTCCATCATCAGGATTCAGGAAGAACTGAGTTACTGTAAGCAACTGTTTAGTGTATGTATCATTAGAAAGCTGAACATCAAGAAATATATGGTTGGCAATCCAGCTAAACCTAAACCTCCTTTGACAAATGATGTAACCCTCCATAGTGAATTGAGGAACAAATCAATATTTAATTCCCCAATTAGTAACAATAAACACATTGAAGTGTTCAAGAAAGTAGTCTTACAATATCTAAAAAATGTGAAAATCAAGAAGAAGGAAAAGCCGAACTATATTAAAAGTGGAATTCGGAAACTCAAAAAAAGGAAAGATGTCGTAATCCGCTCAGCGAACAGGGGGGGGATAGTGATCCTCTCCAAAGGATAGCATAATGCAGATATGATTAAACTACTTAAATATAAAAGCACATACAGCCGTTTACCGAGCAACCCCATGTTCAAATGTAGGAAGGCAGTGGAACAAGTTATACATCTAGGACTAAAAAGGAACATACTGAATAAAAAAGAGGCCAAATTACTTATACCTGAATCGTGTCGCACCCCCATTATATACTCGCTACCAAAAATACATAAAGACAAGACCAATAGAGTATTGGTAACTGTAAGCGCAAACACACAAGTCCATATATAACAGGAGATATAAAGGGCTGAGCAACTTAGTCCATAGGGGACAGGCTGGAAGTTCAAGGGTTAAGTGGTAACCGGTAATGTAATGGTTAAAGTAGGCTGGTAAGCTAGGCGGCTGCTGTTTCCTCAGAGAGCTGGCTTTGTGATGGATGAGAGAGGGGTAGAGAAGGAAGCGCCACCTGAGTGTAGTATTAACAAATGATGTTTAATGACACCAGGTAAAAACACACTTACAGGATAAAAACATATAAAAGGCTCATCTGTATAGGTATGTGGTCCTCGGTGTTCCCTCTGATCCTGTGGTGGTGACGTTTCAGGGATGCTGGGCTGCAGAAGGTGGATTACCAGCCGGGAGCTCCTTCTGTGGCCATCAGGAAGAGACTAGGGGCCAGCGTGGAGCGCACGTGAAGCGTGCATGATGTCACAGGTCGTCCGTCTGCTTCCGGGTTCGGTATCCAGGGGAGGGATCGTCCAGGGAGGAGGGCTAGCAGAGAGGTTGAGAGAAGGCTACGCGCTCTGAGCCACTGCTCCTTCAATAGGCCTAAGGCCTTAGGCCTATTGAAGGAGCAGTGGCTCCGCCAGAATAGGCCAATATATAGTTCACTACCTACAGCCAGCGGTACAGAACACAAGAGCCTAGTTAAGGGACACTAAACAAATGATACAAATTCTGGATGGGATACCAAACAAAGAAGGCCCCTGGATTATGGCTACAGCAGATGTCTCCTCGCTGTACACCATAATATTTCACCATCAGGCATGTGAAGCTAACAAATGGGGCTTAAGAACACATACTGCATTATCCTGTACTCAGAGAAAATATCTAGTCAAGTGCCTTGATTTTTGCTTGAAGAACAGCTACTTTTGGTATGATCGTGAATATTACCATCAAAAAACAGGAGTCGCCATGGGAGCAAAATTTGCACCCAGTGTAGCTGGCCTCTTTATGGCCCAATGGGAAGAAGAATCAGTGTTCACAAATACACCTACAGAACTGGTTGTCTTTAAAAGGTACATTGACAATATCTTTATTTTATGGAAAGGCGAACAAAATAATCTGGAACAATAACAACAGAAACATCAGACTGACCTGGGATATCAGCAAGAAAACTATAGCCTTTCTAGACCTGGAAATTATCCAAGAAGGATGCACACTCATTTCAAAAACACACTTTAATAATGTTAATAAGAATAGTTACCTCTCAGTGGAGAGCTGCCACCATAGAAATTGGCCATGCAATATCCCAAAAGGTCAACTAATGTGCCTAAGACGAAACTGCGCCCAAAAAAATGACTTCCTATTTCAAGCTGATAAAATTGGTCAGAGATTTGTTAATAAAGGCTATGATAGCCAATATGTAAAAAAAAAATAATAACAGAGATAGCTGAAATAGAACGTAAGGAACTGATTAAGGATAAGAGTAAACAGATATTCAGGATAGATACAATACCCATTATCCTTGACTAGAATACACAGTATAAAAAATTTGAAAAAAATCATAAAACCACATTGGAATATACTTTTAACAGACAGACACCTTCAAGATGTACTACCGGGTAATCCAAAATTTATATACAAAAAGAGCCCCTACGATCCGTGATAAGATTGTCAAGAATATACCAGATCCACTGGGTAAAGGTTTCTTTCCGTGTAAACGCTGTTTTGCTTGTACAAAAACTAAACAACCTAATGAAAAGACTTTTAACTTCACATCCACTTGTACAGGAAATACATATGAAGTATAGGCGTTCATAGGTCGCAATACTGAAGGAGCAGTCTACACCTTGGAATGTAGCTGTGGACTACAGTACATTGGAAGTACGAAAATACCTCTTAAAGTACGAATTAAAGAACATGTACAGAATATGCTGAAGGGATTTAATAAACATAGTGCCTTAAAACACTTCGCTATATGTCATAAATAATAAGGACCCCACGCACCTGAAGTTCTGGGGGATTAAACCATACAAGAAACACTGGCGAGGTAGCCACAATATGAGGACCCTCAGCCAATTGGAATCCAAATGGATTTTTATTTTGGACACATTTGCACCTCGGGGGTTAAATATTGAATTCGACCTTAATTGTTTTATCAATGATTTTTAACATAAGGAGCACTTACCCCAACCCCCCTTTTGTCCTTTCCCTGCTCTTTTATCCATTTACATTAATGGAACTCCTCTCTCGTCTAGTCTTTATTTGATCTGATTCATATAGTTTCACTTGCTGGTCTTTACCTATTCCTATATGCCCCTCTTTTTTAGTGTTTATATATTTTTTTTAATATGTCACTGCTATTACGTCCGGTGTCCCTGTATATTCCTTTGCCGGGTACTTAATATTATTTTAATATATATACATATTTTTTATCTATTTAGTTTTAAGATTATTTACCCTTAGCCAGCCTTGTCTTAAATCATTTATCTTATGCTCATGATTATGTTAGGAACGGTAGATTGCACAAGCTTGGCCGTATGTTTTGTTACTAAGTAATATCCACAAGAAAATGGCCATGTCTCTATCCATCTAACACCAAACCATAAGAAAATGGCTGCTATGTAAATATCTATAGAAAAATGGCCGCCATACGAATTAACATTGGACTACCAGAAAATGGCCACTGATTGAATCACACACTAAGGCTATTTAAAGACACTTCCATTGCCTGTTTTGTATTCCCTGATGAAGTCATGTAAACAGAAAGGCACCAAAAGTGACGTCAGTGTGCGAACTCGTTGCTTGTGGTGTTTTGCATGTTACCCTGTTTTTAAATGTGAGTACTGCAGTTGTATCTATTAAATAAAAGCTTATATTTTACATACTACACTATCCGGGACCCCTTTTCTTTCTCTATATATATATGTACCTACCTGGGAGAACTTTCCACGCCTTATACCCTCACCCTCCGAGAGACACATATGCATCATCCTAAATCACTGATCAGGACACAAGGTTTTCTAGATGGGCCCTGCATCACGCCATTGATAGGAAGCCGGCCGAGGGACCTATAGTGGGATCGGGGATCTCCATTTGCTTTACATACCCGCTGTTACCTTACAGCAGTAAAGTAAGGGGCCACCTATTATTGAGGCATTATTACACTGAAGAGAAGTCACTGTTTACTTTGCTGCATTTGCACTGAAGATTATTCACCGTCTAGTTTGCTACACTTGCACGGAAGAAAAGTCAATGTTTACATTTTACATTGCTATTTGCACAGAATTTCAGAGGAACTTCAAATCCGGACATTTTACCTTCTGGGACTATTATTCAATATTTTTTAGTACTGTTCTTTTGGTATTTATTTCTTTACTTATATATTTTTGGATTTTGTGATGTTCATATGAATTAACCATTTGAGGTTCCCATTGCTTTCAAGCACGTGGCACATTAGCTATTTATTATCTATTTTTCTTGTAGCACTTATCACTTTAACTTTTGCACATTGTTTATTATCACTAATGCCCTGTACACACGGTCGGATTTTCTGGCGGAAAATGTGCGAACGGAGCGTGTTGACGGAAATTCCGACCGTGTGTGGGCTCCATCGGACTTTTTCCATCTGATTTTCCGACACACAAAGTTTGAGAGCAGGCTATTAAATTTTCCGACAACAAAATCCGATTGCGTCAATTCCGACTGTGTGTGGACAATTCCGATGCACAAAGTGCCACGCATGTTCAGAAGAAATTCCGAGATGGAACAGCTTGGTCTGGTAAAATTAGCGTTCGGAATGGATAGAGCACTTTCGTCACGCTGCAATGTTTAAAATTGTTTAATACAGCGCACTCTCTTCTTCTTTATAGTGTAATGCCGCGTACACACGGTCGGACTTTTCGTCTACAAAAGTCAGACAGCCTGTCCGACAGATTTCCGGCAGACTTTCGGCGGACTTGCGGCGGACTTGCGGCATACTTTCTAACGAACGGACTTGCCTACACACGACCACACAAAAGTCCGACGGATTCGTACGTGATGACGTACACCGGACTAAAATAAGGAAGTTCATAGCCAGTAGCCAATAGGTGCCCTAGCGTGGCTTTTTGTCCGTCGGACTAGCACACAGACGAGCGGATTTCGGGGTCCGTCGTAGTTACGACGTAAAGATTTGAAGCATGTTTCAAATCTAAAGTACGTCGGATTTGAGGCTAAAAAAGTACGTTGAAAGTCCGGAGAAGCCCACACACGATCGGATTACCAGCCAGCTTTAGTCCGTCAGCGTCCGTTGGACTTTTGTAGACGAAAAGTCCGACCGTGTGTACGCGGCATTAGAAGAATGAAGTAGTTTTGCTGCTGATATTCACACAGACTTCTCACAAACTTATTTCTTTATTATTTATCGTGATTCCCTCAATATATTTTGATTTGTCACATCTGACAAAAAAATCTATATAATTTTTTTGTGGGGTTTGTATTTTTTTCAAGGCTGATCTTGTTGTTAATTTTTTAGTTTTATTTATTTTACATCCTGAATATTTGTGTGTGTGTTTTGTGTGTCAAGTTACCACAACACCATTATTATCTTGTATTATTTAATCTTTAATCTTAAGGAGATTGCTTGGTGTTGGTGTCCCTTGTTAATTTCACATTGTATTTTTTAAATGTACCTGCCTCCTCACAAACAAACTGTCCTTTTTGAAGGAAAACACACATAGGAGAGTATAATTGAAACAAAAAAACCTTTATTAAGGGCTCACAACCAAACAAAGAGGGAGGCAACGCTAGAGAAACAGCAGAAATTGGTGAAGCCTTTGACCCCCAGGGCAGACATCAATTATTTTACAGCAAAATTGGTGGCCTGAGGAGTCCATATCTAAGGGAGTGCAGTCTGGTCCAGAAGTCCCAGAGATCCGGAAAGCAGCAGATGACATGTATGTCCCCAGGCTGTGGTCATACAAGAGACTGCATCTTTTGCCAGACCAGACTGAACCCAGGTCATCACTCTCTGGTCTTCTTTCCACGCTTCTTTCCACGCTGTGGCTCTGGTGGTGTAGTTGTGGCAGGAGGAGGAGGAGGATGGTCCAACTCACTCAGGTGGGTATTAGGTGTGATTTCGCCCCTCACCCCCTTAGTTAAGACTTTATAAAGAAGGTCCTCTCACATGAGGCATTGGCCCTCTTGCATGCCCTTCAGTTTGGTGGCAGCCATGCAGGCAAAGGCCTCTTCAGGAGTGGGGGTGGCTCTGAGGGATGCAGAAGCCTCCTGAATCAGCCTGAGCGCTGAATCCTGCACGTGACTCCCCTTCCTGGGTCTTTTGGTTGGAAGGCGGAGGGGAGGAACCTGCGATTCGGTCAGGCTCCTACTGGGCCCAGGCTTCTCCTGGCTACCACTTAGCCCTGCCTCCTCCTGGTTGCCACTAACCCCCGCCTCCTCCTGACTGTCACATTCCACAGCCTCCTATTGTGTGGCACATTCCACAGCCTCCTCCTCATGGCTGAGGTCTTCATGTGTATGAAAAAGGGACATAGTTTTAGTTTTTTAGTCATCAATCACACACACAATTTTCACCTCATGACTGTTGCAAATTGAATGTTAACAAATATAACAGATTATCATTCTGAGCCCAGCATTTTTCATTCTTGTCCCAATTATTTTTGCCCACTACTGTCTATTGATATGTAAAACACTTTATTAAATCAGCAATTAGTGATCAATAATAACATCTAGTAAACATCATTTATTTATTGACCAGAAATCTGTAGAAGAATGCTATACCTGGCTCCAGCTGGGCTCCTCCACTTCTTCCTGGCTGGAAGTCCCAGGTTGGACATTGGAAGCCTCAGCTGGGGTGGAAGATAGGGTGGAAGGAAGAGTGGAAGGAAGAGTGGAAAGGGATTCCCTGACTCCAGTCTGGTCTGACAGAAATCGCAGTCTCTCATAGTACCAGAGCCTGGAGACATAAACTTCATCTGCTGCAGCTCCGGATCTCTGGGAATCCTGGACCTTCTTGCGCTCCCTAAGATAAGTGCTCCTCAGGCTACCAATTTTGTCTTTTAAATAAGGTATGGTTGCTGTGGGGACCACCGGCTTCACCAACTCCAGCAGTTTCTCCAGCGCTGTCTGCCTCTTTTGTTTATGATTATAATGTGGGTGTTTCACCTGCCACAGACAGGGCAGCTCCCTGTATTTGTCTATGAACAGGGGTTGGAAGTTGTGGTCATCGAAGCCATCCATTTTCTCTGCAAGACACAACACAAGACAAACCCTAATGTCAGGCGAAACTCTCCTAATCTTGTTACAATATAGGCCTCAATCTAGAAGCAGTATAGGAGGCCCAAGTTTAGATCTTACCTTCGTTATCACGATCGGCACCTCTGATACTCCTTCCTCCGCTCACAGATCGCACGTACTACGCACGCATGTTACGCTTTATATACACTGCACATGCGTGAAACTTCGCCCGCCCCTGATGTTCTTTCTAGTCTATTCCCCGCCCCTTCTCGTTCGGCGCAGTGGGGGAAGAGCACATGGCGGAGACAAAGCAGGTGGGTGCTAATTACAGCAACGAGGAGGAGGAGGAAAGCCCGGAGCCTTAAACGTCCTGATCCCGAAAGAGACAATTTAAGGCATTAAATATGTCCTTTAGGGAGATGTTGGAGATGGTGGACATCCTGAAGAGGGCCGACTATGATGGGAAGTATGGACCTTACCCCAACCCCAATGTCCGAAAGGCCAAGATCATGGCAAAAGTGGTCAAGAATTTCAGGGTACGACGATCCAAGGATCAACTCAGGAAGTGGTGGTCAGACCTCAAATTAAAGGAGCACGAGCAGTACAGAAGGATCAGGAGAGTGCTGCAAAAAAGTAAGTAGTTGTCCTGTGTTCCTATTCTTTATGTTTATTACGTTCGTGCTGCTCCATGTGCTTTTCTTTACTGCAGTACAGTTTAAAATGGCAACTTTCATGTTCATGGGCACATTATTCATTCGTATGAAACATTGTTCATTCGGACTAGAAAACACCATTGTTTTGGCCATATGCATTTGAATAGTTTTTTAATGGCCTACTTCTCTTAAAATAAGTTGGTTGTCTATATGGGTATGTAACTAGAATGAAATGCAAACTAGATTCTGTGTAAGGAGAGGACACTCAGCAGCTGTTTACACATCTGGACGCTGGAGCACTAGTGTGGGACACCAGAACACCCTTTTTATTAGGGGGTCCCACACAGGTGCTCCAGTGGATACTATAGGGGTCACTCCATCTGTGAAGCTTGTACAAAACAGGTAAGTATTCAAGCTTGACCAAGGAAAAATATGTCTTCATCTTGGAACTCTGCCAAAACAGACAATTGTACCCCACTTCCAAACAATGTTTCATATTCCTAGTTCTGCCCTCAAAATCTGTGTGCTAACTATACCTATTTGTTTTTACATAGGGGAGAAAAGACTTGGAGGACACAACTCATTCGAGGAGACCACAGACCCACCACCTCTGGAAGAAGGGGAAATCCCACAAACACAACAGGAGGAGGTGGAGGAGGAAGGAGACGTGGTGGAAATAGTCACCACATCAGGTGAGTGTCTGTGACCACAGGCTCAGGTAAGAGATGGGTGCCAGCATATTTATAATACATGGTGTGTTTTTGTTTCTATCTTTTTAGGTGATCGTGATGTTTTGGATCCAGATCATTTCACCTCTGAAAGTGCACAGATCCTGATTGGGAAGATCATGGGGTGTAATAGGGACTTGGAAAACATCCATAAAAACATCAATGATGTTCAAAAAAAAATGAAGAACATCATTGATGTTTTAGGGAGAGTTTAAAACCCCTCCAAATTCCTTTCCTTTTTTTGTGCTTTAGGTGATCTAAAAATTTCTAACATTTTTTGACATATTCGCAAAAAGCCAAATTTTGAAGATGCACATAGTGTGTCAACATGTGCTATCTGCCATCACGGGAGATCAATTGATGCGTTTTGGGGGTGCAACTCCTTCCTCAATAATAAAGTAGCTGGGAGGAACGGGTTGCACCCCAAAAACACGTCCCTTGATCCCCCATGATGGCAGCTAGCACATGTTGACATTCGGCAATTTGTGTGCATCTTCAAAATTTGGCTTTTTCTGGGGTGACTTCACCCCATCTGAACGCAATATCAAACACAGTTTAGAAATACTCATGTCTGATATTGCCTTCAAGTTCTACAAAAGTTGAACTTTGTAAGTTCCAGATTTGTGTCTTTCTTGATGTTTTTAAACATGCCTGTTTTATCTTAAATGGACATTTCTACTTTTTCTAATGTGACCCCAAAAATTGTTATACAACAAACATGTTGTTTTGTTTTAAAAACCTTTTACAAATGTACATGTGATTCTGCTGGTATTAAAAAGATTGATAATCAAGAATGTGTGGATTATTGTTTCAACGCTCCAAAACTTTTGTTGTGCTCTAATTGGTGTTTACTGTGACAATAGGGGTTATTTCCTAAAGGCAAATCCACTTTGCACTACAAGTGCAGTTTCAAGTGCACTTCTAGTGCAAAGTGTCTTTGCCTTTAGTAAATAACACCCAACAGTGCTTTGTAATGTTACACAATCACGCCATTTTCAGGACTCACCACATTTCTGTCAGTGTCAGTTAAGGTCAGGTCAGTTAAAAGAAACACAAGCAGGAAATGTCACCAAAGATTTGAGTAGTTAAAATGATTTTTTTATTTGTAAAATGTTTCAGACATTGTCTGGCATATTGATGGCCCCCCTACCCGCAAAGTATTCAAGGTATCTAAGACAGACCTCACGGGCACTCAGGGGGGGCAAGCCAGGATGGCCACTTTCAAGCGCCGTCAGGGTTGGTTCATTAGGAATTCCGGCCTCAGGCCCAACTGAGCCAGCATAGTTGGCTGAATTTTGCCGTAAAAAATTACGTAGAACACAGCACGCCAGGATGCTGTGATTCAGTTTGTACTCCGCCATGTGTATGGGTGTAAGAAATAGGTGGAACCGGCTGGCCATCATTCCAAATGTGTTCTCCACCACTCTTCTGGCTCTGGCCAGCCGGTAATTAAAAACCATCTGGTCCAGGGTGAGGGTCCTCATCGGGAATGGCCGCATAAGATGGTCCCCCAGCGCAAACGCTTCATCAGCAATGAAGACGAATGGGAGTCCTTCCACATTGTCTTCTGGAGGTGGCAAGTCCAAGCTGCCATTCTGGAGACACCTGTAGAACTCCGTCTGGGCGATGACTCCACCATCGGACATCCGGCCATTCTTCCCCACGTCCACATACAGGAACTCGTAGCCGACACCACTGCCAACATCACAATACTATTGAACCCCTTATAGTTGTAATAGTATGACCCCGAGTTGGGTGGTGGGACGATGTGGACATGTTTCCCATCAATTGCCCCTCCGCAGTTAGGAAAGTCCCACCGCTGGGCAAAGTGGGAGGCCACAGTCTGCCATTCCTGTGGGTTGAAAGGAAACTGTGGAGACAAACAAGAAAAAAATATTATTAATCATTTTGCACATAAACAGGGAAAGCAGATTAGACACAAACATTCTTGCCCAACATCAGTATAACATTTAGTTTATGGAGTTTGGAAAAACCAAGGAATAAGGTCCACCAATTTACCCCCCCCCCCCCCCCCCATGGGCCATTTCTAACATTATGGGGGGGGGAGCGCTTGGACAGGTAACCCTCTCCACTTCATTGAGAGATGAATGCCTAAATAATGTGTATTACTTTGGCCAGCCCCTCCTTAGTTACACTATTGGCAGCCCACTGGACAAGTAAGAAGTGTCATAATACAAAGATATAAATACACATTGTACACATTTGAGCAAATTTGGACATTCTGCTATTAACTATCAAGATAATAATAGGATACAAAAACTTTAAACAGTACCATTTGAAAGTATACAGGCAGGCCCTTGCACTACATGCTTTGGGGAATTCATCCATAAATCTGACCATAAAATAGATGGGTATAGTGTGTATGGGTTTGGCAAAGTCAGCAGATAGATGATTGAGGATAGATAGAGAATTGGTATCAGCTGACTTAGCAGTTGGGTGTAGGCAGGGTTCCAAATGATTTGGGGACCCCCCAAAAAAGCCTCTGGCACTCTGCCTGAATTTTAAGCACAAATCACATTTTTACACATTTTAGGGGGTGTTTAGGGTAAAGCACTACTATAGAGCTGATAAAATACATTGTTAAGTGACTACATGAGGTAAATATAGGGCCAGGAGATCATGCTGGGGAGGTAAGTGAAGGCAAATATGTATGAAGGACAAAAAAATAATTACATAAAAATCCAGCATGCATGAGGACAAAGGGGACATTCACAGCATATTACAATCATTGTAATTAGGGAATGAGGAAAGAAATACAATATATTATCAAACATTAAATACAATAAAATGTGATGTTAAAGGATAAAAATCTTACCTTAATATACTCCTTCTGCAGGACCTGGATGATGGCAGAACAGGTCTCTGGGATAATGATCCCCAGAGCCTGGGGGGAGATGCCTGTTGAGAACTTGAGGTCCTGCAGGCTTCTGCCCGTCGCCAAGCACCGGAGGGTGGCGACTAGCCTCTGCTCCGGAGTGATTGCTTGCCTCATGCAGGTATCCTGCCTGCTAATATAAGGAGTCAGCCAACAAAGCCAACAAACAGTGAAATACGGGGTCCGTCATCCGGAGAAAGTTCCTGAAATCATCAGGATTATTCTCACGGATCTCATGGAGCAAAGGCATGTGACAGAACTGGTCACGCTGAAGCAACCAATTATTGGTCCATGAACTCCTCCCCACCCTGTTCATGGACTGGACTTGTGTCAAGGTAAGGACCCCAACACCAAGCCCCCACCCAGCACGAACTCTACGAGGACTATGTATACGCAACATGGCTAGAAAACGGTCGGCTGCTCAGAACGAAGTAACAGAACGCACTGAAGAACAGCAAGGCCTGGGAAGAGCGACCTGAAAAACGGCAATGAGCGGACAAGATCGCACAGAAAACTCCAATACGAACTGACTGCACGCACTGAAGACCAGATACAAGCCCACAAGCACAAACTGAACAGCAGAAAACGATCTGAAAACCACGAGTCTGAAAAAGTGCAAATCGTCTCTCACCAAACTTTTACTAACACGAGATTAGCAAAAGGAGCCCAAAGGGTGTGGTTCGGACCTGCCCTTTTCTAGTCTCGTCGTACGTGGTGTATGTCACTGCGTTCTTGGCGATCAGAAATTCCGACAACTTTGTGCGACCATGTGTATGCAAAACAAGTTTGAGCCATCATCCGTTGGAAAAAATCCATGGATTTTGTTGTCGGAATGTCCGATCAATGTCTGACCGGGTGTACTGGGCATTAGAGCGCAGCATGATTTTGATACATTACTCACTGGGATTTATGGATTGATGATTTAAGTGCATGCAGAAACTAGTGTTTTGTTTCACCTCCCTTTCCTCTGGTAGCACAGGAATACATTTTTTTCTATTGTTATCCTTTTGCCATGCAACTGCTGTCACTTTTAAAATAGGAGTGGTTATGTGGGGCTCTGCCCACACAGCTGCATCATTCATTCTCAGAGATCTGTGATTGAATGAACAACAAGTTCAGTTATTAATGAAACAGGGAGTGCCTGAGTATTGTGGGTACCTGAGTATTGGGAGTACCTGAGTATTGTGGGTACCTGCGTATTGTGTGTACCTGTGTATTGTTTGTACCTGTGTAGTGTGTGTGCCTGTGTAGTGTGTGTGTCTGTGTAGTATGAGTACCTGGGTAGTGTGAGTGCACGTGGTCTGCGAGCGCAAGTGGTCTGCGAGTGCATGTGGGTACGCGAGTGCATGTGGTCTGCGAGTGCAAGTGGGTCTGCGAGCGTACGTGGTCTGCAAGTGCATGTAAGTCTGCGAGTGCACGTGGGTCCGCGAGTGCATGTGATCTGCGAGTGCACATGGTCCGTGAGTGCACATGGGTATGCGGGTGCACATGGGTCTGCGAGTGCATGTGGGTCTGCGAGTGCACGTGGGTCTGTGGGTGCACATGGGTCTGTGCGTGCACATAGGCCTGCGAGTGCTTGTGGGTTTGCGAGTGCACGTGATCTGCAAGTACCAGTGTATTGTCTTGTTGAGTACCTGTGTAGTGTATTGTTGAGTATTAGTGTAAGGAAGCTAGTTGTTAGGTAATTGGGACAGGGTATAATGCCCAATCCTCATTAAATTAATAGGTACGATGCCCGGCAGGTGTGGAGACACGTCTCTGTGTACATCTTGCGGCATGTATGCGCTCCTTGATTATCTGATCGAGGGCGAATATTGCTGTGCAAAATGTAAGCACATTGTTTCCCTGGAAGCCCAGGTTCTGAATCTAGGGAAGCACTGAGAAGACCCCCCATACTAAAGGAGAGCTGATAATGTACCCGGCAGGTGCTGGCAGGGGCCAGCACAGAGGTGGGTGGAGACAAAGACAGAGGCGGGTGGAGACAAAGAGGTGCAGGCATCAGAAAATAGTAGATGGGTGACAGTCAGGAAGAATAGAGGGGCAAGTGCCAGGGAGGCCAATCCAGGGCTGGAGCATACCAATAAGTATGCTCCATTGAGTGTCATTGGTGAAACCAGTCAGGGACCAGAACTGCTGGAGCTGAGGGACTCTCCTAGCTGCCAGGGGAAGAACTCCTCCAGTGAGAGTGGGGTGAAAGCGAAGGGAAAGAATAGACAAATTCTGGTGGTAGGGGATTCAATTCTTAGAAGGACAGAGAGTGCAATCTGTGACAAAGACCTGACGCACTGAACTGTATGCTGTCTACCGGGCGCTTGGGTTTGGCACATCATGGATCTGGTGGACAGATTACTGGGAGGGGCTGGGGAAGACCCAGCTGTCATGGTGCACGTTGGCACCAATGGCAAAGTCAGAGGCAGATGGAGTGTCCTAAAAAACGATTTTAGGGACTTGTGAGCCAAATTGAGGAAAAGGACATCCAAGGTAGTATTCACCAGAATACTACCAGTACCCCAAGCCACACCAGAAAGGCAGAGGGTGATTAGGGAGGTAAACAAGTGGCTGAGGAGCTGGTGTAGTAAGGAGTAGTTTGGGTTCCTGGAGGACTGGGCCGACTTCTCAGTCAGTCTCCAGTACTATAGAAGGGACAGATTGCACCTAAATGAGGAGGGTGCAGATGTGCTCGGAGTAAAGATGGCCAAAAAGTTAGAAGGGCTTTTAAACTAGGTGACGGGGGGAGGGTCCTGAGGTAGAGATAGTCAGCATGGAACATATTCCAGAGGGTAGTATTGGGGGTATTAGTGGGAGGTTGACTAAAGCACATAAACCCAAGGGAGGTATAGTAACAAGTCCTAGTTGCAATCTCAGAACACCCAATAAAAGGATAGTATGCGACCGATCTAAACTATGTGGCATGTTCACCAATGCCAGGAGCCTGGCGGACAAGGTGGGTGAACTAGAGATTCTTTTGTACGAGGTGGATTTGGATTTTGTGGGAATTTCAGACACCTGGTTCAACTGCTCTCATGATTGTCTGACAACCATTCAAGGGTATTCCCAAATCACAATTTGGATTATCAGCAAGGATGGGAAGTGTCATCATAATGAAGGATTTTAATTGTGCACATATTCGTCTAAGGCTCGCCAGTTCCTAAATGTCTTGCAGGGCAATATCATGGGTCAGACGGTACATGCACCAACTAGATATAAAGCGTTACTAGATCTACTGATTACCAACAATACAGACCTGATCACGGATGTGGAAATATGGGGCAATTTAGGAAACAGCGGTCACAGGTCAATTGGCTTTAGTATAAATCACACAAATAGGAAACATAAGAGAAAAACAAAGACACTGAATTTCAAAAGAGCCAACTTCTCTAAACTGCGTACCTTGGTAGAAGGCATACATTGGGATAAAATCTTAGGAACAAAGAACACGGAGGAGAGATGGGTTTGCTTTAAGAGCATATTAAATAAGTGCATTAGCCAGTGCTAATGCACTTATTGGGTAATACATTTAAAAGAGCAAACAAAAGTCCTGGATGGCTTAACTCCAATGTAAAAATGCAAATAAAAAATAATAAAGCAAAGGAGAAGGCCTTCAAAAGATACAAGGTTGATGGATCATCATCAGCATTCAGACCTTATAAAGAATGCAATAAGATATGTAAGGGTGCAATTAGGGCGGCTAAGATAGAACACGAAAGACACATAGTGGAGGAATGCAAAAAAAAATCTCAAGAAATTCTTTAAGTATGTAAGCAGTAAAAAAGGAGGACAGATCATATTGGCTTCATAAAGAATGAGGAAGGACATCTGGTTACAAAGAACGGGGAGATGGCAAAGGTATTGAATTTATTCTTCTCTTTAGTCATCAAGGGGGGCTTTAGTAACCAAAACTGCAGTGCTTATCCTCATGAAACGTCACAGGAAGCACCCTCATGGCTAACAGAGGTCAGAATTAAAATAAGACTTGGGAAACTTAACATTAATAAATCACCGGGACCGGATAGCTTGCACCTGAGGGTACTTAGGGAACTCAGTCAAGTAATTACCAGACCATTGTTTCTAATTTTTACTAACAGTCTACTGACTGCAATGTTACCAGCAGATTGGAGAAAAGCCATTGTAGTACCAATATTTAAAAAGGGCCCAAAATACATCCCTGGGAATTATAGACCAGTTATCCTAACATGAATAGTATGCAAGCTTTTGGAGGGGATGATAAGGGACTATATACAAGATTTTAGCAATGAAAATGGTATAATTAGCAGTAATCAGCATGGATTCATGAAGAATCGTTCTTGCCAAACCAATCAATTAACCTTCTATGAGGAGGTGAGTTGCCAGCTAGATAAAGGAAGGCCATAGACGTGGTGTATCTGGATTTTGCAAAAGCATTTGACACAGTTCCCCATAAACGTTTACTGTACAAAATAAAGTCCATTGGCATGGACCATAGGGTGAGTACATTGATTGAAACCTGACTAAAAGGGCGAGTTCAAAGGGTGGGGATAAATGGGGAATACTCAGAATGGTCAGGGGTGGGTAGTGGGGTCCCACAGGGTTCTGTGCTGGGATCAATCCTATTTAATTGATTCATAAACGACCTGGAGGATGGGGTAAGCAGTTCAATCTTTGTATTTACGGACGATACTAAGCTAAGCAGGGCAATAACTTCTCCGCAAGAGGATCTGAACAAATTAATGGTGTGAGCAACTACATGACAAATGAGGTTTAATGTAGAAAAATGTAAAATAATGCATTTGGATGGCAAAAATATGAATGCAATCTACTCACTAGGGGGAGAACCTCTGGGAGAATCTAGGATGGAAAAGGACCTGAGGGTCCTAGTACATGCAATGCCAAGCTGCTGCTAACAAAGCAAAAAGAATATTGGTATGCATTAAAAAAGGGATTAACTCCAGGGATAAAGCGATAATTCTCCCACTATGCAAGACTCTGGTCCGGCTGCACTTGGAGTATGCTGTCCAGTTCTGAGCACCAGTCCTCAGGACAGATGTACTGGAAATGGACGAGTACAAAGAAAGACAACAAAGCTAATAAAGGGTCTGGAGGACATTAGTTATGAAGAAAGGTTGCGAGCACTGAACTTTTTCTCTCTGGAGAAGAGACGCTTGAGAGGGGATATGATTTCAATTTACAAATACTGTACTGGTGACTAGGGATGAGCTTCGAGATCGAGTCGAAGCCGAACAGCGAACAATTTGGGGTGTTCGCAGCAAATTCGAAAGCCGCGGAACACCCTTTAAAAGTCTATGGGAGAAATCAAAAGTGCTAATTTTAAAGGCTTATATGCATGGTATTGTCATAAAAAGTGTTTGGGGACCCGGGTCCTTCCCCAGGGGACATGTATCAATGCAAAAAAAGTTTTAAAAACTGATGTTTTTTAGGGAGCAGTGATTTTAATAATGCTTAAAGTCAAACAATAAAAGTGTAATATTCCTTTATATTTCATACCTGAGGGGTGTTCATAGTATGCCTGTAAAGGGGCGCATGTTTCCCGTGTTTAGAACAGTCTGACAGCAAAATGACATTTCAAAGGAAAAAAAGTCAATTAAAACTACTTGCGGCTATTAATGAATTGCCGGTCCGACAATACACATAAAAGTTCATTGATAAAAACTGCATGGGATTTCCCCACAGGGGAACCCCGAAACAAAATTTAAAAAAAAACTGGGGGGTCCCCCTAAATTTCATACCAGGCCCTTCAGGTCTGGTATGGTTATTAAGGGGAACCCCGCACCAAAATTAAAAAAAATTGGCTTGGGGTCCCCCCAAAAATCCATACCAGACCCTTATCCGAACACGCAACCTGGCAGGTCGCAGGAAAAGAGGAGGGGACAAGAGAGCGCCCCCCCTTCTGAACCGTACCAGACCACATGCCCTCAACATTGGGAGGGTGCTTTGGGGACCCCCCAGAACACCTTGTCCCCATGTTGATGAGGACAAGGGCCTCATCCCCACAACCCTTGGCCAGTGGTTGTGGGGGTCTGCGGGCGGGGGGCTTCTTAGACTCTGAAAGCCCCCTTTAACAAGGGGGTGACCCCGCCCCCTCTGACATCAAGGGGAATGCCACAGGGAAGTCCCCGTCAAGTCCCCATGCGTCAGAGGGGGCGGGGTCACCTGGTGACCCGCCCTCCATTATATAAGAACAGTCAGAAGACGAGAAGCGTCACACAGCGGGAGCCTCCCTCCATGCCATCATGGATGCAAAGCGGCCCGAAAAGAAGATGAAGACAAGAAGATGAAGAGAAAAAGATGAAGACAGAAGCGTCACACAGCGGGAGCCTTCCATCCAATCATGGATGTGGAGCGGCCCGAAAAGAAGATGAAGAGAAGAAGATGAAGAGAAGAAGATGAAGAGAAGAAGATGCCGCGGAAGGAGAAGTCGGACAAGAACACCGGAGAAAGAAGCAGAGGATCGGAGGAAGAAGAAGATGGAGGAAGAAACCGAAGGAAGATAGAAGAAAGAACATAGAAGATGGAAAAAAAGAAGACTTTAAATAAAGGAATTGTCAAAAACTGTCTCTTGTCATTTTTAACATTTTTGACAGTTGTTTTGTGAAATGGTAGGGGTACTTTTGTACCCCCTTACCATTTTACACAGGGAGGGCCGGAATCTGGGGGTCCCCTTGTTGAAGGGGACTTCCAGATTCCGATAAGCCCCCCGCCCGCAGACCCCCACAACCACCGACCAAGGGTTGTGGGGATGAGGCCCTTGTCCTCATCAACATGGGGACAAGGTGTTTTGGGGGGCTACCCCAAAGCCCCTTCCAAATGTTGAGGGCATGTGGCCTCGTACGGTTCAGGAGGGGGGGGCGCTCTCTTGTCCCCTCCTCTTTTCCTGCGGCCTGCCAGGTTGCGTGCTCGGATAAGGGTCTGGTATGGATTTTTGGGGGGAGCCCACGCCAATTTTTTTTTAAATTTTGGCGCGGGGTTCCCTTTAAAATCCATACCAGACCTGGAGGGTCTGGTATGAATTTTGAGGGGGACCCCTACGTCATTTTTTTTTTAAATTTTGGCGCAGGGTTCCCCTTAATATCCATACCAGACCTGAAGGGCCTGGTATGGAATTTAGGGGGACCCCCACGCCAGTTTTTTTTTTTTTTCATTTTGGTTCAGGGTTCCCCTGTGGGGAAATCCCATGCAGTTTTTATCAATGAACTTTTATGTGTATTGTCGGACCGGCAATTCATTAATAGCCGCGAGTAGTTTTAAATGACTTTTTTTCCTTTGAAATGTCATTTTGCTGTCAGACTGTTCTAAACACGGGAAACATGCGCCCCTTTACAGGCATACTATAGAAACCCCCCAGGTACGAAATTTAAAGTATTACACTTTTATTGTTTGACTTTAAGCATTATTAAAATCACTGCTCCCGAAAAAACGGCTGTTTTTAAAACTTTTTTTGCATTGATACATGTCCCCTGGGGCAGGACTCAGGTCCCCAAACACTTTTTAGGACAATACCTTGCAAATTAGTCTTTAAAATTAGCACTTTTGATTTTGAACGTTGGAGTCCCATAGACTTCAATGGGGTTCTAACGTTCGTGCAAAGTTTTGGTCTGTTCGCAAGTTCTGGTGCGAACCGAACTGGGGGGTGTTCGGCTCATCCCTACTGCTGACCCCACAATAGGGTTAAAACTTTTTCGCAGAAGGGAGTTTAACAAGACACGTGGCCACTCATTTAAATTAGTGTAAAAACTACGTATAGGGTTATTTACTGTAAGAGTGGCCAGGATGTTGTAAGATTAAAAAAACTATTAGATAAGCACCTGAACGACCACAACATACAGGGATATACAAGGTAATACTGACATATAATCACACACATAGGTTGAACTTGAAAGATTTGTGTCTTTTTTCAGCCTCACCTACTATGTAACTATGTAACTATGAGTATGATAATAAGCGCACTGGAACATTGACATTTCCTCCAGCTCCCTAACTGAAAGCTCATACAGAGATATGGACAGAGAGCTGGAAGAAGAGTTTGCAGGTTCACAATCCACTGGTCGTGGGTGCAATGCTTTGCTGGCTCCTGTGAAAAAAAATGCATGTTTTTTTCCCTGCATAAATGAGTACATTTATTATTTTTTGCAAATGTGAACTTAGTCTTTAACTTATACCAGAAGAGTGTGTCCACAGTTGCGTCCCTTCCTAGGGTGAAAATGCTTATTCAGTTTAGCTACAGCATTGTCCCCTGAGTTGGTCTACTAATTGCCATTTCAATGTACTGTGTGTTTCAATGTACAGTAAATTAATACAAAGAGCATACAAGATGGGGACAGTGCAGGGAGAGAAAAAAATGAAGAAAATAAGAAAAAAAAAAAAAGGTATTTCTAAAATTATAACTATACAGTCCTATTATATTTACAGTGCTCTACAAATGTACTTTAATAATATTTTATGAGGGCTTAACCACTTGACAACTGGGAACTTAAACCCCCCTCATGACCAGACCAATTTTCAGCTTTCAGTGCTCTCACATTTTGAATGTCAATTACTCAGTCATGTAATACTGTACCCAAATTAATTTTTTGTTCCTTTTTTCATACAAATAGACCTTTCATTTGGTGGTATTTGATCACCTCTGGGTTTTTTATTTTTTGCACTATAAATGAAAAAAGACCGAAAATTTTGAAAAAAATGCATTTTTCTTTGTTTCTGTGATAAAATTTTGCAAATTATTAATTGTTCTTCATAAATTTTGGCCACAATTTATACTGCTACATATCTTCGGTAAAAATAACCCCGATTAGTGGATATTATTTGGTCTGTGTTAAAGTTAGAGAGTCTACATGCTGTGGTACAAATCATAAAAAATTGATCACACCTGATGTACATTTCTTGCGACCCTAACAAGCCAGGAAAGTACAAATACCCCCCAAATGACCCCTTTTTGGAAAGTAGGTATTCCAAGGTATTTAGTAAGATGCATGGTGAGGTTTTTGATGTTTTCATTTTTTCCCACAATTCTTTGCAATATGAAGATTTTTTGTTTTTGTTTTTCCACAAAATTGTCATTGTAATAGGTTATTTCCCACATGGCATGTGTATACCACAAATGACACCCCAAAATGCATTCTGCTACTCTTCCTGAGTATTACGATGCCCCATGTGTGGGACTTTTTCACAGTCTAGCCACATAGAGACATCTAACTAGTTGACTACCTATTACACTTTTGAGGGCCCTAGAGCACAAGGACAATGACACGTGACACTGATGTGGCACTGATGACAGATGGCACTGATACATGGCACTGATGGCACGTGACACTGATGTGACACTGATGACAGATGGCACTAATATGTGGCACTGATGACACGTGACACTGATGACAGATGGCACTAATATGTGGCACTGATGACATGTGACACTGCTGTGGCACTGATGACAGATGGCACTAATATGTGGCACTGATGACAGATGGCACTAATATATGAGACTGATGACAGATGGCACTAATACGTGGCACTGATGACAGGTGGCACTAATATGTGACACTGATGACACGTGACACTGATGTGGCATTGATGACAGATGGCACTGATATGTGGCACTGATGACACGTAACACTTATCACAGATGGCATGTGACACTGACAGTTGGCACTGATGACAGATGGCACTGATACTTGGCACTGATGACACGTGACACTGATAACAGATGGCACGTGACACTGACAGGTGGCACTGGGGACAGGTGGCACTGGAGACAGGTGGCACTGATAGGTGGCACTCGGGACAGATGGCATTGACAGGTGGCACTGAGAACAGATGGCACTGACCAATTGGACACTCTGATCGAGTGCTAAATGTGATTGGCCATTTAGCATTTAGCCATTTAGCATGATCTGTGATTGGCTGTGTCCAAGGGACACGGCCAACACAAATTTCTTCCGATGCGCACCCGAGGAGGCACGCAGGGAGGAAGTAAACAGGAGGACATCCAGGGACGCCCTCCAGGCAATTGAGCGCCGTGCTGTAGCCTTCTTTCGGCTATAGGGTGGGCGAGAAGTGGATAGTTCTGTTCTTAATTATAGGGGTAAATAATAAAGTGAAAATTTAAAACATCTAATCATATGCAGATATTTCAGGTATGTAAATTCCCCTGTGCTCAATTAGCTATGACCACAATTTTACATAATTCCACTTATACAAATCAAATCCATACTCTCACATCAAGTATTTTCTTTTTTACACATATTTTAGATTTATCTTATCATACTTAATTATCATTACATTTTTTTTTAAATGACATTTTATTTATTTTCAGATATACAAGTACAAACATTACAGAAGAGAGTAAGTACATATGTACATAGATCAATTTATAAAGTCAGTCCATAACATCTTGAGATCTTAAATAAAAGAAAGCATATGAAGAGAAACAATTTGAGATTAGAGGTTTATGAGATAATGTACGGGAAGAGAAAAAAAAATACCAGTGATATCACATATCTGTCTACTCCAAAAAAGGTAGACAAAAACAGGATAAGTTAGCAGATTCCATCAGTAGGTGTGTAGCAAAGGTCTCAACGAGGGTGTTGCCTGGAGGACATCAACCGGTATGAAGCCAATATGGAAAGGTTGTTTCTCCAGTTGTTACTGATTTGAGATTGAGAATCCATAGACACTTAACAAATCCAGAAGAGCGATGGACAAATTACAGAGTATGTACCTATTCTCATGAGGCTAGTGGTGGGGGGGAGGCTTGAGTGGGAAGGAAGAGAAAAAAGGAGAAAAAAAAGTAGAGAAAGACAAAGAGTAGGGCTGGGTGTGGGCAGGGGGTCCATCCCCGGAACCCAGCGTCTGCAGGGTCCTTAATCAAGAGAAGATGGTTTGGAAGTGTGGAAGGTCCACAAAGTGTATCCAAATAGACCACGTGGCCAAGTAGGCAAATTTGTCATGAATTTGTAATGATATTGTACTACCAGTTACTCTAAATGCTGTATATGGGTGAGTTCAGGAATCCATTCTGCAGTCATGGGGGCATCCACTGATTTCCAATGCCTGGCAATTGCATTCCTGGCTGAAGAAATGCAGTAGTCTTTTTTGGCTAAGGAGATATTTCCCAGAAGTAAGGAGAAGAGAGCGATGGATGGGGACATAGGGATATGGGTATCTGCAACAGCTTTCGTAGATGCAGAAAATGCAGGACCAAAAACCATGTATGGATTTCCATTTCCACCAGATATGTAGCATGGATCCCTGCAGGTGACCACATCTCCAGCAGTTTAGTGGTTTTGTACATTTTATGAAGAAATGTTGGGTAACAGTACCACTGCGTTTGTATTTTGTAGCTTTTTTCTTGCACCGTCACAGAAATACAGGATTTGTTCATAATGGTAAAGATCTTGGCAAGGACGGCACTATGAGAATTCAGTGCCCAGCTCCCTTTCACATTCTTTAATATAGTATGGAGGGCCCAAATGAGAATGGTTTAAAAGAATGGCATAGATTTGTGCAATAGGATGAGTGGGTTGCTCACCCTGTAAACAAAGGTATTCGAGGTAAATTCTGTGTCAAGAATGGCCATTCGAGGCGCATGCGCGGCAGCTCCATGGACGGTCGCTCGTTCTGAGAGCTCCGCTCCACTCCGGCCTGCATCCACCGCCACAGCCACGATAAGCAGCGGAACCAGCACATCGAACCCCCTCCTTACCTCCCGGAGTCCTGAGGGACCCCCTCGCATGATCGGGGGCTCAGCAAGACGGGACCTTTCCCGATTCCTGGATCCCGGTCCGCGGATCGCGGCCTACATGAAAATGGCGGCCGTTAGCGCCGCACGAGGCTCCATAAAGAATCCAGCGGCATCCCTGGAAGACTTCCCTCCTCTGCCTTCACATGAAGACAAGATAAACCCACCAACAGTGAGTAATCCCCAGGATGGGATATTTCCAGCATCCCCCACTGATTCACTAGGATGTAGCCCTATGGAAGTTCCCCCCCTGACCCAGATGGAGGAGAGATGCTCCACATCCAGCCCTCTGTCGGCCTCTCCTGGCCCTATCCCCACAGATTTTGCAGCCTTAATGGATACCTTCTCTAACATGCTCTCAAGAGGGTTAGCACTAAATGCCTCACAAATCACCACCACTATACAGGCAGACCTGCAGCAATTGGGCATTAGAATTGAGGCAATTGAATCTAAGACTGATCAAATCGCAGCAGTCGCCAACCAGAACACTGACAGGATCCAAGAATTACATGACCAACTGGACATAGCATACTCAAAACTCGATGACCTTGAAATTAGGTCTCGTAGATACAATTTTAGGCTAAGAGGCCTTCCAGAATCGCTCAAGGACACAGATAAAATCGTTTGCTCATTCATCAAACACTTACTTCCGGATATTCCAGACTACAGATTGGAATTAGACCGAGCACACAGGGCCTTACAACCTCCGCGCCAGGACGGCTTGCCCAGAGACATAGTGGTTAAACCCCACTTCTTCAGAGTTAAAGAGGATGTTATGCACAGAGCAAGGGAAACAGAAAATCTCTCCTTTCAAGGGCATCCGATCCAAATATTTGCGGATCTTTCCCCCTTTACGATACAGAAACGAAGATCCTTGAAGCCTCTCTTGAGCAGCTTATCTCAGAAATTGATCGCTTACAGATGGTCGTTCCCTTTTCGCCTCAACTTTGCCTACCTAAATAAATCATACAGCTTCACAAACTTTGGAGACGGAGAAAGGCTGCTGTTGCAACTGGGCCTTATTTCACACTCGCCTGCACCACCTGCCGTGATGGATCCCAGAACACCTCAATCAACAAAAAGACCACCACCCTCAAGTCCCATCCAACCCTTATGGCACAAGCAACATGCCAAGAGATCCAAAGATGGTCGCCCTCCATGAAGAACAGTCTACTATCAACAGAATCAACCCCTTTTTTACTCCCCAGGAACTCCTGCGGTAGTCTTTTGAAAATGGGACGCTGACTTCCTAAACCCCCGTTTTTTCCTGGCAGAATCCTAGCCAGATTCGTTTTAAGATTTTTTCCCTTTTTTTTCTTTTTTTTGGATGCTGAGATGTTTACTTTTTGCTTCATCATTCTCAGGACTCCTTTTAGTATGTTTTTTCATGGTTTCAATTTTGGTTTTATTTTTGGCGGTTTGGCCGGAGTGGCGGCACTTCGCCTCCACGAGTCTCTGAGTGGTATTTTCCCCCACTCAGAGACACTTCCATGACCCCATTTGGGGGGGTTTTTGCTCTAAGGGAAAACCTTGCAGGAGGCAAACACTCTCCTTTCCCTCCTGTAGGGGTTCTTGAAAGTTACTCAATTTTAACTGAAATGTTTTCTTGGATATGGTTTTTGTTCCATATTGCTTTTGACATGTCTGGTCTCTCCCACCCAGGGTCAACCTTTCTTCATTTCCTCATCTCTTCCTCCCACCTATCCCCGGAGTCACTCAGGAGCCACACGAGGCAGTTGCTACTAGGAATCCCAGGAACTCAGGCTGTGGAGGCTTGGACGCATGTACATATCTTGAAATCCCAGGTAAGCACTAGTTGTGTGGGGCGCTCATCCCCCCTTCTGATCCATGCACTCTGACACACTGATGCCCCCTCATCCCCTATCTATAGCCACGCACAATGTGCAGGGAATGAATTCTCCAGTCAAAAGACGCAAACTATTTAACCTATACAAATCACAAAAAATAGCAATTCTTTTATTACAAGAAACTCACTTCCCATCCTCATACAATCCCTCCTTCCTACATGGTCACTACACTCAATTTTTTCTTTCCAATGCTGACAATAAGACAAACGGGGTTGCTATTTGCTTCGCAAAACATCTTAAATTTTCTCCCACAGATGTTTTTAAAGACCAAGCGGGAAGGTTTCTCTTAGTAAAGGGCACGATTGAGGGATCAATGCACTCTTTTATTTCTTACTATGCCCCGAATAAAGGCCAGGCTTCCTTCTTCTCCGCAATGATGTCCACACTAGGCCCACAACTTGAAGGGAAAATCATAATGGGAGGAGACACAAATCTCCCTTTTGACATTTCACTGGACAAATCGGGCTCTGGTCCTCCTCGTCCTAGAAAACCTCCAAAACAAAGTACTAAAATAGCCTCCACACTGTGTTCGCTGGGCCTTGTGGACATCTGGAGGTAAATGAATCCTAGGTCCAGGGACTTCACTCATTATTCCGCCCCGCACCACCTCTACACAAGAATCGACCATATTTTTATTCAATCACAAAACATTCCTGGGGCTCTCAAAGCAATTATTAGGGACTCCCCTATATCTGACCACTCGATGGTTGTCTTATGTATGCAGCAATCTCCCAACCCGGGCAACAAATTTATATGGCGCCTCAATGAAGGGCTCCTCAGTGACCCAATCCAATGTTCGATCTTAGCAAAAGAGATACAGGAATACTTTTGTTTAAACGATACTGAAGAGGTCTCTCCGGAGACGCTGTGGGCTGCTCATAAGGCAGTACTCAGAGGAAAAATTATTCAAATCTCCACCAACCTTAAGAAAGAACTTACGGCCTATATCAATAATCTTCGGTTAAAATTCCAATCTCTGTGTGGAGCCCACAAACGGAACCCCACCAAAGATTCTCTAGCGGCGCTGGAGAATGCGCGGACTTCTCTAAACCTGGCCCTTACCTCCGAGGCTGAGAAACAGCTCCGGTGGTCAGGCGCCCGCTTTTATCACCAAACTGGCAAAATAGGAGCTAAATTAGCAGCCAAATTGTCACCAAAACCGAGATCGATAGCCTTCCCCAAAATTCGCACCCCATCAGGCGATCTCACCCAAAACCCAAAACGGATAATGGAAACATTCCACGATTTCTACACTTCACTATATAAAAAGGAAAAAGTAACATCTAATCATTCCATATCAGAATTCCTAGACAACCTACCCCTTCCCAAATTATCTCTGGACCATTCGGAACTTCTAGAGGGTCCAATCACTGAACCCGAAGTGCTCGCGGTAATTAAACACCTGAAACAAAACTCAGCCCCGGGCCCGGATAAAAAATTCGGTCCCATATTAGCCCCGTACTTAGTCAGATTCTTTAATTCCCTCAGGTCTGACTCTCCCCTGGATAAAGCCCTAAATCTTGCCTTCATTTCGGTCATTCCAAAACCCGGCAAAGACACAACTATGGTTGCTAATTATCGTCCTATCTCCTTGATAAACAACGATTTAAAAATCTTAACTAAAGTTCTCTCCAACCGGCTAGCGTCCTGTATAGCTCTCTATGTCAACAAGGACCAGGTGGGCTTTATTCCGGGGAGACAAGGTCCTGACCAGATCAGGAGAGCAGTCAATATCATTTCATTACTCAATTCTCAATGGGATGGGGGTCCCCCACAACATGGGTATCTGTTGTCCATTGACCTGCAGAAGGCTTTTGACACAGTTACCTGGCCATACCTATTCCAGGTTCTGGATCGGTGGGGTTTTGGTCCACGATTCTTGAGCATCCTCAGGGCCCTGTACTCTGGCCCAAGTGCACAGGTCAGATTGCAGGGCTTTTACTCCGAGCCCCTTACTATAGAAAGAGGAACTAAGCAGGGATGCCCTCTATCCCCCCTTCTATTCGCCATAGCCATGGAATCCCTGGCTGTTGCGATTAGGAACCATCCCGACATTAAAGGGGTGATGTGTGGCAAACAGGAGCACAAATGTGCCCTTTTTGCGGATGATTTATTACTCTTCGTGACATCCCCTCTAGTCTCCACTCCTAATATCTTCTCTTTACTTGATAAGTTTGGTGAAATATTGGGTCTGCGAGTCAATGTATCCAAATCCTCCGCCCTGAACATTACGGTCCCCCCCAATACCCTAAGTAGCCTACAAAACCACTTCCCATTTTCATGGAATGAGGTCTCTCTCCCTTATCTGGGAGTACATCTCACGGCAAGTATAGCCTCCCTCTATTCCTCCAACTATCCGGCCATCTTCCGCAAATTGATATGGGACCTTTCCCTCTGGGATAATCACAATCTATCCTGGCTGGGCCGTATTAATGCGGTTAAAATGACTCTCCTCTCACGCATACTTTACTTATTCAGATCCTTGCCCATCCCAATCCAAAAATCGCAAGTACACCCACTCCAGTCCAAAATCATAAAATTTGTTTGGGGCCAGAAGGGATGTCGCTGCACTCAAAATATCCTTTTCAGGTCTAAATCACAAGGGGGTCTGGCACTTCCCAACATTTGGTGGTACTATCAAGCAGCCCAGTTAGCTCAAATCTCCGTCGTATACTCAAAAGGCCCAAAGCCCAATTGGGTTACAATGGAACGTCAAGCAGTCCCCCTCCACACGATTGACTTTTTGTTGTGGTCTCCTACTAAATCGAGACCGCCCATACTTGCCCCCACGTTGTCACATTCTCTGGCCCTATGCGACCGACTTTATAAAAGCCCCTCCTTGATTTCCTCCCTCAAACGCCTTACACATATTTTTCATAACCCCGACTTTCCGCCAGGAATGAACGTCTTAGCGTTTAGTTGGTGGCTGAATAAGGGATTACTCAGAATAGGGAACTATTTCTCCTCCACAGGCCCTCTCACTCTGGCTTTCTGCACTAGCAAGCTTGAAATGCTTCAGGCTGAACGTTTTCGCTTTATGCAAATACAACATTTCCTTCATTCCCTCTGGCCAAATAAATCAATACCCCCCTCAATATCTAACTATGAGTCTTGGTGTGCGGGTGCAATGGATCAGAGAGGGGGGATTTCCGTCATATATGCTTCACTGGCGTCAGTAGCGTCCAAGCCTCCATACGCCTTATCCTGGGAAAAGGACCTGGACTTTTCGTGGGATAGAGATCAATGGTTCTCATGCTTTCAGCGCTCTTTTAAAGGTATATTAAATGTTTCCCTCATGGAGGGTAGCATTAAGGTACTCATGAGGTGGTATAGGGTTCCTTCTCTTCTTGCAAAGATATACCCTGATGCTTCCCCGCTGTGTTTTAGAGGCTGTGGCCATGTAGGGACAATGTCTCACGTATGGTGGGCTTGCCCCCGCATACGGAGTCTATGGAACAAAATTTTCTCGGTAATACGTAAAATAACCTCTGTTCATATTCCCCAATCTCCAGAGACAGCTCTACTGAATATGAAAGTGGAAAAAGTAGATAAATGTACACAGAAATTGATATTCTTCATCCTTCTGGGCGCCAAAATCACAATTGCCTCTTGTTGGAAAAAACGTAGGGTTTCTTTTGCAGCGGTGAAGCATAAAATATCTTGGATTATGGCGCAAAAGAAGATTGTTAGCATTATACAAGACAAAACCCGTATTTTCGAACTAACCTGGGAACCTTGGGCTAACTTTTGCCATATCTCCTTATGCCCTGGCGTTAGTTTATCAGAGCAACAGGCTCTCTGAGTGACTCCACGGATACTCCTCCTCCCTTGTGATTTTCCTCTCACCTCCCTCCCTTCCCCTCTCCTGGTCTTCCTTCCCCTTTTCCTACACTCCCTCAGATTCACGGTTTTAAAGTAGCTGTAAGAAGTTTGACCTTGTCTCTTACCTGTTAATACTTACTTGGAGAGTTTAAATAATGCCTTAATGAACCCCGGGCTTCATGAGGCTAGGGCTTTTCTGTTGTATATAGCTCTCCTTCAGTTTGAGGATACGTAGCTAAGGTGGTTTGTCCACTTGACATCAGAGACCAACGAAGCAGGGAATACATTGTTCCTACAATGGAACAAAATTATTTGACGCCTCTGGTGGGGGAGGCTGAGATTGAGATTGAGGGTTCGGGAGGGTGGGGCGGTCCCTCGCCCGCAGTGTGTTCCCATTTGGGGTGGGTGGCAGATAGCCTCGCCCGCTCCCTGAACCCTTGTGTATACAAGATAGATCCTTCTTGTCCATACCAATGTCCCTCTCCCCCCAGCTCTGCTATAACCCTGCCTCCTCTTGTCTTCTGACCCTGCGGTATGATCTTCTTATCTCGTTCTAGCAACTGTGACCTGACAACCCAAGCTGATTCGCTAGACTTGTTTTAAGGTTTTGCACTAACGTTGCTTTATTTTATTTCTCTCACTTGTAAGCCCTTCATTAGGAGGCTAAGCATCAGATTTATTTGTAATTCTAATTCCCTTCTACCTTTATTCCATGTACTGTTTGATGCAAATTTTGTGTCTGATATATTTTTATTATTAATAATAAAAATTTATTGAAAGAGAATGGCCATTCGAAAAAGAGAGGTGACAAAGTCAATTAGTAATATTGCCACCACTGGCCAGGGGCATGGGGTAGATTTAATAGCATGTGGTTAGTGGTTGCAATCTATTACGGTGCAAGGCTAACCAGATGGGTGAAATGTCTCAAATTCACCCAAGGAAACCTAGAACTGCTATTCCCATGGCGAAAATGAGGTTGCCTAAAATTTGGCTCATGGGGCCTAAGTGTGTAGAAAGACACTGACCTTTAACAGGATCCAAGATCTAAGAAGATGGGGGAGACAGAATGACATGGTTGCCACTTTTGGATGGAGACATCCAAAGGAGTGCTAATGGTGAAATAGACATGAGTGATTTTTTGATAGTCACCCAGCGTTTGAGTCATGGAAAATCAGATCTATGGTAATATTCTAAATGCAGCAGGCCTAAGCCTCCATCCAGTTTTCTGCATGTTAATATATTGTAGAGGAGTCTCAGACAGGATCTAGCTCATACATATTGGAGAAGAGCAGACCTCCTAGTGGAAAAGAAAGAAGGTGGGATGTATGTTGAGATAGTCTGAAACAGATAAAGAAAATGAGGTAGCATTTCCATCTTGAAGATGGAACAACAAAGCCAGGAGTGTTGGAGTTTGGACTTCCTTAAACCTGGTCAAGGAGGTCCATAAAAAGGGGGGGATTTGAGTTTGTAGAAGCCCTGTAAGTTCCCTGGGATGTGGACAATGAGGCAGCACATGGACTTTGTAGCCCAACGGAACGGGAAAGACCTCAACAATGATTAAATCTCTTTCGGAGGCAAGGTGATGTTGAGTGCTGTAGATTTGTAGGCATTAACTTTAAAATACTGAGATCGTGGAACAAGGCAAATTCCCGAAGAAGGAAAGGGGGTGCCATCCTTAGGTTGGACATGAACAACTGATGGTTGTGACAAACCCAACCGGGACAGGGGTTTTGGGCCTTTTATAGGGGACAAGGGGCTAATCTTCTACCCACTGATAATGGCCCATGGAGGAGAGCGGGGATTTTGTCTGCTTCTCCTGCTTTGCATGGAAAAGAGCTCAGTTCAACAATTGATCCCATGGAGAAATGAAATCGTTCTTTAATGATGGACAATAACGTGATAAACACTGAGAGCCGGAGTGGATAGAAAAGTGTAATATTAATCTTGTACAGGTTAATGGTCAGAGTAAATATGGTGGCCCTCCTGTAGACTGGGTTGGAGAATCTCCTCCACTTGGGACAAAAATATTTATCAACAATATCCCTCAAGAAATATATGAAGATGAATTAATTCCAAATTTTCAGACTGCTGGTGCATTGTATGAATTTTGTCTTATGCTCAGTGCTGTCTCTTGGCCTAGGCCAACAAAGCCCAGGCCTAGAGTGGCACTTTGCGGGGGGCAAAAAAGCCACCCCCCGCACGAAAGACCCATCCTCTTGCGCCCTGCCTCGCATGGCCGCCTCCCGCACATACACAGTCCCCGGAGGCCGGCGGCTTGCTGGGCAGTATAGAGTGTGCTTGGCAAGGTGGGGGGAGGGACTAGCGCCCCCATTGATGGGTTGGTGACTGACCATTCAACTGGCGGAGGTGGAGCCTAATGCTCTGCCTACCCTCCTCCTTTGGCATCCTTACACATTGCAACTCCTCCCCAGGGGTGGGGTCTGTCTGTGTCCAGAGGAGGAAGTGGGGAACACCCAGGCAGTGGTGATGCTATGGAGGTGGAACGCACCTGGGTGACACCATCCAGGAAGCAGTTGTAGTGGTGCTGTCGAGTCCCCCATCAGTGTAGTGGTGACAGCGCGCTGCTTCTCAGGAGAACTCAGCAGCGGCACTGTAATAGGAGAGAGGAGAGCTGCGGGTTGTTGGAAGGTTCCCCCGCTCGCCCCCCTTCTCCTGTCCATAGGATAAGAGAGAGGGCTGTTTTTAGATTCATCACCCAGCTTCCTACCTGTTTTTTCCCCCTCCCCATTGACCACAGCAGAGGCCAATCAAAAGAGACTAGGGGAGCATCATGGAACATGTAGTTCCAGAAGATTGGCGGCCCCATTGTTCTCCAGAGGGAGCCAGCTACACTCTGCTGCATGCACTCTGCTGGGGGAAGAGAGAGAGATCCCGGGAACAAGCTGAGGGAGTGCCACACTGTAGCAGCCAGTTACTGGAGACAGGAAAAAGAAGAAATGACTGTGCTGGGGAAACCCTGAGAGAACGCCACGCTGCCCAGTGCCACCAGAGAGAGTGCCACCCTGCCCAGCACCACCAGAGGGAGCCCCACACTGCCCAGCGCTACTAGAGAGAGTGCCATGCTGCCCAGCACCACCAGAGAGAGTGCCACAATGCACAGCACCACCAGAGAGAGAGCCACGCTGCCCAGCACCAGTAGAGAGCACCACCAGAGAGAGTGCCACATTAACCAGCACCACCAGAGAGAGCACCATGCTGCCCAGCACCACCAGAGAGATCGCCGCGCTGCCCAGCGCCACCAGAGAGAATGCCACACTGCCCAGCGCCACCAGAGAGAGCCCCATGCTGCCCAGCGCCACCAGACAGAGTGCCATGCTGCCCAGCACCACCAGAGAGAGTGCCACATTGCCCAGCAACTTTAGACAGCACCACCAGAGAGAGCGCCACACTGCCCAGCGCCACCAGAGAGAGTGCTACACAACCCAGGGTGAGCGAACATCCAGCCGGAGAGATCACTGCTGCTGTTTCGCTGGGTCTGGTAAGAGGGCCTGTCGGCCATGATGCACTAATGATCCTAGGGGCTGAGGGAGAGGGGGGTGACACCATGTTTTACCACACCAGGTGACATTCGATCTTCCCATAGAAGAGAGCAGGGCTCTGACAGGTCCGTCTCATCTCAGCAGAGTGAGAGGAGATGAACCTGTCATCCGCCTGCTCAGCGGGGATGAATGGAGTGATCCCCGCTGAGCTAGCGGAGTCCGTCAAAACGTGGTATGAGTAACTCTTAAGGCCTGGCTAGTGGCTCAGGACTTGAAATTCTGAGGCCTGCATGCATTGTACATTCACATCGGTCCCTGCCCTCAAGGAGGTTACAAGTAGGCACTTGGTACCCACTTTTAATGTACAGAGAGGAAGAGATGGAGCTCTAAGAAGAAAAGGTGGAGCCTAAAGAGGAAGGGGTGTGCTTTACAGATGACCGGGTGGGTCTTAAATAGAAAGGGGTGTGGCCTTGATAGGAAGGGGTGGGTCATATTTAAATTAGGGGGTGCACGAGTTTAGTCAGGCCTAGGGCAGCACAAAACCTAAATACACCACTGCTTATGATGACTTTTATAGTGGACAGACAGCATGTGTAATGTACTTTGTGTATCTGTGGGCTTGGTGCCGGACTGTCTGGGGTGAGGTGGGATCCCTGATTAATCAAAGCATTGTCTGGGTGTCTGTCTGTTGAATAGCTTACTGTTAATTACATCGCTGTTAGCTTTAATTGTGAATTGCTGTTTGAAGTTATATATCCCCAAGAGGGTAATATCCTCCTGGGGGTTATAAAGTATGTGTCTGAGCTTTAATAAAGAATCATTCCTTTGGTTTTTACCTCAACATTTTGTCTGTGTATGATGCTTGGGGTAAAGGGCTGATATTAGCTATCGCTCTGCTGGAAGGGTTTGGATTGCAGGAGGCACTGTTTGGGGGAAGCACCCAGGTGGGGTGCCAGGCGGTCCATCACACTTGGTGGCAGCCGTGGGATGCTTCCTGCAGTATGGAACATGCAAACCACCACCAGGATTTGAGCATTACTTAGCATAAGAGGAGAGGTACAGATACCAGCCACCATGGAGGAGGAATTAGGAGGAGGCTGCAAGAGATGCGGATGCAGAACCAGGGACCAGTGTCCAGTGCAGGTCCTGCCGGGATGGTATGATTTCATCCACTGGCAACTCTGGAAGGAAGCGGTAGACAGTAAGAAATGCACCAGGGAAGATTTTTCCCCTCCATCCAGGAAAGGTACTGGTCCCAGTATGAAGTGTGGGTGCTGTTATTGGGGGACAACCACACAAGATGTGTACAGCTAAGTTAAGCAGGCAGAGATGTGGCTGGACAAGAGCTACAGAGCCCTCCGCTGGTATGTAGCCCAAATGTGCCCACGGACAGCAGATGACAGCCTAATGGAAGGCTTTGGTTATGGGGGCCTGGGGCTGTTGTATGAGAGGCTGTCCAAGAACTCTGACTTTAGAAGAGATCTGGATTGGTGTTTGGAGGAAATCATGGAGTGCAAAGATCAGATGCTGAACTTCTCAGAAGTGCTTTGGGCACAGGAAGATTTGGAGTTTCTAGCTATTCAGGAATGAGAGCTGGAGATCACCTATAGACAGCTGCTAGAATCTGCTCAGCAGCTGAGCTTGGCTCCCTTTGCTTGGGACTATCGGGAAGTACCAGCTGACAGCTCTGAAATGCCAGTTGAAGTGTCGGCAGTGGGGCAGGGTAATAGTGTGCTATGCCCACTTCCACCTGCAGCAATGGAAGCAGAGCTGTTATGGCAGATGAAGTAAATTTTGACTCCCCTTGATGAACCTATTTACAAACCATGATGAGCATAGCTGGAGGAATGTGTCTGTCCAGCCTCCAGATGAGGGTATGGAAAATGGAGTAGACAGCTCATCTCCCCAGCGGTAGTTCAAGGACCTGGGAAAGGAGATAGTGAACCTCTATCCCCAGCCAACAGCTCCAGAGACTAGGGATTTAATATACTTTTCTGCTGAGGAGGAACAACCCAGTGAGCCTCCAGCAGAAAAGCTGACATCAGGGCAGAACATCTCTGTCACGTACCTGGTGGCGGAGCCCGGAATGCAGGGAATGGCCTCTCGTGTGCCTCTGGCTCAAGAACCCCTGATAGAGGAAACAGGGACTCAAGAGCGCAGGGGGCCACAAGTGCCTGGCAAGTGGCAGATGTCTCTGAGTTCAACTGGAACACCGGAACAGCAGACTGTAAGAGGAGACACCGGATAACTGTCTGGAACACTGGAACCACTGGCCGTGAGGAGTAGCACTGTAGCAGGCAGGAACTCAGGAACAGCAGGCAGCAGGGAGGTGTTCTGTAGTTGGGCTGAAGAACAAGCGGAATCAGACAGGCCGGGTCCACACTGGCGAGCAGGCAGGTACCAAACGGTGGCAGGAGAATGGTCAAGATACAGTCCGGGTTGGCAACAGGCAGGTAACAGATAACCGAAGGAGGAGGCAGGAGAGTAGTCAAACGAGCCGGGGTCAAGGACGGGCAGCAAACAGGAATATTCAGGAACAGGCCGGGTAACAGGAAGCAGGTAGGCAGATAATCAGGTAGCTTAGGGTCACAGGGAACGCTGTAGACCGGACAGCAAGGAAGCGTGCTGACAGACTCCTTTAAATAGGCCTAATGGCGCCAAACACTGTCACACAGCACGTTCGTACGCATCCGCGTGCACTCGTGCACGCCCGTGTACCGACCGTACGTGCCCGTTCGTACCATCGTGCACCCGCGTAGCCCCGTTCGTACGAACGCGCACTCGCCCGCGTCCGTTCGCGCCAACGCGCCTCCGAACGCGTCCTCTAGCTCTACCAACAGTGATTCTGCTGACCGATCTTCCGCCGGCGGTTGTGCTAACAGGACGCCTTTCATGACATTGCCCCCCCCCAAGGGGCAGCCTCCGGATGCCCAACTGTGCCATCTTACTTGGATGGGACCTTTTAAAGGCAAGAATCAGCCTCCTCGCATGAATGTTGGACTCCGGCTCCCAAGAGTTCTCCTCAGGCCCGTACCCCTTCCATTTTACCAAAAACTGGACTTGGTTACGTCTCCTCCTGCAATCCAGAATGGACTCAACCTCATATTCGGTTTCTCCGTCAATAATTACAGGTTCAGGGGGATCACCCCTCTGGTTGACAAAGGGATCAGGAACCGTAGGTTTGAGTAGGGCCACGTGAAAGACCGGGTGAATCCGGAATGACTCCGGTAACTTTAGTTCATAGGCCACGTTATTAATTTTCCTTAGAACTGGGAAGGGACCCACAAATTTAGGACCCAATTTCTTGGAAGGACATGCCAGTTTTAAATTCAAAGTGGACAGCCAGACCTGATCTCCGGGTTTGAGGTCAAGTTCCCCCCTTCTCTTCTTGTCAAACACCTCTTTGTTGTAATTCTGAGTCCTAGCCATAGTCTCCTGCAGAAGTTTATTATTTGACTCAAAGAAGTTTAGATTCTCCTGAACGGCTGGTACTGGGCACTCCGGGATGTTACTGGACAGGAACAGAGGATGGAAACCGTAATTTGCAAAAAACGGTGACTGCTTTGTGGCGGAATGGACAGAATTGTTATAGGCAAATTCGGCAAGAGGTAGGAGCGGAGCCCAATCATCCTGGGAGAAAGAAGAAAAGCAGCGCAGATACTGCTCCAGCGTCTGATTTGTTCTTTCTGTCTGGCCATTTGTTTGGGGATGATAGGCAGAAGAGAAAGAAAGGTCAATTTTCAAAGCTCCACAAAGTGCTCTCCAAAACTTAGAAGTAAATTGCACCCCCCGATCTGAAGTAATATTTGCAGGGATGCCATGAAGCCTCACCACTTCCTTGATAAATGTCCTTGCAGTTTCAGCAGCAGTAGGTGTGCCCTTCATTGGTAAGAAATGAGCCATCTTTGATAGTCTATCCACCACTACAAAGATTGTAGTATAGCCTTCAGAAGGTGGCAGCTCGACAATAAAATCCATGGAGATCATCCTCCATGGCTTCTCCGGAACGGGTAATGGCTTCAACAGACCCCAAGCCTTACACTTGCTGCCCTTGTTTTGAATGCAAGTGGCACATGCTTCCACATAGTCCCTGCAATCTTTCCTTAACTGCGGCCACCAGAATGTGCGCTGAAGGAGTTCAGATGTCTTGTACACCCCAAAATGGCCGGCCAACATGTGGTCATGACAGGAACTAAGAACTGCCGCTCGCAACTCCTGGGGTACGAAGATCCTATCTTTGAACCAGAGAAGCTCATCTCTGGACTGTAGAGCTGAATCAAGTGGAACAGATGCGTTCCTAGAAGCTTGCTTGAGCTGAGAGAGTAGGCCCCCTTGGAGCAGCAGAAAGTTTCCTGAGGATAAGATGGTGTCTGGGGATGGAGATGCTTCAGAGCCATTGTACATTCGGGACAGTGCGTCAGGCTTGGTGTTCTTTGATCCGGGGCGGTAGGTTATATGGAATGAAAATCTGGTAAAGAAAAGTGCCCACCTGGCCTGTCGTGGTCTTAATCTCTTGGCAGTCTTTAAATATTCCAGATTCTTGTGATCTGTATAAACAAGAATTGGATGAGCTGCTCCCTCCAGGAGATATCGCCACTCTTCAAGTGCGGCTTTGATTGCCAACAATTCTCGATCGCCCACGTCATAATTTCTCTCTGCTTCGGATAATTTGCGAGAAAAGAAAGCAACTGGATGCAAAAGAGCCCTAGGCCCCTGTCTCTGGGAAAGCACTGCACCAACCGCTATTTCTGAGGCATCCACCTCCAAAGTGTATGGTAATGTGGGATCCGGGTGCTTTAAGACTGAGGCTGAAACAAACAGATTCTTTAGCGTTGCGAAGGCTGCCTGAGCTTCCGTGGACCAATGAAACTTAAGGCCCTGCTTGGTCAACTTTGTGATAGGAGAAATGATGGTTGAGAATCCTTTGATGAATTTCCTGTAGAAATTTGCGAATCCCACAAAACGTTGTATTCCCTTCTTGTCCGAGGGAGCGGGCCAGTCCAGAATAGCAGAGACCTTCTGAGGGTCCATCTTAATACCTTCTACAGAAATGATTAGACCAAGGAACTGGATACTCTCTTGTTCAAAGACACACTTCTCAGGTTTGGCGTAGAGGCCATGTAGCCGTAGACGGGTCAAGACATTTCTGACATGTTCACGATGCTCAGCTAAAGAAGAAGAAAAAATCAGGATATCATCTAAATAGATAATAACAAACAGGTCTAGATAGTCTCTGAAAATGTTATTCACAAAGTGTTGAAATGTAGCAGGAGCATTGCACAGTCCAAAGGGCATGACTAAATACTCAAAGTGCCCAAATCGGGTACGGAAAGCAGTCTTCCATTCGTCTCCTCTACGAATGCGGACAAGGTTGTAGGCACCACGAAGATCCAGCTTGGAAAACACTGCTGCAGACCCTAGTCTTTGAAAAAGTTCTGGCACCAAGGGCAAAGGATATCGGTTCTTAATTGTGATTTTATTAAGTGCCCGATAATCCACACAAGGGCGTAGAGAATGGTCTTTCTTCTCCACAAAAAAGATTCCTGCTCCTGCCGGGGATGTGGAAGGTCGGATGAACCCTTTTGCCAAATTGTCATCAATGTAAGTCTTTAATGCCCCTAATTCCAGTTCTGACAAAGGGAAAATCCTCCCAAAAGGAATCTCTGCTCCTGGGAGAAGTTCAATTGGGCAATCGTATGGCCGATGGGGAGGAAGGATCTCAGCTCCTTTTTGACTGAAAACGTCCAGGAAACCGTGGTAGGCTTCGGGTACAATTTGACAGGTTTCGGTGTTAGTCTCCATGCAGAGTAGGGAAGAAGGGGCATCGGTGGCTACTGGTAGACAGTGTTGCTGGCAGTAAGAGGATACAAACTCAATCTTCCCTGAGGTCCAATCAATTTGCGGATTATGTGCTTTTAGCCATGGCATGCCTAGTATGATGGGAAATAGAGGAGACTTGATGACATCTAGACTGAGTAGCTCTTGATGAGTGCCGGCAATGGTGGTATGCAAAGGTACAGTTTCCTGTGTTACTGGCCCTGATTTGAGGTTGGAGCCATCGGCCAAATATACAGAAAGTCCTTTCACTCTGGGCCGAAGAGGAATGTGGTGTCTGGAGGCAAAGGACCAGTCTATGAAACCGCTGCAGGCCCCGGAATCAATTATAGCGCTGGTTTGTAAATTCCCTCCTGGGAGCTGTAAGAGAATCGGAACAGCCAGATGAGAAACGTCATTTAGTACATCAGGAGTAAGAGCGGGAGAAATAGAAAAGCACTTACGGAGCTTCGCCGGGCATGTCCGTACAAAATGTCCAGATTCCCCGCAGTACATGCACAGGTTACCAGCCCGACGGCGTTGACGCTCTTCAGGCGTAAGGGAAGGGCGCAAGAGGCCCAGCTGCATCGGTTCTGGAATGTCTGAGGTAACGGTGGTTGAAGCTGGTGAAGCAGATTGGGAAGAGTTAGGCACACGGGGCAACATCCAGACAGGACGAGAAGGACCAGAGGATCGCTCCATACGCCGTTCCCTCAGGCGTCTGTCTATCTGGATAGAGAGATCTATAAGCCCCTCTAGAGTCTCTGGGATGCCCACTCGAGCCAGCTCATCTTTTAGAGGTTCTGAAAGGCCCATACGGAACTGGTACCGTAAGGCAGCATTATTCCAGTTCGTGTCGGAGCTCCAACGTCTGAATTCCGACACGTAGTCCTCCACAGGCCTGCGGCCTTGTTGTAGAGTATGCAAGGCTGCCTCTGCAGTGGCTGTTAATTGGGGATCCTCATAAAGCAATGACATGGCCTGGAAGAAGTCATTTAAAGTGTCAAGTGAAACATCCTTCTTTTCTAGAAGACGATGGGCCCAGGATTGGGGCTCGCCTGACAACAGCGAGATTACGAACCCCACCTTAGTAGCCTCCAGAGAGAAAGTTCTTGGCTGAAGAGCAAAAAAGAGTTCACATGAATTGCGAAAAGTCCTGAATTTACTCCGGTTGCCCGAAAATCTTTCAGGCGTGGGGACCCTGGGTTCAGGCGGCATCATCACCACTGAGGGTGCAGCAGGAGTCACGGAAGCGGGGGGTGAAGAGGCTGCTAAAGCTTGCACTCGGCCTTCCAGTTGGGTATAGCCCTCTTGTAGACTCTTTACTGCTTGGGTAAGTCCAGCAAGATGGCGGCAAAGCTCGTCCATGGGAGAGGCTCCCTGCGTGGGCTCGGACATGGCTGTCCGGTACTGTCACGTACCTGGTGGCGGAGCCCGGAATGCAGGGAATGGCCTCTCGTGTGCCTCTGGCTCAAGAACCCCTGATAGAGGAAACAGGGACTCAAGAGCGCAGGGGGCCACAAGTGCCTGGCAAGTGGCAGATGTCTCTGAGTTCAACTGGAACACCAGAACAGCAGACTGTAAGAGGAGACACCGGATAACTGTCTGGAACACTGGAACCACTGGCCGTGAGGAGTAGCACTGTAGCAGGCAGGAACTCAGGAACAGCAGGCAGCAGGGAGGTGTTCTGTAGTTGGGCTGAAGAACAAGCGGAATCAGACAGGCCGGGTCCACACTGGCGAGCAGGCAGGTACCAAACGGTGGCAGGAGAATGGTCAAGATACAGTCCGGGTTGGCAACAGGCAGGTAACAGATAACCGAAGGAGGAGGCAGGAGAGTAGTCAAACGAGCCGGGGTCAAGGACGGGCAGCAAACAGGAATATTCAGGAACAGGCCGGGTAACAGGAAGCAGGTAGGCAGATAATCAGGTAGCTTAGGGTCACAGGGAACGCTGTAGACCGGACAGCAAGGAAGCGTGCTGACAGACTCCTTTAAATAGGCCTAATGGCGCCAAACACTGTCACACAGCACGTTCGTACGCATCCGCGTGCACTCGTGCACGCCCGTGTACCGACCGTACGTGCCCGTTCGTACCATCGTGCACCCGCGTAGCCCCGTTCGTACGAACGCGCACTCGCCCGCGTCCGTTCGCGCCAACGCGCCTCCGAACGCGTCCTCTAGCTCTACCAACAGTGATTCTGCTGACCGATCTTCCGCCGGCGGTTGTGCTAACAGGACGCCTTTCATGACAATCTCTGAGCTCTGCCAAGCACTTTCAGCAGCTCTGGGGAACCAAGGAGAGGAGATGGTGACCCTATATCCCCCACCACCAGCTCCAGAGACTGGGGATTTAATAGACTTTTTGCTGAGGAGGGACAACCCAGTGAGCCTCCAGCAGAAGAGCTGGCATCAAGGCAGAGCACTGCTGACCTCTGCCTACAACATTCTGTGGCCCTGGATTTGTGTGAGGCCACAACATTTTTATTTTGCGTCCCAATGAAGAAGTATCAGGGCAGAGCACAACTAACTACTGCCCAGCACCCACAGCACATCTGGAACTCCAGGGAGCCAGGGTGGGAGCCAGGGTGGGCAGCCCTTATCCCCTACAATGGGCTTATGCAGAGAAGCTTGAACTCCCAGCTGAAGCGCTGTCAACCAGACAAAGGATCCAAGACACACCTGTAGCAGTTCAGGGGCCCAGGGTGAGAGGGTGGTAGTTCTTCTTCCCATAGCAGCAGACCAGGATACCGGGAGAGAAGGAAGAGTAGGTGGTCATACTCACTATGCCATGGCAGCCAGAGGAAACTGTCTTCCCTCACCAGCAAGCATGCACCTGGAAGACAGTAGCAGAGAAATGTCTTCCCAGCAGCTGGATGAGAGTACAGGAGATGGAACAGCTGGCTCATCTCCCCAGCAGCAGTTCAAGGACCCAGGGGAGGAGGAAGCCGTCCTCACTCCCCAGTGGTAGATCCACAGTCAGGGAGAGGAGGTGGTCATCCTCCCTCCCCAGCAGCAGATCCACAGTCTGGGAGTGGAGGAAGCTAGCCTCCCTCCCCAATAGAAAGGGGCAAACTGTTTGGGCCGAGCATTGGTTTGGCCCCGAACAGTGCCTGTTTGGGTGTTTACCAAGCACCCGAATTTTCAGGGCGATCATCTGGACGTTCGCCCACTGAGCACACAGTGAATAGCTGCTGGTTGTTAAGGAGTGAGCCAGGAAGCTGGCCACTACATCCTTTACAACAGATGAGTCATCAGCTGTCAATGAGCTTCCCCGCTGACAGCTGAATAAAAAAAAAACTTGAAAAAAAAACAATGTAGGGGTCCCCCTACAATCTATACCAGGCCAAAACATTTTTTTTTTAAATGGCGTGGGGTCGCCCCCCACAATCCATACCAGACCCATAGGTCTGGAATGGATTTTGAGGTGAACCCCCACACCAAAATCCCCAAAAATTATACCAGACCCTTACCCGAGCATGCAGCCTGGCAGAACAGGAAAAGGGGGGATGAGCGAGCATCTCCTCCTCCTGAACCATACCAGGCCACATGCCCTCAACTTGGGGGGTGCTTTGGGGCAGGGGGGCTCTGACCCCCCACCCCAAAGCACCTTGTCCCCATGTTGATTGGGACATGGGCCTCGACAAAGGCTCCCGCTGACTGCCTGCTCTGCCGTTTGACAGTTCCTAAATAGGTAAGTGGCGGTGTCACCTGGTGGCACCGCCCCCCTTGTGATGTCACTGACCAGTGCATGCTGGGTCATGACCCCCACTGCCCAGGGTTGTCAGGAAGAGACCCTTGTCCCCATCAATATGGGGACAAAGTGCTTTGGGGTGGGGGGGTCAGCGGCAGTGTTACTACTGTTGAATGTTTCACTTGCTGCTACAGCCTGGGATTCAACTCAACTGAACACCCCATTTATTTAAGTAATTTTCCTGACATTGATTATATAGAATTTGGATCAAACATGGGTCCCAAAGCGTATCCCTACATGTGGCCAATGCCTTTGAAAGAATGATATCATCAATAACTGGACAGCGAAAAAAAAAAATTAACATAACATACTTTACCAAATCTGAATACTCGGGGCAAATAAATGTTCACCACAGACCATGATTTATCGACATATGAATCTGCAAAGTAAATTGGTAAATTGGTCAAAAGGATCCCTTACTAGTTACCAGCTTTTGCTGTAGCTCACATTGGGGGTAATACTATGCATGTTTTTATATCATAGATGATGCAAATTGAGGAAAGAAACTCCACACTGAATAAATCAGAGCTGGAAACTAAGCAAATAGATCCTTCCATTGGACACCCTCAATGATAAAGTAAACCAAAGCAAAATTGACAATTCTCATCCTTACAAAACTGTATTACTAACTAGAAAACACACTCTTGGTACCAAAGACATGCACAGTAGTTTTAACATGTTATCATTAGGGCTAATTCTAAAAAAAGCTGAAAAAATTGCCCATAGCAATGATTTATATTCTGACCTTTATTTTCTAGTTAATGTTATGGAATGGAAACAAATACATTTCTGGTTGTTGTGCTATAGCCTAGTTATTCAGTGTCAGTTATTTATGTTGGTTACATAGCCTTTTATAAAAATGTTCAGTATCTTATTTACAACATGGTGTGCATTTGATAAAATGAATGTTCTTGAAAAGGAAAAAACTTTGTTTTAACTTGATTTTAAAGAGCAACTCCATAAATAAGAGAATTCCTTGTAATGAGCTGAGGAAATGAGTTAATTGGGTCTTCTCTGTTGTCTTGAACTCTAGTAGGGAAATCTTCCCCCGAATCCAGCAACCCATAACCCAACTAAAAAACCATTGGGGAAGATTTACTAAAACTGGAGCATGCAAAATCTGGTGCAGCTCTGCATAGAAGCCAATCAGCTTTCAGGTTTTATTGTCAAAGCTTAATTGAACAAGCTTAGAACAAGTTAGAAGATAATTGCCTACAGTGCCCAGCTGCGCTAGATTCTGAGTGAACCAGTTTTAGTAAATCTCTCCCATTGCAGTTGTTGTCACTAGCTTTAGCTGTCAAATAAGCCTATGGCCCTAGAAAGTGCAGACATTTTTCTAAAAATGAATGCAAAAATAAAATAGAACTTTAGACAGAGAAGTAATATTACATAGTAGAATTCATATTGTAGCATATATGTTCCTAAACCATCTCCCTACTGTGCTATTGCCTACAGTATATATGGCTACAGTGTCCCTCTCTAGTTCTAGGAGGGCATCCCTGGATGTCATCCCGAGGACGTGCTTGCTGCATGCCCACTGGGGTGCGCATTGGGAAGTGCCTGTGATCTCTGTGTGCCTCAGACACAGCGGATTACAGATCGGGGTAAAGGGCCATTCACATCAGCCTTTTACCGTGTGACCAGATGTGTCCAATAACAGCTCACACAGATATAAACAGATTTGCCGGTTATCGATTTTCTTTCCTCACACAGAGACAGTGTTTGAGGAAAGAAGAGCCAATCTGTCAGGGCGCAGTGAGTCCATTATTTACACTAATAATCAGGGCACTAATCATCGGTGCCCTGATTATCAGTGCAGCCCCATCAGTACCAATCAGTGCAGCTTATCTGTGCCCATCAGTGCCGTCTCATCAGTGCAGTCTCCTCAGTGTCTCCTCACCAGTGCCCATCGGTGCAGCTTATCAGTGTCCATCAGTGCCGCCTCATCAGTCTCCATCAGTTCCACCTCATTAGTACAGCCACAGCAGTGTCCAAAAGTGCACATCAGTGCAGGCTCATCAGTGCAGAAAACATCAGTGAAGGAGAAAAATTACTTGCAAAATTTTATAATAGAAACTAAGAAATAATTCGAAAAAATGTCAGTCTTTTTTCATTTACTTAGCAAAAAATAAAAATCCCAGTGGTGATTAAATACCACCAAATGAAAGCTCTATCTGTCTAAAAAAAAATGGTAAAAATGTCATTTGGATACAATGTCGAATGACCGTGCAATTGTCATTCAAAGTGTCACAGCGCTGAAAGCTGAAAATTGGCCTGGGCAGGGAGAGGGTGAAAGTGCTCCTTACTGAGGTGGTTAACATTCAAATAGATATTTAAATAATTCAAGCCAACTGTAAAATTTCACACCATCAGCTTAATTTAATTTATAAAGCACACAATTATCATGAGTATTCAGATAAATCTGTAGCCTGCTGAGAATAAATAGAAACAGCTACTATACATTTAGAAGTCGTCATTAGGTTGACTCTCCTGAGCACATTTATACTATCTCATTATGCATGAAAACAGCAGTGATGCTACAAGCATATTTCAGCCTGTGGTGCTGTACTTCAATTACACAATCTGTGTGAGGGTATCTTTATATCAAAAAAATCTGTAAATTTGCAAAAAAAGAATTATTTAATAGGATACAGTGAAACAGAAAATGGTCCTGTATGCTGATAATGTTTTAAAAGTTTTTCTCTTTTAGTTATGGATAGTGTGAAGAAGAGTTAAATTGTCTGCAGCCACTGGCTGTGTCTCTGCTAGGGAGATTTCTGTTCATTCCCTATGTGTTTAACAGGGCAGAAAATAAGTGAATGTCACCGTAAAGTGGTTCTAAAGGCAGAAGGTTTTTTTTTACCTTAATGCATTCCGTGCATTAAGTTGAAAAACCTTCTGTGTGCAGGTCAGCCCCCCTCATACTTACCTGAGCCCTATGTCGACCCAGCACTGTGTACGAGAGCAGCATAGCTGCTCTCTCTCTCTCTTCATAGGCTCAGCCATTGGCTCCTGCTGCAGTCATTTACAGACAGTGACAGGGGAGCAGGGGGCAGGGCCAAGCTGCACTGTGTGTCAATGGACACACAGAGCGTGACTTGGGAGCAAGCCTACATGATTGCCTCCATAAGAAACAGGGGGAGGGGGGCACGAGTGCCAGCAGGGGACCTGAGAAGAGAAGGATCGGGGCTTCTCTGTGCAAAACCTTTGCACAGAGCAGGTAAATATGACATGTTTGTTATTTTTTTAAATGTATACCTTTACAATCACTTTAAAGCATAACTTTGGTCAAAACTTAAAATTATATTATCATAACCACATTGCATTTCAATTATTTCTAGTCTACTCCTATTAATCTGCAGTCTGAAAACTTTTTGAAGAATCCTGCGCATTCACTTCCTTGAATTATGTGAGGCAGCAAGGTACCATGTACATGTACATATGTAGTCCTTAGAAATGGACAGTAATCAGCAGAGCAGAAGCTGTAAAGCATGCAGGGAATTCAGAAAGTTCTGAACATCAAAACATACGATTTTATAATTTACATTAAATCGTAAATAAGTATTAACAGTAATGAGATACAGAAGCCTCAACAGCTTTAGAAGTCAAACATGTGTTACCCTTATCAACAAATGTATTCCATATATACAGTATATGTTATAATTACATTATAATGATGTAACATGTTAATGGCTAAAGTAATAACATTTTATTTGTCCAAATTTAGTATCACAGATATGAGCGTATGAAGAAGGTTGTGATCCTTGCATATTTCGACAGAACAGTCCTATAGCAAGTATTTGTTACAAAATCAGACCGGGTTGGCATAAAGGATGCCTAAGCATACAATTTGTCAAAAGAATTAAGAAAGCTGTGGAAAAAGATAACCAGCAGACAGGCAGCAACAAATTATGTCAACAAATTTCATTGTACCTACATTTTTTTGTATTATTATTCACCTTTAAAACTTAAAAAAAATAAAATTATATAAAAAAAAGAATATGTATGATGTGAATATTGATTTTCTTTAACATTAAAGTGTAAGTAAACCCTCCTATCGTTTTCAGCCAAGGAAGCTGCCATCTTTGCCTCTGTTTAATCTACAACTGCCATGATGCTGCACATGTGATCAGTTATGACACCAGCCATTGGATGGCTTGACAGTTTGGTTGAGAGCACAACCAATGGGAGCGTTACATTTCCAGGACGTGCCGGAAATGAAACAGTTTTATGGATGGGTTTACTTCCGCTTTAACAGCAATAAAACCTGACACATTCCCACTATTCATTATTACATTTTTCCCAGTCAACTTAAAAACAAAAATTAATAACTATGCTATACTATCAACCACCTTTGCCTCCTGGCTAAATGCCCATTTAGTCTAGAACTAATTCTAGTAAATTTGCAGTACAGGAACAGGAACCCACTGAAATGGTAATTGGTATTGCTGGGAGGAGTTGGGCCTTTAAGGCATCATTCTAAGCTCCATAAAGACAAAAGACACTTCACGTCAGACTTGTGAAGATTCCTCAATGACTTTAAAAATAGTGTACTGAAACAGTGATGATTTATTTCTACAAAGGATTTTTATTACACATGAAAATACACATGTAAAAGTGCACGACAGTATTGAAATGATACTTCCAGAGACAGGGCAACCATGTATATATTCAGATGAAAAATAGGCATGTGGAAAGATTCCAGTGTAAAATAGCCTGAAAAAAAAATGGATCTACAGATCAATTTTATTATGTGCTTTATTAAGGCAATCAATGCACTTTAAATAAGGTATTATTGAGCTTCAATGTGCATTCACATACAATGCTGAATTGCATTTGTTGATTGTTTTTTATGTAGTAATGAGTGAATGTGTTTGGGTTGGATTCATGAGCTGTTTTATCAAAATCACTGTAAATTCCATAAAGTGCAAACTTTAATCTGATCCCCACCAGGGCTGGACTGGGACAAAAATGTGGCCCTGGACTTCATCCAGACCAGCCCAGACACAACACATCAGGGTACGGTACATCAGGGCACAGCACATCAGGCCACATCAGGGTACAGGGCACATCACATCAGGGCACAAGGCACATCAGGGCACAAGGCACATCAGGGTACAACACACCAGGGCACAGCACATCAGGGTACAGCACACCAGTGCACAGCACATCAGGGTACAGCATACCAGGCCACATCAGGGTACAGGGCACAGCATCTCAGGGTACAGAGCCCAGCACATCAGCATATAGGGCACATCAGGGCACAACACATCAGGGTACAGAGCCCAGCACATCAGCATATAGGGCACATCAGGGCACAACACCTCAGGGTACAGAGCCCAGCACATCAGCGTATAGGGCACATCTGGGCACAACACATCATAGTACAGAGCCCAGCACATCAGCATACAGGGCACAGCACATCAGGACACAGCACATCAGGACACAGCACATCAGGGTACAGCACATCAGGGCACAGCACATCAGGACACAGCACATCAGGACACAGCACATCAGGGTACAGCACATCAGGGTACAGCACATCAGGGTACAGCACATCAGGGCACAGGACATCAGGGCACAGCACATCAGGGCACAGCACATCAGGGCACAGGTCACAGTACATCAGGGCACAGCACATCAGGGCACAGGTCACAGTACATCAGGGCACAGTACATCAGGGTACAGAGCCCAGCACATCAGCGTACAGGGCACAGCACATCAGGGCACGTCAGGGCACAGTACATCGGGGTACAGGACACAGCACATCAGGGCACATCACATCAGGGTACAGGGCACAGCACATCAAGGTATAGCACATCAGGACACAGCACATCAGGGTACAGGACATCAGGGCACATGACATTGAGGCACAGGACATTAGGGCACAGCACATCGGGGCACATCAGGGCACGGGACACCGGGCCACAAGGCACATCAGGTCACGGGGCACATCAGGGCATAGGAGATTGGGGCACAGCACATCAGGGCATGGGGCACATCAGGGCACATCAGGGCATATAGCACATCAGGGCACATAGCACATCAGGGCACGGGGCACATCAGGGCACATTATGGCACATCAGGGCACATAGCACATTATGGGGCACATCAGGGCACATTATGAGGCACATCAGGGCACAGGGCACATCAGGGCACATAGCACATCAGGGCATGGGGCACATCAGGGCACATTATGGCACATCAGGGCACATGGCACATTATGGGGCACATCGGGGCACATAGCACATCAGGGCATATAGCACATCTGGGCACGTCAGGGCACATAGCACATCAAGGCACATTATGGCACATCAGGGCACATGGCACATTATAGGGCACATCGGGGCACATAGCACATCAGGGCACGGGGCACGTCAGGGCACGAGGCACATCAGGGCACATTATGGCACATCAGGGCACATGGCACATTATGGGGCACATCAGGGTACATTATGGGGCACATCGGGGCACATAGCACATCAGGGCATGGGGCACGTCAGGGCACATAGCACATCAGGGCACGGGGCACAGGACATAGGGCCACAAGGCACATCAGGTCACGGGGCACATCAGGGCATAGGACATTGGGGCACAGCACATCAGGGCACGGGGCACATCAGGGCACATAGCACATCAGGGCACATCAGGGCATATAGCACATCAGGGCACATAGCATATCAGGGCACGGGGCACATCAGGGCACATTATGGCACTTCAGGGCACATAGCACATCAGGGCACGGGGCACATCAGGGCACATTATGGCACATCAGGGCACATTATGGCACATCAGGGCACATAGCACATCAGGGCACATAGCACATCAGGGCAAATTATGGCACATCAGGGCACATAGCACATCAGGGCACGGGGCACATCAGGGCACATTATGGCACATCAGGGCACATGGCACATTATGGGGCACATCGGGGCACATAGCACATCAGGGCATATAGCACATCAGGGCACGGGGCACGTCAGGGCACATAGCACGTCAGGGCACATAGCACATCAGGGCACGGGGCACATCAGGGCATGGGGCACATCATGGCACATTATGGCACATCAGGGCACATGGCACATTATGGGGCACATCAGGGCACATTATGGAGCACATCGGGGCACATAGCACATCAGGGCATGGGGCACGTCAGGGCACATAGCACATCAGGGCACGGGGCACATCAGGGCACATTATGGCACATCAGGGCACATGGCACATTATGGGGCACATCAGGGCACATTATGGGACACATCGGGGCACATAGCACATCAGGGCACATAGCGCATCGCACATGGCACATCAGGGCATGAGGCACATCAGGCCACATGGCACATTAGGGCACAGGGCACTTAGCACATCAGGGCATGGGGCACATCAGGGGGCACATGATCAGGGCACATGATGGGGCACATTATAGGGCACATCAGGGGGCACATCATCAGGGCACATCATCAGGGCACATGATCAGGGCACATGATGGGGCACATTATAGGGCACATCATCAGGGCACATGATGGGGGAAAACAGCATCTTACTAGCCAGTATGTTGAGTAGCACAGGAAGCGTGTGTAGTAAGTTCTCTCTCTCATGTCACACATGGCTGCTCCCCAGCGGCCCCTCCTCTCTTCTCGTCTATCCCAGATGATCTTACAAGCCAATGGGGATAGACGAGAAGAGAGGAGGGGCCGCCGGGGAGCAGCCGCGCGTGACATGAGAGAGAGAACTTACTACACATGCTTCCTGCGCTACTCTGCATACTGGCTAATCTCGATCTACCCATCAGGCGACAGCTGTCCAGCCGCCGCAGTTTCACTGTGGCAGAATGGCACGGCTGGGCAAAACGACGTTACCTTACATCGCTTCGCCTTTTGGCCACTAGGGGCGGAGCACACGTGCGCCCGCAGCATGTGTCCAGAGCCGATGCGAGTGCCCTGCGGGTGCAATGCCCGACAGGCATCCACGATTGCTTGTGACGGAGTGAGGACCTGGATCTGTGTGTGTAAACACACAGATCCCGGTTCTCTCAGGGGAGAGGAGACAGATCCTGTGTTCATACTATGTCCCATCCCCCCTACAGTTAGAACACAGTGAGGGATCACAGTTAACCCCTTAAATCACCCCCTAGTGTTAACCCTTTCCCTGCCATAACATTTATACAGTAATCAGTGCATTTGTATAGCACTGATCGCTGTATAATTGTCAATGGTCCCAAAAATCTGTCAAAAGTGTCCAATTTGTCCGTCGCAATATTGCAGTCCCGATAAAAAGCACAGATTACCGCCATTACTAGTAAAAAAAAATAATAATAAAAATGCTATAAATCTATCCCCTATTTTGTAGACACTATAACTTTTGCGAAAACCAATCAATATACGCTTATTGCGATTTTTTACCAAAAATATGTAGAAAGAATACATATCGACCTAAACTGAGAAAAAGTGTGTTTTTTTTTTTTTTTAAATGTGGGATATCTATTATAGCAAAAAGTAAAAGATATTGTGTTTTTTTCAAAATTGTCGCTCTTCTTTTGTTTATAGCGCAAAAAATAAAAACCACAGAGGTGATCAAATACCACCAAAAGAAAGCTCTATTTGTGGGAAAAAAAGGATGTCAATTTTGTTTGGGTACAGTGTCGCACGACCACGCAATTGTCCGTACGGGTGACGCAGTGCCGTATCGCAAAAAATGGCCTGGTAATTGAGCAGCCAAATCTTTCGGGGCTGAAGTGGTTAATTTGCAGGTGTAATTTTTTTTTTTAATTTTACATTGTTTCTTGACATATACAGCATCAGCACCCAAATCTGATTCATTTCAACTTTTTGAAAAAAATGATTTAGGTAGTTTTTGCTGTGATACCTGACTAACAGTAACAGGTCAAAATTGAAAATAACAGACACAACAGATGTACAGGCTTTCAAGGAATGTACATGCCCAAAAAAAGCTAAAGCCCTCAACATAAGAGGGAGCGATGATGCAGTTTTTAATATTTAGTTTTTAGGAATTCAAAATGTAACAGTTATAGTTGAGACATTAGCATGAAATATTGTACAGACTCACAGCACATTATGTAAGCAATTTATTTGGCTGCAATGTAATGCCGCGTACACACGAGCGGACTTTACGGCAGACTTTGCCCGGCGGACTTTTCGACTGACTTTACGACGGACTTTCTGAATGAACGGACTTGCCTACACACAATCAATCAAAGTCCGTCGAATTTGTACGTGATGACGTACGACCGGACTAAAAAAAGGAAGTTTATAGCCAGTAGCCAATAGCTGCCCTAGCGTGGCTTTTTGTCCATCGAACTAGCATACAGACGAGCGGACTTTTTTGGACAGGACTCGAGTCCGTCGGATAGATTTGAAACATGTTTCAAATCTAAGTCTGTCCAACTTTTGAGAAAACAAAGTCCGCTGAAGCCCACACACGATCAAATTGACCGACGAAATCCCGTCCGCCGGGCAAAGTCTGCCGTAAAGTCCGCTCGTGTGTACGCGGCATTAGAGTGAAAGACAAGAAAATTGCAAAATAAAAATTAGAGTATATTATGTCAGAAACAACAGCCAGAAATATTGCACAGACAGAATCACTACACTTCATGCAAGTGGGTTTACTAGGTTGCAGTGCAGAAGAGCGAAATTTGTGTTTTATGTAAGAGACAACAGTATTACACAGACATCATGTATGCAGTTTTACCTAGGCTGCAATGTAAGAAGAAGACGCGAGGCAGCTTTTATTTTGAAGTATAAATTAGAGTGTATCATGTCAGATACAACAGCCAGAAATATTGCTCAGACACCTTGCATATAATGTAAGCTGTTTTACTAGGCCACAACGTAAAAGGGGGAGATAAGACAGGTTTTATTGTGAAATAAAAATGACACTATATTAATTCAAAAACAACAGTCAATAATATTGCCCTGATTTTCTGCTCATCATGTAAGGGGTTTTTACTAGGCTGCAGAGTAAGAGGGATGGCCAAGGCAAGTTTTATTGGGAAATAAAAATTAGAGTGTATTATGTTAAAAACAACAGCCAAACATGTTGCACAAACATACTGCACATCATATAAACAGTTGTTTTAGGCAACAATGTAAAAGAGAGAAAGACAAGGAAGGATTTAGTGTGAAATAAGAGGTTTCACTAGGCTACAAAGTAAGGATGGACAAGGCAGGTTGTATTGCAAAATAAAACTTTGATTGTGCTATGTCAGAGACAATAGCCAGAAATATTGCACAGACATGCTGCACATCATATACAGTAAATGGTTTTACCAGGCCACAATGTAACAGGGAAACATGAGTCATTTTTATTGTGACATAAAAATTGGAGTGTACTATGTCAGAGGCAACAGCCAAAAATATTGCAGAGACATGCTGTGCATCATGTAAGCAGTGTTAGTAGGTCACAATGTAAGATGGAGAGGCAGGTTTTCTTTTTAATAAAGTTTAGAGAGTGATATTTCTGAATCGAAGGCCAAAAATATTGTGCAGACATTATAATGAGCATTGGATCAGTAGAACTAGACCATATGTTGAAAAGGACACACAATATGTAACTTTTTATCCCAAAATCCACATTTAAGTATATATACTGTATGTCACAGAAAAAACATGCAGCTGTTCAGACTAAATATACATAACAAAGTGTATAATTTAAACTACTAAAAAAAGGAATATTTCTACAATTACTTGTAGGCCTCATAACCAAACCACATCCCCATTTACCATTTGAGGACCAAAAAAGGAATGTTTATATTTTTCAGATCAAAATAGAAGTAATATGCTATAAACAGCATGTGTAATATGTCTACCATATCTTTTAGACTGCATTGTCTAACTCACATCCCCATTTAGCTTTGGGGGGCCCAAAACAAATGTAAGGTTTCTATTTTTCCCAAAAACATGGAAGGAATATGGTACACATTGCATGGTATAAAAAATAAATAAAAAAATAAAAAAATACACTTTATTTTGTTTTGTATGTTATTTTAAAATTAAGAAATGTTGCATAGACAGTATTTCAACAATCTTGTCTAGGCTACAATTTGAAAATATTATGCAATTTAAAAGTGAGCGCTGGATGCTATACCAACTTATAATTCATACCTAATATAAAGTCTCAAATAAAATATGGAAAAAAACATAACTATTCTGTGTACAAATAAATATATGTGAGCTGGTGTCTACCCCACCTCACCCCAAGAATAATAAAGGTGATAAATGAGCAGCTGCCCCTTTAAATGCCCAATGGCTCTAAAGCAAAATAAATAAAATGAAGAGGGGCGCTAGCCCAATGCATGTAACAAAAACCTAGAATAGTGAAAAACCAAGCTTACAATATTGCAATATTTTCAAATGACCATGCAGTCCCAATCTTTGGGATAGCCGTGTACTTGTATTAACAGTCCATATTATGTGAGTCTAATCACCAAAAAATTCCTGGGTGAATACAATGTAGTGCTTAAAAAAAAAACTTCCTCCAAACCACCAAACATGCTCCACCACATGCTATTAATGTATTGCACTCACCAGATCAAACAAATCAAAAGGCCGATTAATAAACGTTATGGTTCAGAGTCAATCATCCCCACTAATATGTTCACTCAACCCCTGGTGGGTCCAAATGATGCTCATATGATAGAACAAAAAATAACAACAAGTAGGAGGCATATAGTGTGATACCATTTATTTAATCAACCAAAATAATAAAAACATATGCATGTACACTCACCCATTGGATCTAATAAAAATCGCCAATAGGGATGAGCCGAATACCCTCCCGGTTCACATCAGGACATTCGAATGGACCGAAAGTTCGCGAAAACGTTCGAACCCCGTTAAAGTCTATGGGACTCGAACGTGAGAAATCAAAAGTGCGAATTTTAAAGGCTAATATGCAAGTTATTGTCCTTAATAGGGTTTGGGGACCCGGGTCCTGCCCCAGGGTACATGTATCAATGCAAAAAAAGTTTTAAAAACGTCAGTTTTTTCGGGAGCAGTGATTTTAATGATGCTTAAAGTGAAAAAATAAAAGTGAAATATTCCTTTAAATATCGTGCCTGGGGGGTGTCTATAGTATGCCTGTAAAGTGGCGCGTGTTTCCCGTGTTTAGAACAGTCCCTGCTCAAAATTACATTCCTAAAGGAAAAAAAGTCATTTAAAACTGCTTGCGGCTTTCATGTCATGTCTGGTCCCGGCAATATGGATGAAAATCATTGAGAAATCCCCCCAGCCCATTACCAGCTCCTTTGGGTCTTGTATGGATATTAAGGGGAACCCCGCACCCAAATAAAAAAGAGGAAAGGCGTGGGCCCCCAGGCCCTATATACTCTGAACAGCAGTATACAGGCGGCACAAACAAGACAGGGATTGTAGGTTTGTTCTTAAGTAGAATCTGTTAGTAATTTTGAACTCGTACATTTTAGTGAAACAAGGAACTCTTACAGGAGAGAATTTCCCTTCCTAGGGGTAGATCCTGTTGTCTCCTTCCGTTTGCAAGTAGGAGTCGTTTGTAAGTTGGATGTTTGAAAGTAGGGGCCTGCCCTATATACTCTGCAGAAATTTGGCCTTTAGGTGTTGGTGTTGCCACAACACTGTAAGGCCTCACAGTTACTCTTGGTGGGCGCAGGAACGGGCCCAGCTGTGAAATATTAGATCAAGAATTGTAATTACATGCCCCTGTTAAACAGGGGCTGAAAAATTGGGCCTAAGGCACTGGTGCTGGTGCTACATCACTGCAACCTCTCACAGATACTCTAGTTGGAGCGCAGGAATGGGCCCTGCTGCAAAGTATTGCATCAAAAATTGTCATTACACGCCCCTGTTAAACAGGGGCTAAAAAATTGGGCCTTAGGCACTGGTGCTGGTGCCAAAACACTGCAACCACTCACAGATACTCTAGTTGGAGTGCAGGAATGAGCCCAGGGCAGAAAAATTGGGCCTTAGCCACTGGTGGCGGTGCCCAGAACCAAAAAAGTTCTTACAAACTATCAGCATGGACATTGAGGAGGAAGAGGATAGTCACTCAGCATAACATAATAGTCACTCATCAGCATCAGCATAGGCAGTCTTGAAGGGATCTCACATTAAAAAAAATATTCTGTTACATCAGCATCAGGTTCTAGGTAGCTGGTGATTCAAGACTGATTAATTTTTATGAAGGTCAGCCGATCGACCGGTTCGGTGGACAGGCGCACCCTGTGATCGGTTACAAAGCCTCCAGCAGCACTGAATGTGCGTTCTGAAAGAACGCTGGATGCAGGACAGGCCAGTAGCTCAATTGCATACTGTGCAAGCTCTGGCCAGTGATCCATCCTCAAGACCCAGTAACCCAGAGGATTTTCGGTGGGAAAGGTGTACAAGTCTGATCTTGCCCCTAGGTATTCCTGCACCATGTGAATCAGACGCTGGCGATGGTTGCTGGAACCGATCATACCTTGGGGCTGCCGACTAAAAAATTGTCTGAACGCATCGGTCAGATGGCCAACTTCTCCACCGCTCCTTCTGTGACTGACCGAAGCCTCAGCAACACATTGTCCAGGAACAGGAGTTTGTAACCTCCCAGTCTCTGGGAACAAGTTGCACAGACCTTTCTGCAAGGCCTCCCAAAGATGTTTTATCCTCTTCTCCCTCTGCGACGGCAAGATAAGGTCCGCAACCTTACCTTTGTAACGTGGATCAAGGAGGGTTGCCAGTCAGTAACAATCCCTCTCCTTGATACTACGAATATGAGGATCCATCCGCAGGCTTTGCAGGATCAGGGAGGCCATGCGTAGGTTTGCTGAGGCATTCGGTCCGGAGTCCTCTAAGCCACTAAGGACGACATGATCTGCAGCCACCTCCTCCCAGCCACGTACAAGTCCATGGGTTTCTTGGGACTGTAAATGATCCCTTGAAGACTGCTGCTGATGCTGAGCGCTAGGCTCCACCTCCATGCTGACACAATCCTCCTCCTCTTCCTGTGTAATCGGCGGGAACACAGGAACACTGTCTGGATAAAGAGGGCCTTGAGAGGTAAGGAAGTCCTCCTCTTCCTGCCTTTGTTCTGCCTCAAGTGCCCTGTCCATTATTCCATGCAGCGTGTGCTCCAACAGGTAGACAAGAGGGACAGTGTCACTGATGCATGCACTGTCACTGCTCACCATCCTCGTGGCCTCCTCAAATGGTGACAGGACAGTGCATGCATCTCTGATCATGGCCCACTGGCGTGGGGAAAAAAAAACAAGCTCCCCTGACCCTGTCCTGGTGCCATAGTCATACAGGTACTCATTGATGGCCCTCTGCTGCGTGTGCAGCCACTGCAGCATGGCCAACGTTGAGTTCCACCTGGTGGGCATGTCACAGATTAGGCGGTTCTTAGGCAGGTTAAATTCCTTTTGGAGGTCAGCCAGGTGAGCACTGGCATTATATGACCAGTGAAAATGCACACAGACTTTCCTGACCTGCCTCAGGACATCTTGTAAGCCTGGGTACCTGCCCAAGAACCGCTGCACCACCAAGTTAAGGACGTGAGCCAAACAGGGCACATGGGTCAATTGTCCCTGTCGCAGGGCGGAGAGGAGGTTGGTGCCATTGTTGCAAACCACCATTCCTTGCTTAAGCTGGCGTGGCATCAACGACCTCTGAGCCTGCCCCTGCAGAGCTGACAGAATCTCCCCCCCAGTGTGGCTCCTGTCCCCCAAGCACACCAGCTCAAGCACCGCATGGCACTTTTTGCCTGTGTGCTTGTGTAGCCCCTTGAACACCTACGGAGCACTGCTGGTTCCGAGGACAAATGAGCACAGGAAGAGGCCATGGAGGAATAAAAAGAGGAGGGGGTGGAGGAGAGAGGTGTGGCAGAATCACCACTAGTAGAATTTTGTAGGCGTGGTGGCAGAACAACCTCCAACACTACTGCACCCTGTCCTGCATCCTTCCCAGCTGCCAGAGGCAACCAGTGCGCAGTGAAAGATAGGTAACGTCCCTATCCATGCCTGCTGGACCATGAGTCAGCGGTAATATGCACCTTACCGCTGACCGCCCTGTCCAGCGAGGCATGGACATTGTCTTCCACATGCCGGTAGAGAGCCGGATTTGCCTTCGGTGAAAAAAGTGGCGTTTGGGAACCTGCCACTGAGGTACCGCACATTCCACAAACTCACGAAAGGGGCGGAGTCTACCAACTGAAAAGGCAGCAGTTGGAGTGCTAGCAATTTAGCCAAGCTAGCATTCAACCGCTGGGCATGTGGATGGCTGGGAGCGAACTTCTTTTGCCGGTGGAGCAACTGGGGTAGGGAAATCTGCCTGCTAGAATCACATGTTGGTGTACCGATAGCAGATTGCCCGCAAGTACTTGGCAGTGGCACACCTAATTCTACACCTTCATTCCTCTCAGTGCAGGTTTCTGAGAGGACTGAAGGTATAGTGGGGTTGGAGATCCCAGCTGATGAGGAGGAGCAAGGAGAGGTCCGCCTTGTTCTTTGGTGTGGGTCTTTTAGGTAGTGTTGCCAATGGGCTGCATGGGAGCTCGACATATGTCTCATTAAGCATGTGGTGCCCAAGCGCTTGCTGTCTAGTCCATGCTTGATACGCTTCAGACATATAGTGCAAATAGCAATGGTGCAATCTGCTGCACACGTCTCAAAAAAGGCCCACACCAAAGAACTTTTGTAATAACGCTCTGAGTCACCAGCGCCCTGCACTTGCGGAGCTCTGCGGTGTGATGCAGTCGGTTGGCTGCCCTTAAGCTGGCCCCTGGAGGGCATCCTGCCTCGTTGGAGATGTGCCTCCTCCTCCGCCTCCTCCTCTCTCCTATCAGGCACCCACGTAGAGTCAGTGAGCTCATAATTCCCTCCCTCCTCGTCACTGGAGCAAACCTGGCAGTATACTGCAACTGGGGGAACATGACTGCCAGTTTGTCGTCCTTCTTGGGCAACCCCTCTCTCTGGGCTCACGTTACTGCCTTCCTCAAGCTGGGTACCATCATCTGAGCCTTCAAAACGCTGCGCATCCTCCTGCAGCCTGTACCCGACACTGTGGTCGAACAGTTTGGGGGACTCCTCCGGTGGGGCTAGGGAAGGAGTAACTGATGATGACCTCAAGTCCAAGGAATAGGCCGCTTTGGCACCTGCATTGGCAGCCAAGGTAGCCTGGGTGACAGAGGATGAGGAGGATGAGGATGGCTTGGTCATCTACTCTACCATTTCTTTGGCATGTTGTGACTCAACACAGCCAGCTGCCGAGAAAAAGGACAAGAGTGCCCCATGGCCATGTGCTGATGAGGATGCACCGTGTACACGACCAGCAGTGTTGCCTCTAGACACAGAGCCTGCTTACCCTCTTGTATTGGTTTGTGACTGTCTGCCTCTCCTTGTTGGCCTTCCAGACATACTGTCTTTGATGTATTAGAATAGGTACACAAGGGATGGCCTGCAGTGAAAGGTAGCTGCACAAAGCTGGGATGTATATACTGATTATACTGTAGCTAGCTGAATCGCCTGCCTGTCTGTAGTATTATTAGGAAGAAAACAACAGGAATTGTCTGCAGTGAGCTTTAGCTGCACACTGTGCCCAGTATGCAGTACACTAATATACTGCAGCTAGCTGAATAAAGTGCCTGCCTGTGGTTTTATTAGGAAGAGAACACCAGCAATAGTCTGCAGTTAGCTTTAGTTGCACACTGTGCACAGGATACAGTACGCTGACTGAAAATACTGCAGCTGCCTGCCTGTAAGTATATCAGAAAGAGAACACCAGCAATTGTCTGCAGTTAGCTTTAGTTGCACACTGTGCACAGGATACAGTACACTAACTGAAAATGCTGCAGCTGCTTGGCTGTGGTATTATTAGGAAGAGAACACCAGCAATTGTCTGCAGTTAGCGTTAGTTGCACACTGTGCACAGGATACAGTGCACTTACTGAAAATACTGCATCTGCCTACCTGTGGTATTATTAGGAAGAGAACACCAGCAATTGTCTGCAGTTAGCTTTAGTTGCACACTGTGCATAGGATACAGTACACTGACTGAAAATACTGCAGCTGCCTGCCTGTGGTATTATTAGGAAGAGAACACCAGCAATTGTTTACAGTTAGCTTTAGTTGCACACTGTGCACAGGATACAGTACACTGACTGAAAATACTGCAGCTGCCTGCCTGTGGTATTATTAGAAAGAGAACACTAGCAATTGTCTGCAGTTAGCTTTAGTTGCACACTGTGCACAGGATACAGTACACTGACTGAAAATATTGCAGCTGCCTGCCTGTAGTATTATTAGGAAGAGAACACCAGCAATTGTCTGCAGTTAGCTTTAGTTGCACACTGTGCACAGGATACAGTACACTGACTGAAAATACTGCAGCTGCCTGCCTGTAAGTATATTAGGAAGAGAATAACAGGAACGGATATAGCTAAACTGAATACAGTGTATATATATACAGTGGGGCAAAAAAGTATTTAGTCAGCCACCAATTGTGCAAGTTCTCCCACCTAAAAAGTTGAGAGATGCCTGTAATTGTCATCATAGGTATACCTCAACTATGAGAGACAAAATGTGGAAACAAATCCAGACAATCACGTTGTCTGATTTTTGAAAGAATTTATTTGCAAATTATGGTGGACAATAAGTATTTGGTCAATATCAAAAGTTCATCTCAATACTTTGTTATATATCCTTTGTTGGCAATGACAGAGGTCAAACGTTTTCTGTAAGTCTTCACAAGGTTGTAACACACTGTTGCTGGTATGTTGGCCCATTCCTCCATGCAGATCTCCTCTACAGTAGTGATGTTTTGGGGCTGTCGCTGGGCAACACAGACTTTCAACTCCCTACAAAGGTTTTCTATGGGGTTGAGATCTGGAGACTGGCTAGGCCACTCCAGGACCTTGAAATGCTTCTTACGAAGCCACTCCTTCATTGCCCAGGCAGTGTGTTTGGGATCATTGTCATGCTGAAAGATCCAGCCACGTTTTATCTTCAATGTCCTTGCTGATGGGAGGAGATTTGCACTCAAAATCTCACGGTACATGGCCCCATTCATTCTTTCATGAACACGGATCCGTCATCCTGTTCACTTTGCAGAGTAACAGCCCCAAAGCATGATGTTGCCACCCCCATGCTTCACAGTAGGTATGGTGTTCTTTGGTTGCAACTCAGTATTATCTCTCCTCCAAACACGACGAGTTGTGTTTCTACCAAACAGTTCTACTTTGGTTTCATCTGACCATATGACATTCTCCCAATCCTCTTCTGGATCATCCAAATACTCTCTAGCAAACCTCAGACGGGCCCGGACATGTACTGGCTTAAGCAGGGGGACACGTCTGGCACTGCAGGATCTGAGTCCCTGGCGGCGTAGTGTTTTACTGATGGTAGCCTTTGTTATGTTGGTCCCAGCTCTCTGCAGGTCATTTACTAGGTCCCCCCGTGTGGTTCTGGGATTTTTGCTCACTGTTCTTGTGATCATTTTGACCCCACGGGGTGAGATCTTGCGTGGAGCCCCAGATCGAGGGAGATTATCAGTGGTCTTGTATGTCTTCCATTTTCTAATTATTGCTCCCACAGTTGATTTCTTCACACCAAGCTGCTTGCCTATTGCAGATTCAGTCTTCCCAGCCTGGTGCAGGTCTACAATTTTGTTTCTGGTGTCCTTGGACAGCTCTTTGGTCTTTACCACAGTGGAGTTTGGAGTGTGACTGTTTGAGGTTGTGGACAGGTGTCTTTTATACTAATAACAAGTTCAAACAGGTGCCATTAATACAGGTAATGAGTGGAGGACAGAGGAGTCTCTTAACCACTTGCTTACTGGGCACTTAAACCCCCCTCCTGTCCAGACCAATTTTCAGCTTTTAGCGCTGTCGCACTATGAATGACAATTGCGTGGTCATACAACACTGTACTCAAATGAAATTTTTATCATTTTTTCCCCACAAATAGAGCTTTCTTTTGGTGTTATTTTGTCACCCCTGCGGTTTTTATTTTTTGTTAAAAAAATTGAAAAAGACCAAATTTTTTTTAAAAAAAATGTATATATTTTTTATATTTTGTTATAAAATTTTGCAAACAGGTAATTTTTCTCCTTCATTGATGTACACTGATGAGGCGGCACTAATGGGCACCGATAGGTAGCAGTGATGGGCACTGATGGGTGGCAGTGATGGGCACTGATGGGTGGCAATAATGGGCACAGATTGCTTACACTGATGGCAGCACTCTAGGTGGCACTGATTGGCACCACTGGAGGGCATTGATAGGTGGCACTTGTGGGCATTGATAGGTGGCACTTGTGGGCATTCATAGGTGGCACTTGTGGGCATTCATAGGTGGCACGGCTGGGCATTGGCAGGTGGCAATGACAGATGGCACTGGTAGGCTCAGATGAGGCAGATGTGCCTCCTTCGGGACCGATGTCCCTTTAACATAAGCCGGTGATCGGCTTTTTTTTCTCCTCACGCTGTCAGCGTGAGGAGAAAACAAAACCGATTACCGAGCTTTTGTTTACATCATGTGATCAGCTGTCATTGATGACAGCTGATCACATGGTAAGGAGCCGGGATCGGGCCCTTACTCGGATCTGTGATCATCCGAGTCTCCATGACTCGGTGATCACAGCGCCCACACCGCACGCCCTGCAGGGTGCGTGCAGTGCGCGTGCACAGGGGAGAATGTCCCATGATGGAAATTGAGGTCCGCGCTGTGGCCGTCATTCGGTGGTGGTTAAAGAAGAAGGTACAGGTCTGTGAGAGCCAGAAAATCTTGCTTTTTTGTAGGTGACCAAATACTTATTTTCCACCATAATTTGCAAATAAATTCTTTCAAAAATCAGACAATGCGATTGTCTGTATTTGTTTACACATTTTGTCTCTCATAGTTGAGGTATACCTATGATGACAATTACAGGCCTCTCTCAACTTTTTAAGTGGGAGAACTTGCACAATTGGTGGCTGACTAAATACTTTTTTGCCCCACTGTATATATACAACACCTGGGATGCATATATATACTAAATACACTGACTGCAGCTAACTAACTCACCTGCCTGCTCTATCTAACTCAAATGAAATAACACTGTCTCTCTCTCTCTCTATCTCTCAGCACACCGGAACACACTACACAAGGCCAACTTCCAGGTGGCCTTATATAGTGTGGGGCGTGTACTAAATCCCCTGAGGCATAATTGACCAAAGCCACCCTGCCTTTGGCCAATTATGGCTCTCCATTCTTACCGCGCTGTGATTGGCCGAAGCATGCAGGTCATAGTACATGCTTGGCCAATCAGCCAGCAATGCACTGCGATGCCGCAGTGAATATTGGACCGTGACGCGCTACTCTAATTTGGCGCGAACGGCCCATAATGTTCGTAATTTGACGAACGGTCGAACGGCCGATGTTCGAGTCGAACTTACGTTCAACTCGAACTCGAAGCTCATCCCTAATCGCCAACATAAACAGTTTCCTCAATCTGGGTTGTGTAGTCATGCTCGCGTTCCCCAGAGCTGGCACGCATTCCACAGCCTTAGAAATTGACCTGAATGGATTACCAGAAATTACGTCGACCTCTCAGCCTCTATGCATTTCACAAAGGCGCGCATCTTCAGGGAGCCTATCTTTCCAGTTATCCATCCAGGTCGGTTTCTGGTCTGAAAACTAAGAGACACAAAACATTATATTTCCTATCCACAATACAGGGGCTCACTATAGGTTCCTTTCTCCTTTTATGACAAAATTGTACTCACATTGCAGGTTTTTAAAAAGAGCCCAAGATCTCAAAGAAAGATTTAAAGCAAGCAGTTATAGTCAAAGGATTTTAAGATTAGGAATTAATAAAGCTAAGAAAATGTCAAGGAACAGGTTGTTGCAAGTAAACAAGAAAGAAAGGGGGAGGGAAGAACCATATTAGAGTAATTACTGGATTTGTCTCCTAAACCTAATTAAAGAAATACTGGCACCTTCTTACTGTTGATTATAGCCGAAGAGAAATATTGAGCCTTTATCCCTCCCTGTTAACATGACAAGGGCCTAATTTGAAGAATCAATTGGTGCTTGGTGAATCCCCAAGATGAAGGAACAGAGTAAATAAAAAGCCTATAGTAGGTATAGATGTGGATGTTGCACCATTTGCGACCAAAAGATATGTTTTGAAATGCTTTATTAATTGAGAGTCTACACAAATTATTTACAAGGTTACATGTATGTATAAATTATTGCATATAGGCAAAATAAAGAGATAGTTAAAGGTCAGGTTCTTGAAACACCTTAGGAATATCAGGGAAAGAAATTATATAACCCAATTGTGAAACATAATGGCAAAATTGAAGGAATTATAAGGTAATGAAGATCTAGAGACTGAGCATAGAAGTGATTATGACAAACATTTACTGCAAAAATAAGCCACATGGATATATAACATTAATACCATGCAGCACAGTGGCATTAATAAAGAACTGAAAAAGCTATGGTTCTTTTACATTAAATAAATATTCTTTCAAGTCTATAAGTCATGTTGTATTTTAAAATATAAAAGAAAAAATGCCTCAGTAAATGTTACATTTGATGAGCGCTGTTCCTTTAAGAGGGAGAGTAATGACATACATGCACCCCTACTTAAGAAAGTAGTATAAGTAGACGTTATTTGAGGCAAATATGAAACATATTGGAAGACCTTAATAAACTGTTAGAAGGATGGAAATCAAGTTGCTCTTCCATGTGAAAACTCATCTTCCAATGCACTATTACACTTTAATAAGTGACAACAGATGGTGGATAGATTTGCCCCCTTTGAATAATGTGGCAGGTGGAATGTCGGCATACGAATGAGGATATTTGAAGGAGAGAAGGAAAAGTATATCTCCTTGATACATGTAAAAATTGTTTGTTGTTTGGGATTAGGGATGAGCTTCGAGTTTGAGTCGAACTCATGTTCGATTCGAACATCGGCTGTTCGCCAGTTCGCCAAACAGCGAACAATTTGGGGTGTTCGCGGCAAATTCGAAAGCCGCGGAACACTCTTTAAAAGTCTATGGGAGAAATCAAAAGTGCTAATTTTAAAGGCTTATATGCAAGTTATTGTCATAAAAAGTGTTTGGGGACCTGGGTCCTGTCCCAGGGGACATGTATCAATGCAAAAAGAATTTTTAAAAACGTTCGTTTTTTCGGGAGCAGTGATTTTAATTTAGCTTAAAGTGAAACAATAAAAGTGTAACATTCCTTTAAATTTCATACCTGGGGGGTGTCTATAGTATGCCTGTAAAGGGCCACATGTTTTCCGTGTTTAGAACAGTCTGACAGCAAAATGACATTTCAAAGGAAAAAAAGTCATTTAAAACTACTCGCGGCTAAAATGAATTGTCGGTCCGACAATACACATAAAAGTTCATCGATAAAAATGGCATGGGATTTCCCCAGAGGGGAAGCCTGAACCAAAATTTAAAAAAAAATGGCGTGGGGGTCCCCCTAAATTCCATACCAGGCCCTTCAGGTCTTGTATGGATATTAAGGGGAACCCCACGCAAAAAATTTTTTAAAATGGAGTGGGGGTCCCCCTCAAAATCCATACCAGACCCTTCAGGTCTGGTATGGATTTTAAGGGGAACTCCGTGCCAAAATTCTACAAAAATGGCATGCGTTCCCCCCAAAAAATCCATACCAGACCCTTATCCGAGCACGCAACCTGGCAGGCTGCAGGAAAAGAGGGGGGACGAGAGAGCACCCCCCCTCCTGAACCGTACCAGGCCACATGCCCTCAACATTGGGAGGGTGCTTTGAGGTAGCCCCCCAAAGCACCTTGTCCCCATGTTGATGGGGAGAAGGGCCTCATCCCCACAATGTCATTTTGCTGTCAGACTGTTCTGAGCACGGGAAACATGCCCCCCTTTACAGGCATACTATAGACACCCCCCAGGTACGAAATTTAAAGGAATATTACACTTTTATTGTTTCACTTTAAGCATTATTAAAATCACTGCTCCTGAAAAAATGGCCATTTTTAAAAATTCTTTTTGCATTGATACATGTCCCCTGGGGCAGGACCCAGGTCCCCAAACACTTTTTATGACAATAACTTGCATATAAGCCTTTAAAATGAGCACTTTTTATTATTCATGTTCATGTCCCATAGACTTTAACGGTGTTCGCGTATTCGTATGAATTTTTTGCCTGTTGGCAAGTTCTTCTGCTACGAACTGAACCGGGGGGTGTTCGGCTCATCCCTAATTGGGATATGCTATGCAGCACTAATGGAGGTGTAAGATATGAGCTTGTAAACATTTATGTGGACACCATATTGAGGACACCAAATTTTAATCACCCTTAATTCAGTTGCCAGTGAAGTTAAGAGCTCTGCAAACAGACTTGTGTAGGTATATAGAGAAGGATGATCGATTACATGTTTTTACATGCATGAGGGGAAAGACATTACAGTGGATGTAAACCCTCACATATATCCAGTGAAGTGAACAGCCGCAGATGATACACAGAGATTAAACGAATCTCCCTACATAAGTTTTACATGTATATCTGCTTTCTAGACTCTTTAGAAAGTGCTAGAAATGTTTCTTCCTGTTTCAGCAGTGGGAGGGAAGTCTGAGCATACACTGTGTGAGAGCTGATTGCAGGAAAGGCACCCCCCCCCCAATCCCTTCACATAGGCAGAGGAACAAAGAAACTTGCAGAGCTGTGCTGTGAATATACAAGCTCTCCTTGTCTGTCTCTAAGCTACCTCCCCGCCACAAATTTTCAGCTGTTGTCGGGGAACTTGTCAGAAGTTATCATGCTGATAACAGAGGAACGGAGCAGCATAAAGACACGGGTCTTAGTGCTTTGGATAGAGATAAGTAAACACTACAGATATGTGTGACCAGATCAGATTTCATGAATGGGGTTTACATCCACTTTAACAACTAACCCAGTTTGGGGTGGAGCTTGTATGAGGGAAAAAAAATTGACAAATAGTGTATAAATGCAATCCCTCAGTTCATCTATGCATGTTTTTACTTATATGGAGTAAGTCTTGAGATCTCATTTAGCAATCTCCTCATTCTCTAGTTAAGCAGTTTATATTCAAAGGACTTTACCTGGTTTATTTACATGGCAGATTGATAGTAATTACAACAGACTGTGCAATTGATCACAGCTGTAAACTCTACTGTTGATGCACTTTTATGCTGAACCTAAGATAAGACATACTTTCAACATGCAATTTTCCTAAGGGTACAGCCAATTAGAATAAGGTTGATATTGAGATTTTACATTAAGGAATAGCAAAAGTGGAAATTACAGTGTGCCAGCAGCCAGGCCTAGCCATTCCACTTTAAAAAATGACTTTAAAGTCTACTAAGGCAGCCACTTCTGCTCCTTCTTTCCCCCACCTGAGGACCCGAGGCACTGCCACTCTCAGGAAAGATGGGTAAAAAATTCCTCCACAGCACCATTTCCAAGTTACACATTTTTTGATATATGTGATAGTAGGATGAGGTCTGGCATTTTCCCCTTCCATCAGGGATACAAAAGGGTGGCCTGACTGGTTCCTCTCCTTTAGGGCCTAAATTCTGTGGTCCTGGAGCATACCCTGCATTATAAACAAGCCCATTTGCAACAAATGTTAGTGTCCTTGGCAGTGTCACCGTATCCATATACAACTCCCAGAGATTGATTAGAGTGAAAGGAACCCCTCAAAGTCTGCCTATGTCCTCCATCTACCCACTGCCAGGATCCCGATATTCCTTCTCCTCCTGCACACTCTTCTGCCTACTTATGCCTCATAGGTATAGCATCAGTTATGATTGGATTCTGTAAAGCTCTTAGATACAAGAATAGTTACATAGTAGGTGAGGTTGAAAAAAGACACAGTCCATCAAGTCCAACCTATGTGTGTGATTATATGTCAGTATTACATTGTATATCCCTGTATGTTGCAATCGTTCAGGTGCTTATCTAATAGTTTTTTGAAACTATCGATGCCCTGAAACCACCGCCTGTGGAAGGGAATTTCACATCCTTACCTTTCTTACAGTAAATAACCCTCTACATAGTTTAAGGTTAAACCTCTGTTCTTCTAATTGTAATTAGTGGCCACGTTTCTTATTAAACTCCCTTCCACTAAAAAGTTTTATCCCTATTGTGGTAAACAAGTAACAAGGCGCAATATGCAGATATCTTACAATATAGAACCTAATAGTCCAGGAATGTGGATGTACAGATGTGTACACTGGTAATATAAACCGCAGATTCAGTCAGGGCAGCCACCAAGAAACCAAAAGTCTCCTTTTCTCCAATATGGTATCCAGCTTACATCCTTAGTCCCATATATTACATACCTCTCCCATTACATGGTGTCCTAGTATTTTTTATAATTTTTAGTTTTTTTCCATATTTTCCAATCATACATTCATTTATATCTATCTATTATATTTATACATCCATCTATATCCATTTATTATATTTATACATGTATATTTATTTTTATAGTTTTTTCATTTTTTTCATTTTTTAGTATACTTTTTTTCCCCATATTTATCATATATCTCTTCTGTCACATAGTGTCTTTTATATAATTAATCTTTTATCTTTATTCCCCGACCATATATGTATTCATATTATTTACAATTTTTATATACTTACATCTACTTTCAGTTTATCATTCCTTCATCATCTTTTTTATTTATTCATTTTTTTAAAAATAATTTCCCTATTATTCCTTACCAATTTTAAATTGTATTTCTTATACACACAGTTTTCTGTCCCATTTTTTGCCCCACTTCCTGTCTCATTCTCTGCCCCACTTCCTGTCTCCCTTAGTTCCTCCCCTTCCCCTTTTCATTAGTCTGTGTCTCCATTCATGTTTTTGGTTCCGCCCCTCGTTCTGCCTATATTAAACCCCTCCATGTATTGTGTATCCATGCTTGAAAAAGGAATGCGGCTATTCCATCCACCTATAGCTAGCAATTTCAGAAACGCGTCGCATGTTGATGACGTCACGGCTCGGCGCCGGCCTGTGTCTGCTCTCCAAGCCTCGCTTCCATCTCATACACACGGCCGTGTCTCTCCCCTCACCATACAGGGACAGTACGATCGCTGTGGAGATACAGCGCAGCCCTGCCATCCAGCCAGATGTCTTTCTCCTCCTTTCCACAGATATTCATGCTATTATTGGACTGATTCCTTCCTCTTCCACTGGACTACTGACACCATCCTCCAGGGACATTGCATCACACCGGTGTGTGTATGTGGTCAGTGCTCAGTCATCTGCACCCATGCTTGCCTGGATTGGATTGTGCTCCAGCTACATTGATACAGCTTCTACTCACAGCCCTGTGTTTTTCAGCTCTCCAGCCTTCACCACGCTCCTGTACATGCCTTCTCTTACTTTGAGTGGATATTTTGTTTTAAATAAAGTGTTTATGATAATTTCTCAGAGGCGCCCCTATTCCTTGTCTTATCCCTATTGTGGGGTCACTAGTATGGTATTTGTAAATTGAAATCATATCGCCTCTCAAGCATCTCTTCTCCAGAGAGAATAAGTTCAGTGCTCGCAGCCTTTCTCCATAACTAATATCCTCCAGACCCTTTATTAGATTTGTTGCCCTTCTTTGTACTCGCTCCATTTCCAGCACATCCTTCCTGAGGACTGGTGCCCAGAACTGGACAGCATACTCCAGGTGAGAACGGACCAAAGTCTTGTAGAGTGGGAGAACTATTGCTTTATCCCTGGAGTTAATCCCCTTTTTAATGCATGCCAATATTCTGTTTGCTTTGTTAGCAGCAGCTTGACATTGCATACCATTGCTGAGCCTATCATCTACTAGGACCCCCAGGTCCTTTTCCATCCTAGATTCCCCCAGAGGTTCACTCCCTAGTGAGTAGATTGCATGCATATTTTTGCCAGCCAAATGCATTATCTTACATTTTTCTACATTGAACCTCATTTGCCATGTAGATGCCCGCCCCATTAATTTGTTCAGATCTCCTTGCCTGCCCTGCTTAGCTTAGTGTCGTCTGCAAATTCAGAGATTGAACTGTTTATCCCATCCTCCAGGTCGTTTATGAACAAATTAAACAGGATTGGTGCCAGCACAGAACCCTGGGGGACCCCACTTCCCACCCCTGACCATTCCAAGTATTCCCCATTAATCACTACCCTCTGATCTCGCCCTTGTAGCCAGTTTTCAATCCATGTACTCACCCTATGGTCCATGGCAACGGACCTTATTTTGTACAGTAAACGTTTATGGGGAACTGTGTCAAATCCTTTTGCAAAATCCAGAATAGTTACATAAAGAAGTCCTCCTGTCCCTCCTGCTGCTGTGCCTCACATTCCCCATCTATTATACCAAGCAGTATGTACGCTTCAGCACATTGATTGCGTCACTGATCCCCGCTTTGTTGCAGCTCAGCATTCTGGTCACTTTTTTAAATCATAACAAGATGATACACACATCCTGTACTCACACAAATACTCATTGATGGCCTATTGCTGCAAGTGTAGCTGCTACAGTATGGCCAACGCTGAGTTCAAGTTTGTAGGCATATCATAAATAAAGCAGTTGGCACGCAGGCGATGTTGCCACTGAACTTCAACCAGGTGAACACCCACTGGGTATGACCACCTGAAGTGGCTGCACACTTTTATATCCTGCTGCAGAACCTAATGGAAGTCAGGGTACAGAACTAGGAGCCAGTGCACCACCAGGTTGAGGATGTGTGCCAAGCATAGAAACGCATGTGAACTTTCCATGCCAAAGGGTGCACAACAGGTTGGAATTGTTGTAAACACACAGCGTTTATCTGGCAAAAGATGGCATGGGGTCAGCCACCTCTTGGCCTGCCCAAAGAGCTGACAGAAATACTGACCCAGTGTTGCTCCTGTCCGCTAGTCATACCAGTTGCAAAACAGCCTGGCAGCATTTTGCCTGGGCCATTGTCTAGACTGTTGGCTGCTTAAGAGGGACTGGTGGTTTTGACAAGTCAACAGATAAGGCCATTCCAGAGGAGGGGGTAAAGGTCACTGATCACAAAGGTGCAGCATCTGCAGCTCCAGCAGTGTGCCTCATCCACATGCTGGTGGAGGGATAGGCACCTGCCACTGTGCTGCAGTTCAGGCTGCAAAGTCATGTAAACAGGCAGACTCCACCAGCTGGAACAGGAGCAGTTGTAAAGCCAGTGGTTTTCCCACGGAGAGTGATGCCTCGTACACACGGTTGGACTTTGTTCGGACATTCCGACAACAAAATCCTAGGATTTTTTCCGACGGAAGTTGGCTCAAACTTGTCTTGCATACACACGGTCACACAAAGTTGTCGGAAAATCTGATCATTCTGAACGCGGTGACGTAAAACACGTACGTCGGGACTATCAACGGTGCAGTGGCCAATAGCTTTCATCTCTTTATTTATTCTGAGCATGCATGGCACTTTGTCCATCGGATTTGTGTACACACGATCGGAATTTCCGACTACGGATTTTGTTGTCGGAAAATTTTATAGCCTGCTCTCAAACTTTGTGTGTCGGAAAATCCGATGGAAAATGTGTGATGGAGCCTACACACGGTCGGAATTTCCGACAACATGGTCCTATCACACATTTTCCGTCGGAAAATCCGACCGTGTGTACAGGGCATGAGTCTGGAGGGGGAAAAGGTGCAATCAACATTTTGTAGTCAATTACAGTATAATTCACTGTTATGTAGCACAGCACAACACTATATACCGTATAGTACTTAGAAATTACCCAAAGTAGTTTTTGGGGAGCTTCAAAGGAGTTTGGATGCCAAACCCGAAATTTGAAATTAATTGAAGCTGAATCTGTCAAGAATGACCATTTTCTGTGCAAATATGCAAAGGTTGTCAAAAATAACATGAATGGAGGCAGTGCCCTTGGGAACATGCACCAGTGCAGGAAACATTTTTATAAAACTCCATTTGGCCACAAGTGTTTTTTTAAGGCACTGCCCTTGGGAACATGCACCAGTGCAAGAAACATTTTTTAAAAACTCCATTTGCCCACAAGTGTTTTTTTAAGGCACTGTCATCCACAGAGGAAAAGGTTTTAGGTTGCCGGCAAATTATGTTTCCTTTCTGGCTTCTATTATAATAAATAAAGACACACAAATATTTGAAGGGAACTGTGTGCTTTTACTTTTTAAAGAAGTTGACAGTGAAATTTGCCAGCAATTTAAACTAAGGGGGCTCTTCGGGCAAAAAATCTTCAAAAACTGCTTTAGGTCCCCCTAAGCCCCTAAGTACCCATGCACTTAAGCACTTAAGCCTGGCTGCACACTTACCCCCCCCCCCCCTCACAAACCATACCAGGTCACATGCCCTGGGGGGAGCCTTGCCACATGTAAAGCACTTTATCCCCATGTTGATGAGCACAACGGTTTACTCCACAAACCCTGGTCTGGTAATTGTGGGGGCCTGCTGGTGGGTGGTTTACTGGAGTCTAGAAGCCACCTTTAACAACAAGAGGGCCCCAAGATACCACCCCTCTATTTGAATAAGTAAGGGATGCAAAATACCACTCATTTGCAAAAAAAGAACCCATAAATAAAGACACCCAAAAGTTTCATGAGTCCTTTACTAAAAAAATTAAAATCCCCAGGAATGTCCCTCATTGTAAATCCATTGCCAATTACTGCTCCCTGAATGGCAGCTTACTGGGATGAGAAGAGAATAGGCAAGGATAGTAGTGACATCACTGATCACAAATGGCCATGGCCATATTTGGTCAATGGCATTGCCTAAATTATTGCCCAAAATATGACCAGTAACCATATTTATGCAGTGATGTCACTGATATACCCGCACCTTTACTGGGGATTACTGTAGGGCAATGTACTTGTGAAGGTGATGGTTGCTAGGGACACAATGGATTCCAGCACCTGCTGATTCCTTAGGAACCACCGAGCTGGAAGCTGTCACTGAAAAGCAGTAGAAAAATCACTTTTGACTCTCCTCGGACGGTGGGGGGTGATGGGGAGCTGGTCCACTGATGGGTGTCAATTGCGGCACCTACTCGTCCTTTTCCCTCCCTGACCCCTTTCCCTTACTCCCCCCTTCCCCTCTCTCCCACTTCTTCTTCCCCTTCCCCCCCCCCTCTGTCTTTACTCCCCCTTAATTGGTTGCCTACTTGATGGCTGACCCTGACAATCGCAACTTGCCTACGCTCTAAGTATCTACCCTCTAGGATATCTCACTTATGATCCCTCGACCGGGACCAGACACGCCAGCCACCTCCTTTTTTTGGTCGAGTGTTTAACACTGAAGGAGGGAGGGGGGAGAGGAAAAATGAAAAGTGATCCTCCACCTCACCTTTACCACAATTTGTGTACATGGTTTGCTCCCGGTTATTTTATTATTTTAATACTGCGATTTATGCAAGATATTTTGTCCTTTTATACCCTACTTGTTAAAATCTTTCTTATGACATTTGTTGTGATTTGTTTACATGCTTCCTTTTATCTTGAATAAAAGCCTTTATGGAAAAAAAAGAAATATCACTTTTAATGTATGATGCTCTGCTCCCACTAAAGAGAAGGCCACACAGACAAAAGTTTTGGCGTACATCTGAGCACCGAAACAGCCAAAGTTTGGTTTGAACCTAGGTTCAGATTGAACCATCTGCTTATCCCTAATAGTTCTGTATAGCTCTGTATGTAGGACTATATAAAACTGTACAGTAGTTACCCCCCCCCCCCCCCTGAAAATGCTCTGTCAGCTGTCCCTGTCTATGCAAACTCCAACACACACTGAAAAAAGGTTGTTGTAAAACCTGCCCCTTTTAGGAAGAAAGCTGTCAAACCCCCATTACTGGCCATTCTATGCCACCTGACCACAGTTCAAAGACTAGGAAATACATGAATGGTAAATAGCTGCTATGGCAGTGAACAATCAGGTCAAACACATGCTCAAAGCTCCTCTTAATTTATATGTGCCTTAAGGCGCTATACAGAATGAATTGTGCATGTACAAGACATATATACAGCAGGTTAAGTCATTGTAGTCATTAGCATAAAACATGGGCTTTAATGGACATAGGGGCGGAAGTATAGGGGTCGCAAAAGTCGCCATTGCGACTGGGCCCCATGCTGCAGGGGGCCCGTGGGGGCCCGTGTGCCCCCCTCTGCCTGAGCGGTGGCTGCATATGGGACAGAGCTCCCAGATCCTCCGCCGATGCATAAATCATTCGGCAGTGCAGGAGCTCGGTCACGCTGTAATTACTCTGAAAGTGAAAGCAAGGGAGAGGTGTCTAGCACAGTGTGTGCTGTGCTCTCTGCCTCCCCCTACAGTGCAGTACCCGGCATGGAGAGTGAAGGTATAGTGCTGCAGCTGCAGATTTTTAAAAAGGCAATCTATATATGTTTGTATGCATGTGTATGTGCTTATGTGTGTGTGTCTGCATGTTTGGGTGTGTGCATGTGTGTGTGTTTTATATGTGTGTGTGTGCGTTTATTTGTGTGCATGTGTATATGTTTACATGTGTGTGCGCATGTGTGTGTGTGCATGTGTATAGAGTTATATGTGTGTGCGCATGTGTGTGTATGTGCATGTGTATAGAGTTATATGTGTGTGCACATGTGTGTGTGTGTGTGTGCATGTGTATATAGTTATATTTGTGTGTGCATGTATGTGTGTTTGCTCATGTGTGTGCGTTTATGTGTGTGCATGTGTGTATGTTTGTATGCGTGCATGTATTTATATGTATATGTGTGCGTATTTGTGTTTGTGTGTGTTTACATGCGTGTATGTATACACATTACTTGTAATCCTGACCCCCTTTTTCTTTACGATCAGAACAGATTTTTTTAGGGTGGGTTCATAATACCAACAAGAAAATACCATTCCTCTGAAAAGCAATGCAGATTGCTTTTCAGAGGCGTTTGACAGGCAGTGAAGAGGCAATATGTTGCGCCTTGACTGGTAAAATGTTGAGAAACACTGATACAGAGAAACTGATCTCTCCATTTTCCTCCTGCACCTGCTGAAAGGAGATGAGAAGTGGGGGAAATGGAAAGATCAGTTCCTCTATATGCAGCTTCAGTTTGCGAATAAAGGGGCAGCTCTATACAGAGCTATTCCTGTCAATTCATTCTGTGCAGCTGAGGCTGTGTTCTCAATCTCCTTTCTCGTTCTCAAAGGTGAAACATCAGAGGTCTGCTTAGACGCATGATATCTCACCAAAGCCCCCCAACTCTTAAAAAAATGTTTTTAATATTTTTAAAAAATAATATTGTAAAACAATAAATAAATAAATGGTAGAAAAATACAATAAAAATGTTAAAAAAACAGACGCCAGTGGCAGAACTACCAGGGTCACAAACGTCACACTTGCGACTGGGCCTTGGCATTTACGCCATCAGCTCGGAGGAAAGAGCCCCAGCTGGGGGTCAGGGGGGCACTTCATGATTTCTTGCCACGGGGCCCTGAAGGTTCTAGTTACACCACTGAATGGGCATTAGTGCAAATGCATATGTGTGACTCCAGCCTAAAACTTCCACTCTGTCACACAGCCAATCAGGAAAGGAGCTGGAGGAGAAAGCTCCTCAAATGTAGCATTCTAGAAGTGCACAAGATTATCTAACATAAAGATAGAATGCTTTTATTTTAACATCTAGTAGATCCTAGTAAACACAATAGCACATTTATAAAAACAAACCTATTGTGTGGTCCTCTGAACATGTCAGGGACCAAACTGGAGGCCCATTACAATTATTAAGTTGCTCACCACTTTTCTATCTAAACTGTCCGATAAATTGATAGCCAGTCAGCTTTAAACAAAAAATAAATCAATAGGGTTGATTTACTAAATGAATAGGGGCTGTTCACTTAGCAAGGTGGGTGTTCAATTTCCATAGTGAATGTTAGCGATTAAGGTGAAACTGTGTACACTTTAAATGTTGGCTCATAATCAATTATTCAAAGTGAACATTACTCACCTTCACCTTATTCACTAACATTCACTTTGTAAAGTAAAATTTACTTTGCTACTCTACTTCAACAGCATCTACTGCATAAAGCAGACCTTCCACTATAAAAGTAAGATCTGTTTTTTAAATATGCCCAATTTCCCCTTCCATTCACTTTGTAAAAAATAAATAAAAAAATTAGATAATATACCCACCTTTCCCAGCTTCCACCAACAGTGTATAGGTGAGAATGTAGGGTTGAAGAGTAGTGCTATATGACTTTCATTATATGATATTCACATCTCTCTGGAGAGTAGAGCCTAGCGATATTGGAATCTTGTGAATTTGCAAATTACTGAAAAAGTAAAATATTTTGCAAAATAAAATCTACGAAGCACAACTATCTCATAAACAGCAACGTTTTTACTATATATTTTTATCTAGGGCACATAACACATTACAGTTTCAACACACATCTGTAATTTTTTTTTTTTTTTTTTTTTTTACAAGTATGTAATTTTATATGATCAATACAAACATTCAGTTTCAATGTTTTTTTGTAACGTTTTCAGCTATGTCAACTAATGAGTACACATTCCAGTAAATCAGTAAATAAATTTAGTACTTTAAAGGAGGGGCAGTCTGCAGGGAATAAAAGAAAAAGAAAGGGGTATGATAAAGAAAGGGGTGTGTGATTTAGAGGCCAGTAGCAGGTGAAGGTTAGGACAAAACTCTGTTGCAAACAAACAAAATGACAATGTTACTTTGTGTTTGACAATTCAACAATTAACATTTGTACACCTGTGTTTCTATTCACTTCCTAAACTGATTTTACTAGGGAGAAGTATTTACTTGTTTATAGCCTCCAGGCAAATACAACCCCTGGCAAAAATTATGGAATCACCAGTCCCTGAGGATGTTCCTTCAGTTGTTTATTGTTGTAGAAAAAAAGCAGATCACAGACATGGCCAAAAACTAAAGGCATTTCAAATGGCAACTTTTTGGCTTTAAGGAACACTAAAAGAAATCAAGAAAAATAATTGTGGTGGCCAGTAACAGTTAGATTTATAGAACAAGCACAGGGAATAAATTATGGAATCACTCAATTCTTAGGAAAAAATTATGGAATCACCCTGTAAATTTTCATTACAAACACTAATGCCCCGTACACACGGTCGGATTTTCCGATGGAAAATGTGTGATAGGACCTTGTTGTCAGAAATTCCGACCGTGTGTAGGCTCCATCACACATTTTCCATCGGATTTTCCGACACACAAAGTTTGAGAGCAGGCTATAAAATTCTCCGACAACAAAATCCGTTGTCATAATTTCCGATCGTGTGTACATAAATCCGATGCACAAAGTGCCACACATGCTCAGAATAAATAAAGAGATGAAAGCTATTGGCCACTGCCCCGTTTATAATCCCGACTTATGTGTTTTACGTCACCGCGTTCAGAATGATCGGATTTTCCGACAACTTTGTGTGACCGTGTGTATGCAAAACAAGTTTGAGCCAACGTCCGTCTGAAAAAATCCTAGGATTTTGTTGTCGGAATGTCTGATCAATGTCCGACCATTTGTACGGGGCATAACACCTGCATCAGATTAAATCTGCTTGTTAGTATGTACGTAAAAAGGAGTGATCACACCTTGGAGAGCTGTTGCAACAAGTGGACTGACATGAAGCATGGCTCCAACACCAGAGATGTCAATTGAAAAAAAGGAGAGGATTATCAAACTCCTTAAAGAGGGTAAATCATCATGCAGTGTTGCATAAGATGTTGGTTGTTCACAGTCGGCTGTGTCTAAAACATGGACCAAATACAAACAAGGTGGGAAGGTGGTTAAAGGCAAGCATACTGGTAGACCAAGGAAGACATCAAAGCGTCAAGACAGAAATTCAATCATCCACAGTCCACGATTGCCTTTCCTTAGCCCATTGTAACCTTGTTTTTTTGTGTTTAGGTGTTAGAGATGGCTTTCTTGGGGGCGTGGCCTAGCACGGCATGTGAACAGACCTGTTCACCAGAGCTCCCGCTGTTGATCCTTGGACCGATCCTTTCCTTGCTTCTCCCGGCGCCCAAAAACCACAGTGACTGGTGCCCACAGCCTCTCTGTCACCCCAGGACACAGTTACAGCAGCAGATTGGGGCATGAGAACACGCGGCCTCCAAGATGGCGCCTGGACATCTCAGCCTCAGAGAACGCCACGAGGCCAGGAGAAGAAAACGGAGCAGGGGGTAAGTCACAGAAGCCCCCTAAGACTAAAGACCAATCCAGGGATATGCTTTATTATGCGCAGAAGTTAGCAGGCTCAGCAGACTCCGCACAGAACAGCACACAGCTCCCTGCAGTCTCCTTGGAGCAGGCAGGCAGGGGGGATACAGACAGGCCGGAAGACACAGACATTATGGAGTCTGTCCCAGATCCCATGCCAGGCTTGTTTGATATGCAGGTGGAGGACACCCCCCAGCCCACGCTGAGTGAAATACTTCATGCAGTTCACAGATGCACTGCCTCAGTGGATGACCTTAAGGAAAAGTTTGGGGGGGTTGAAGGAGACTGTCTCCCTCCTTCGTCAGGACATTCAGAAAATTAGGGAGAGAACCACGACAGTGGAGGGGAGAGTCAGTGATATAGAAGACCAGATGCCCCACCTGAACAGAGATGTACGGGGGGCCGAACAACATGCGCACCAGGCCTTTGAAAAGACCAACGATATCGAGAACCGCCTGCGCCGCAACAACGTCCGCATAGTGGGGCTCCCAGAGAAGGTTGAGGGCAGAGACCCCACGGTGTTCGTTGAGGAATGGTTACAGGAAATATTCGGCAAAGAGGCCTTCTCCCCCCTGTATGCTGTGGAACGGACGCATCGTGTACCACCGAGACCTCTTCCACCTGGTAACCCCCCCAGAGCGATGCTGGCCAGGCTCCTTAACTATCGGGACCGTGAAGTGGTACTAAGATTAGCCAGAGAAAAAGGGGCTGTGCAGTTTAACGGTACCAAAATATCTTTCTATCCTGACTTCTCAGCTGAAGTGCAGCGCAGAAGATCTAAGTTTGCTGATGTCAAAAAAAGGCTACAACGATTACAACTTAAGTACGCGATGCTATTCCCGCCAAGTTGAGAGTTACGGCTGGAGACCAGAGCCACTTCTTTGAAAACGCACAAGATGCTGCAGGATGGCTGGACCGGAACGAACAAGACCTACGCCACCGTAGACGCGAAAATGAGGAAGGATGATCTCAATTAACCCACTTACTCTATGCATAAACGGTGCCCACATTCCACTGTTGTTATTGCTCCTTATACAGGGGACTTTTCCTTAACACCAAGTGACAGCGATTGAATACCAACTTAATGAGCTTTATACAATTGTTGTCTAACCAATCAGGTGGATTGCGATTGTGCTTCACTCCCACACTCAATAAGTTGCCACTGTTACTATGGCTTGAGTTTTTGTGCCCTGTTGGCACAGTTAGGGCCCACAGAGCCCCACATTATTTGATGCCTTTCCACTTGGCACTGCCAGCGGGATTTGTTTTGCAAGATCTACCGTACCTTTGGATCTACCACATGGTTTGCTTTACTCTGCAACTACGTTTACATATCTTTTGTGAAAGTTTGATGCTTCTCCATTGCATGCACTGCCTCATCGACCTGCCCCACGTTCCACACAGTCGACCGGCCATTTTGCTTGCACATGGACTGCAGTTTGGAAGTCCCCGAGTGCAACACCCAGTGACACAGGACAGGGATATGCTTATAAGAAATGATTTAACCACTTGACCACTGGGCACTTAAACCCCCTTCCTAACCAGACCAATTTTCAGCTTTTGGTGCTCTCACATTTTGAATCACAATTACTCAGTCATGCAACACTGTATCTATATGAAATTTTTGTCCTTTTTTTCACACAAATAGAGCTTTCTTTTGGTGGTATTTAATCACCGCTGGGTTCTTTATTTTGTGCGCCGTAAAAGAAAAAAGACCGATAAATCTGTAAAAAAATACATTTTTCTTCATTTCTGTTATAATATTTTGCAAATTAGTAATTTTTCTTCATATATTTTGGCCAAAATTTATACCGCTACATATCTTTGGTAAAAATAACCCAAATCGGTGGATATTATTTGGTCTTTTTGAAAGTTATAGAGTCCAAAAGCTATGGTGCGAATATCTGAAAATTGATCACACCTGAAGTACTGATGGCCTATCTAATTTCTTGAGACCCTAACATGCCAGAAAAGTACAAATACCCCCCAAATGACCCTTTTTGGAAAGAAGACATTCCAAGGTATTTAGAAAGATGCATGGTGAGTTTTTTGAAGTTGTCATTTTTTCCCACAATTCTTTGCAAAATCAAGGGTTTTTTTTTTACTTTTTTTCCCCCACAAAATTGTCATATTAGCAGGGTATTTCTCACACACCGCATGTGCATACCACAAATTACACCCCAAAACACATTCTGCTATTACTCCCGAGTATGGCGATACCACATGTGTGAGACTTTTACACAGCGTGGTCACATACAGAGGCCCAACATGCAGGGGAGCACCTTCAGGCGTTCTGGAGCACCCAACTCAATTCTGACATTTCTCTCCTACATGTAAAAATCATCATTTATTAGCTAGAAAATTACATAGAATCCCAAAACATTATATATGTTTTTTTAGCAAAGGCCCTAAAGAATACAATGGCGGTCGTTGCAACTTTTTATCTTGCACGGTATTTGCGCAGCAATTTTTTTAACGTGTTTTTTTTGGAAAAAAAACTGTTTTGTGCTTTACAAAAACCAAAACAGTAAAGTTAGCCCAATGTTTTTGCATAATGTGAAAGATGAAGTTACGCCGAGTAAATAGATACACAACATGTCACCTTTCAAAATTGCACGCGCTTGTGGAATGGCGCCAACCTTTGCTACTCAAAAATCCCCATAGGCGACGCTTTAAAAATTTTTACTGGTTACATGTTTTGAGTTACAGAGGAGGTCTAGGGCTAAAATTATTGCTCTCGCTCTACCGATCGCAGCAATACCTCACATGTGTGGTTTGAACACCGTTTTCATATGTGGGCGGGACTTACGTATGCGTTCGCTTCTGCATGCGAGCACACAGGGACAGGAGCGCTTTAAAAATTTTTTTTTTTTTTTATTGTTCATTTTACTTTATTTATTTTAGTTTGATGCTTTTTTCCAAAAAAAAAAAAATTGACCACTTTTATTCCTATTACAAGGAATGTAAACATCCTTGTAATAGAATTATGACATGACAGGTCCTCTTTACAGTGAGATATGGGGTCAATAAGACCCCACATCTCACCTCTAGGCTGGGAAGCCTGAAATAAAAAAAAAAAAACAAAAACCGATCCTGGCTTCGATCGTAGCGGTGAGTCGGTAGAAGCGCGGGAGGGGGGACATCCCCTCTCGCCTCCCGTAAGAATGATCAAGCAGTGGAACAGCCGCTATGATTGTTCTTATGGTGTAGGGAATCGCGGGCTGAAAAAGCTGATATCTGAATGATGCAGGCATCATTCAGATATCCCCGCACAAAGTCAAGGATGTTGTATGATGGCCGGCGGGCGGGAAGTGGTTAAAACGCATTTTTTTTTAACACAAAGTTGTCCATTTATACAATATTTCTACCACATAACATGTACATACCAAAAATGACACCCCGAAATAGATTCTCCTACTCCTCCTGAGTACGGCGATACCACATGTGTGAGACTTCCACAGCCTGGCCACATACAGAGGCCGAGTACAGCCGAGCATGGCTCAGCATGGCTGGGTATGGCTGGGTATGGCGGGGTATTGCAGAGTATGGCGGGGTATTGCGGAGTATGGCGGGGTATTGCGGAGTATGGCGGAGTATGGCGGGTATTGCGGAGTATGGCGGGGTATTGCGGAGTATGGCGGGGTATTGCGGAGTATGGCGGGGTATGGCGGGGTATGGTGGAGTATGGCGGGGTATGGTGGAGTATGGCGGGGTATGGCGGAGTATGGCGGGGTATTGCAGAGTATGGCGGGGTATTGCGGATTATGGCGGTGTATGGCGGGGTAATGCGGGGTATGGCGGAGTATGGCGGGGTATGGCGGGGTATGGCGGGGTATGGTGGAGTATGGCGGGGTATGGAGGAGTATGGCGGGGTATGGCGGAGTATGGTGGGATAATGCGGGGTATGGCGGAGTATGGCGGGGTATGGCGGGGTATGGCGGAGTATGGCGGGGTATGGCGGAGTATGGCGGGGTATGGCGAAGTATGGCGGAGTATGGCAGGGTAATGCGGGGTATGGCAGGGTAATGCAAGGCTTTGCAGAGTGTTGTGGGGGTATTCCAGGGTACTGCGAGGCTTTGCAGAGTATTGTGGGGGTATTCCAGGGTACTGCGAGGCTTTGCAGAGTATTGTGGGGGTATTCCAGGGTAATGTGGGGCTTTGCAGAGTATTGCACAGCATTGCAGAGTAGTGCAGGCATTGCAGATTAGTGCAGGGCAATAGGGATGGCTGAGCATGGATGGATGGATGGCTGGATGTCTCTGTGCAGCGCTGTGGGCACTACACATCCAGCCCACAGCACTGCAGCCAGCCATCCATCCCCCTCTCCGCTCACAGTGTACCGATCGGTACACAGGAGGGGAGGAGAGGAACCGGCGTCATCAGATGACGCCGGTCTGTTTACATGTGATCGCGCCGTCATTTGACAGCGCGATCACATAGTAAACGGCCGCGATCAGCGGCCATTTACCGGGATCCGTGATGCGCCGGGTCCAGAGGACCCGGCGGTCACAGATGTGCTCTAGTGCGCGCCCCAGGGGGCGCGCGAGAGGGGAATTCCGGGAGGACGTCATATGGCGTCCTCCCAGAGTTAAGCAACCGCCCTGCAGCCATGATTCGGCTATGGGCCGGTTGTTAAGTGGTTAAACTCTCGCAATGTCTGATACACCCATAGTGTCCTGGAACATCCGGGGAGTGAATGATCCATTAAAAAGATCTATGATTTCAGCTGGGTTGCGGAAGTTCCATCCGGCCATAGTTGGCTTGCAGAAAACCCACCTGCGGGGCGACACGGTTAGCTTTTTACAATACGCCTGGGTGGGTAAAGCTTATCACTCCACTTACTCTGCTTTTTCGCATGGAGTGAGTGTATTGATACATAAAGCCCTAGTGTACCAGGAATTGGACTCACTAATAAACATATCTGGAAGATTTGTGTTTTTGTACCGTAAATTGTATACAATCACATTGATATTAGCCTTTGTATATGTGCATTATCTCCATTCTCCAGAGAGGTCTTATAGCTGTTAATTTCTTACTTAGCTAACAAACCCGATATACCGGTACTGATAATGGGTGACTTTAATTGCTACTTGGATCCTAAACTAGACAGACACCCTCCTGTGCAGCCTCCTGGGGGTGGATGGGGCACCGCTCTTAGCCGTCTACTTGCAGAGGTAGGATGGATTGATATGTGGCGCAACCGAAGTCCAGATAGCAAGCAATTTTCTTGTTTCTCTAAGACCCACGGGTCACTATCTCGTATCGATTTATGCATAGGCACCCCAAACCTGGTTGGTAGCATATCTAAAGTAGAATACTTCCCACGGGGTGTGTCGGACCACTCCCCACTAGCTATATGGTTAACTACCCGACCCCCTACTAACTTACCCAGAGCCCCTTGGAAGTTAAACGCTTTCTGGTTAAAGCTTTTCACTTCACAGGAAAGAATAGCCGCTCAGATCCAGGCTTTCTTTAAAACGCATCGACATTTAACTAATGTTCATTTGAAATGGGAGACCTTTAAAGCACACTTAAGAGGGACTTTTATTCAGGAAATACAGCAGGTCAAACACAACTCCTCGGTCCTGTTAGAACGGGGGACTTGGTGCGACAACTAGAATTAACTTATGTCACCAGCCCTACCGACTCCGCTAGGGAGGCATGGATGTCGGCCCAGGATTCCCTGGACCGGCTGAGATCCTCCACTGCAGAGCGAAACAAATTTTTTACGAAGATGGCGTTCTATGAGGAGGGGGAAAAGACGGGCCGTCTACTTGCTAAAATCGCACCTCAGCAGCAGTCATCAGCCATTGGGGCTATTCGTGCCGCCAATAGGAAAATAGTTAATTCTCCGGAGGTCGTTATCTCCGAGCTGGCATCCTTCTATGGTAATATGTATAGACCGAGGGATGCTTACTCGGATGCAGATCTAACCGTGTATATGTCAAAAATCGATTTACCCTCGTTGTCGGTGGCGGCTCAAAAACAGTTGGATGCTCCTATAACCCTGGAGGAGCTTCAGACGGCGGCTTGCTCTTTTCCCACGTGTAAGGCACCGGGGGAGGATGGCCTCCACATGGAGGTATTTAGTCAATATGGTGAACAGATACGCCCTGAACTGCTAATGGTTTTTAATGCTTGCCTGGAAGCAGGTAGACTCCCTGAATCTATGGCAAGAGCTTATGTAATTCTACTACTCAAACAGGGGAAGGATCCGGTTGACCCCGGCTCC